>CM046444.1:51049228-51134228 GCA_025506515.1 Flaveria trinervia | reverse complement strand
GTGATTATTGAGTAAGTGCGTACCCGTGACAACATTCGGGTCCTGACGGGCATCGTTGGCTCCAATGACAAAAGCGCGTCCCCGAGCCGCATTCCCTTGGTTTGCCGGGCCTTGATTTCCAGCTATAGCCATCGTGTGTTGCTGGTTGTTCCCTTGTTGGCCCGGTGCCCGATTCAATTTGGGGCACATGTTCCAGTAGTGATCAGGGCTTCCATACTCGTAACAGCTCCTGGCATTCCCGGCGGGGTTAACCGCGTTGACTAGTGCGACCATATTCGACGCTGTTTTGAAATCTCTTGCTAAATGCCCGGGCGTCTACAGTTCGCGCACACCCGGCACGGCATAGCTGGGGGATGATGAAAGTTGAACCTATCGCATCTGGGGTGCGGACCCACATACTCTCGCCTGCCCTGGGTCACGGCCACAAAATTTCTGGTTGTCTTGGCTCTTTTCTCAAATTTCCCGGCACTCGACCGACTCGTTTCCCCAACATCTTTCCTTTCTCTGCTCCCCTGCCCAATACACCTGTTCTCACCATCTCATCAGTTAGAGCACCAGCCTTCAGAATTGCGCTTTGGATAGCAGGAGGAGCAACTGCGGTTACCATTGCCCAGATTTGAGGCGCAAGTCCCCAAATATACCTCTCTATCCTTTTTGATTCGGGGGGTGACCAGATGCGGACCAACCTTGCTAGCTCGTGAAAACGATCGGTGTAAGCTGCGTGCCCAGCCCCCACCATAGCATGATTCCAGAACTCATGCTCAAGTTTTTGCATCTCGTTGAGAGGACAGTACTCTCGGTGATTAGGGCTTTGAACTCATCCCACGACATTTGCATTGCCGATTCTCTTCCTCTAGCCTGAATGGGGTTCCACCATGTTAATGCCTTGCCTTGTAGTGAGCACGTGGCAACTTGATCCTTTGACTGTCGAGGCATTCGCTAATGTCGATCACGGCCTCCATCTTTTTAGCCATCTAGTCAGGGCTATGGCTCCCTTTGCCATCAAACTCTCTTGGTTTACAAGCCACAAATTCCTTGTATGAACATCCCTGTCTAGCATTCACAACCCCGGTCTTATTAACAATTCCAGTTTCATTACTGTCTGTACCACCATTCCCGGTCTCTGATTGCTTTCGTTCCCAGTTGGGTTCCTGTTATCCTCATTATCATTGCCACCATCACCGTGGGGGTGAGAATTCTGAAGAGCATCTCTCACTTGGGCCACAATAGTCGGAATTAGTGCGGCCAACTGTTGAGCAATTAAGGCTGCCATGTCAGAGTTTCCTGTTCCCTGATTGTTGCTGGCAGGGACATCATTTGTTCTTGGGGCTCTACCTCTGCCCCTGCCTCTGCCCCTTGGGGCTTCACTTCCGCCACTGTTGCTGCGGGTAACTCTTCGAGGCGGCATGTTCTAATCATAAGAATAGTAAACGTATAAGGATTCACCATTGCAGGGCACATTATCCATGTCACATTAAGGTCTAACTTTCTAGGTTAATACCATACTTATGGTTGTCACACATCGCATACAAATCGTGTAATTCTCACGCCATGTATAGATAGTGTCCAAACAGTAGTCCATCATATTAATGACATATCTATGCATGTAATCAAGTTTAGTCTAGCGAAGGCTGTCTATTTTCTCCTCTTTCGAGGTCTCAGACATAACCTCCTCGGGATAAATCCCAGTGTCTAAGGTCAAACGCAATAGCATGATCTATGATGATCTCTTCGGGTTCAATACCCGGATTGATAAAACAACTCAGTGCGCAGAGGGAAACGGAAGATCCAATAGAAGCATCCCGTAAAGAGTGAGCACAAGGGCTCCCTCACAGGTGAAAAGATCACGAAACAGATAGATAAATGAACAAGTAACGAGGAACACGTAAGAGATATAAAATGCACACAACCTTGGCATGAAAATCTACATGAAGGTTCCTAGGTTATAGTCTAGGTCAAGTGTATTGCCTAATTCTCTATAACCAATGGCTCTCATACCAGTCTGTCACACCCCGCTAGGAGCGAAAACACGGGGATGTAACGAGACGAGAATCGTCATAACACATGGTAAGCGATAGAGATGCAATAATAATAATGATGACAAGTGTGTCATGAGACACCCGCACACAAGGGGACTTGTGTCTGTTTTAGTCAGTAATCATGACAACATAGCCATAAGCATAAACATGATATAAGATTCATATAACATAGATAATAACATTGTATGCAATTCCCACAACCCGGGAAAAAGTTACAAAGTATGTTGTTTGAAAAAAATACAACAATTGTTTTCAAAAGACCAAGTTTAGCCACAAAATGCATCCTAGGGTCTCCACTAAGGCAGCACACCTAGATCTTCAGTTAGCATGATCACCTGAAAAGATATGCTCAAAATGGTCAACAAAATTATTGGTGAGCTAGCAGGTTTAAATGTAAATAAGTATTGATGCTGTATAAAGTTTTTGCAGAATACCGTGCATACAGTTATAAGTAAGCAAAATCACATGACAAGAGCTTTACAACCAACCTAACGACGTACACAAAGAATCTTGTCGGAATATATTCACCAAGGCCCGTTCCTGGCATCTGTGGTACTAACTAGCATACCAACACGAGGTGGGGGTGTCACCCAAGTAGTACTACCAATACCTATCCGTCATTTCCCATACTGGAATTAAATGGTTATAAGAAAGAACCACAAAGCAGACTCAAGCATGTATCAGATAAGTACCTATAAAACAGTAGCACATGATTCCAAGTATGTAAATTGTATGTATGTTGTACAACATGAAAATGGGTGAGCATACTTTTCTCCCATGTTTGTAAATGTTTGTAAAGTAGTATAAGCATAAAAAGGGGCCACGAACTCACATGTTAAGTGGTAGTATGAATGATCAAGATTCCCAACAGTTGAATGCAATGAACAATCAAACACCTATTGACAGTTATTGTTAAGCATTAATGACGTGTATAAAGCATATAGTAATGTTTGGTCGGGGTTGGGTTGTATCGGTTCGGTCATGGGTAACACACACAAGCGGACACACGTACAGATCTTATGTAGATCCAAGTACTAAGAGTAGGCGTCATTGCTGGTGACATCCGTATAAGATCTTATTGTTATAAAAGATAGCACTTGTTAAATATTTGCAGTTCCAAATGGGTTGTTGATAATTGTAAAATGTTAGGTTGATTTCAATTGAAATAGTATGTGCATGTTGATAGCGTTGACTTTAATCTTTATGGTCAAGCAATGACACTTTATGATGTTACCTTATCATCATCAAAGTTCAAGAAGGGAATGCACACACACAACATCATCAGTCACACAACAGGACCAGACACTCGACTTAACACCCCATTCATACGAATCAACCTTCAATCATACAAATCAGCTTCATTGGCACGATTGGACCTTCATTCGTATGACTGACATTCAGTCTTACCACACAACACCCAATCGCACGACTTAACCTCCATACGCACGAATCAACCTTCATTCGTACGAATCAGCTTCATTCGTACGAATCAGCTTCATTCGTATGACTGAACCTTTATTCGTACGATTGGCCTTCAGTCGTGCGATACACGCATAGCCGCATGCATTCATCCATCCGCATTGACTCAATCGCACACCACTCATCCGCATTGACTCAATCGCACACACATTCATTCGATCGCACCACTTAGTCGCATGACATGCCTAATCGCACGATTCAGTCGCCCGAAAGACACAGTCGCATGACTCAGTCGCACGACTCACCTAGTCGCACGACTCAATCGCATGACAGACCCAGTCGCCTGAATTGCAGGTTCGTGACTGCTGAAGTGCAGAGCAGCCTTTGGCTGCCCCAAGAACGGGTTTTACACAACAAGGACCTCCAGAATCACACACAAACACACACGAACAAGAAGCACACCCAGAAAGTCATCACACGTACCCACACGACCTCTTGTGTTTGAGTTGACCCGAACACCCGAAACCCTAGAAATGGATATGAGTAAAATGAGCAAGAAATGACACCAAGGTCGTCTACCTGCAAGGATGGAGTAGTCTAGGTTGTAGACGGAGCCTAGACGAAGAAAACGAGACCAAATGGGGGATTTTGGTGCAAAAGTAAAGAAGATAGGTGAAGAAGAAGAAGAAAGTGAAGAAGATGGAGAAGTGGCTGGGAATAGGGTTTTTATACCCATCCCAGGTTTGCAAAATGTCAATTTTAGTCCCTGCACTTAGCCCCCGAGTTTCCAAAGTTTGTTTCGGTGGAAAACGACTTTAAAATGTTTGTTATATAAATGTTAAAAGCGTGTTTTATGGTATTGATAACTTAAAATGGTATTATTAATGACAATGGTTATAATTAAAAATGATATATTTGGTGATAATGGTGATAAAATTTATAAATGGTTTAGGCTTAGCACACGTTCACGGAGGAGGTACAGGCATACGGGTAATAAAGCAAACATGATTCCTTAAAACAGGAGTTCATGAAGAAGAGAAAGAATAATTAAAATAATTCTATGGTTAATTATGTTGTTCGACGGACCTTAAGGTGACGGATGTCACACTAAGAACCTCAGCTGGTGGTGAGAGAGAGGACTCTGGTCCAATCATTTCATCCCCCAATGAATCTTCTGATGAAGATGAGGGGAATCTGAGACTATTGGTGCGAAAATTGTCTAAAACATGCACTTACCTAGTCTCAAAGGTCAGTCACCTTGATCTCAGGTGACTACCTTACACAACAGGATCAATGATCAGCAACTTGATATTTTATATCATAAGGAAAATCTAGCTGGGAGACCCTTAAGGAGAGCACAACCAGGAACACAAGAACCTATGAATGTGATTGACCTATCTTCCAGCTCACCTATGCAAGTGGGAGATGCTACCAAAAAGGGGAGAAAGTCATTACAGCCACAAAACCTAGGAGTTCTTCAGAGAGAATGGACATTGGGGACTCACCATCCTCACTTGCAACTGTGCATTCTTAGCAAACTCCTCTAGTTCATATTAATATGGACTACACAGACTCCTTCATACAGAGTCTGTTTGAGGATGGGATACCAAGGGCTATGTCGTCTTCACCATCCTTCAATCACATCATTGGGTGGAGGTATGACAACAACAGGAAGGCCCTCATCATCATAAGAGTTCAAGGACAACAAGAAGTCTTCATTTTCAGACCTTGGATTACTATGAAGGTCTGGATCTAGTCAACATGCCACTTGTCAACCCAAGCCAATCAAGACAAGCTGACAAACTGGCTAAAGAATCCACAACAGGATCACTGCAGAGTTCGGCTTAAGAAGGAGACTTAGGCAATCAAGCAGTGTCATCGGTCAACTGGATGTTGAGGCAGACCCTAAGATTAGCTTCATAGGGGAAACCTTGACTGAAGTCCTAGTGACAGAACCTGAGAGCCCTGTCTCATCATCTCCAACTGTTGCAGAGATCCATATTCCTTCTGAGACACCTGCTGGTGAGAGTGCTTCTCAACCTCTTGCTGGCCTGAGCTCAAATGCTACAATGAGCAATGAATGCCAAAGCTCTCTCCACCCTGAGTCACAAAGGTCTGTGAGTGACAAAGGGAAAAGAAAGATGACATCTGAGGAGATTGAGGATGAGGAGAGAGAAAGAAAAAGAAGGCTAAGGGGAGAAAGTTCCTCTGCTGAGTCTCCAAGACTCATGGAGTCTGCATCAGGGCTGCCCCCAGACCAGATACTCAGAATGATGAGTTAAGGGCAGTCAGGATTAACTATCTGCAGACTAGGAACTATGACATATATAGTGTCATTTCTCTCCCCTTGGATGAATTGAATGAACTGGTTCACCTGGAAAGGTCAAGAGAGAAGAAGTAGGCAGAAGATAGAACTCCTAGTACAAGTCAAAGAAGAGAGAAGAAGAAAAAGACTGTACAAAGGTATGCCTACCCTCTCACCAGTTCAAGAACGTCCTGAACAAGAGGATGTGGCTCAATAAGAACCTCAAGTAGATAAGAAGAAGAACAAATCAAGATGTTAACTTCCTGAGTGCCACAAGCCTTTATCAGGCAGATGTACTTCTTCTCTTACCTTATGACTATATTGAGTTTGAGTACTTAAAACAACTTGAGCTTGAGCTAGTCAAGGAAAGAAGACAACAAAGAAGAAGATAAGGAAGAAGCTGCAAAATCAAGAGCCATCATCCAAAAGAGCATGAAGAAGTCTGCTGATAGGCAGAGGATGATGAGCTTCTTGAAGCTGTATGGATTCTCCGGAAGGAGACTTGACCCATGTTTCTATCCACTATGGATGAGCATATCAGGGTAATCAAGCAGAAGATTAGAGTGGAGAGCTCACTTACTTACACTCCACTCCAAGTCAGGCCCCACCTGAAGTGGAGGTTAAGGTTGAACAACCAGACACAACACAACCCGTACCTCCTGCTAATGCTCAGCAAGCTTCATCTTCTGATCCACAGCAGGGTCAACCTCTCTCTCCATCTGAACCTGAGAGAGAGGAATTCCTAACTGAGAAAGACAGTGCAAATCAATCTGGTGTTGCAGGCCAGTCTTCTCAGTTAAAATTTAGAAAGAGAAAGAAGAGGATGGCTTCTAGACAAAGTCTAAGAAGAAGAAGAAGCCTACATCCCCTTCTAAACCTCAGGATGAATCAGAACAGCCTGAGGATGTGCAGCCAGAGGATGCTACACCAACTCCAATTCAAACAGCTCCTCTAGCATCAAGAAGACCCATCTTGTCTTGGACATACACCACAAAACCGGAAAGATGGCATGTTATCAGAGATCAAGGCATTGAAGGCATTTATACATGGCAAGATATGTTCAGTTGTCTCTACATGACCTCTTTGACATGAGAAGACACTTTGACAGCCTGAAGGATCCTGATCATCTTATGAAGAAAGAGATGGTGATCATCCTAATTAGGATTGTTAGTATCTAAAGTTTTCATAGTGTTTTGGTAGTATCAGCTTATGAAGAAAGGAATGGTGATCATCCTAATGAGGACTGTTAATATCTAAAGTTTTCAAAGTGTTTTGGTAGCATCAGCTTATGAAGAAAGGAATGGTGATCATCCTAATGAGGACTGTTAATATTTGAAGTTTGCAAAGTGTTTTGGTAGCATCAGCCTAGGAGGAGTTTGTAGAGATTAATGAAGAGGCTGATGCAACCTAAATATCTTTAGTCTTTCCTGCATGCTGCACAAGGCATTAAAGAAGAAGCTTAGGAAGTTTCACACATGAAACAGAAAATACACTAAGTGTGAAATCTTCGAAGCCAAGACCAATATCTTCCGAAGCCAAACATGAAGTCTTTCGAAGCCTTAGAGACAAAGTCTTCCGAAGCTTCAAGTTCATGAAGACAGATTTCTTCCGAAGACTTTTAGTAACATGCTTCATCTGATGTACTGTTCCATAAAGCTGGAACCTTTCCGCTGTGCCTCTGCAAGTCACCAACTTACATGGTTTGGTGAAAAGGTCCATGCTTTTGGTAACTGTACATTGAGCCTTGAGTCTGTAACTTTCTACTTTATGTACTTTATCCTTTTTGTAATAGATAAGGATGTGAGCTATGGCATGTCATAGTCACAAGTCAAAAGACAATCTGCCTTTGACTCTACAATTGATTTTGTTTGTGTCTAGTCAATTGTATCCGGCTGGCTTCAAAGTATAGCTGCTGTAGGATGTAGTATAAGTATCTCATGTTCTTGTATCTTTAGAATGCTTTGTAACACTTGTAATACAACATAGAGAAGGCAATATACTGCATTCTTGAAAACCAAACACTTGTGTTCTTTGTGTTCTTTGTCTCCTGCATTTTATTGTGTTCTTAGTATCTCAACACTTGGTTAATCCAGTTTACTGTTTGATTAAAGTTTAGTTAATCTCCTCTTTGTGTTATTGTGTTGTAACTAGCCTTTCAACGATCCTGTAGTAACATTTTTAGTTTTTTTATCTATTACACTATGAAATCAGTAATTTAGGGTTTATGTTGTTCAAGTTTAATATTTAAGTGTATGTTATAAAAAATAATGGTTATTGGTTCAATTTTAATATTTAGGGTTTATGCAATTAGGTAGATAAACCTTAGATTTGATAGATGAATTAGAGATTAGTATTGAAATTAGGTATTTAAATTGTGTTATATCTTAGTGTAATTTGTAATCTTATTGTGCTATTGTTATAAAATCAGAGTTTTGAAAGATGAAAAAACATGTTCTTATTGTTTTTTTTTAAATTTCAAGAGTAGGATATTGGTGAATAATAATGATGACCTTGGTCAATAACTTATTCGAGTTTAAATTCTTCAGGTTCAATTCCTTTGATCCCAAATGGATTTGATTTAAATGAATATTCCTTCAGACCCCTTTATTAATATAAATGTACGCTATAAGATTTTTTTATGTTACCCCTAAACTTTCATTCTAGATCCGCCACTGCTGCGGAGATGGCGGGTGATTTGTGATTTTGGTGTAGTGAAGAGTTTGAAGGAAGAGTGAAGGTTTCAGGGTTGGGGGATTAAAGGAGAAGTGAGAAGAGGTTGAGAGTGGTAAGTCCACATTTCATTACGCAGCGACGTCAGGAAGACGTCTTTTAATGAATCGTCTTCCAAAAATCAATAGTCTGCGCACTCAAAACCTCTTCTCGCGTCTGCGTACGTGCAAATGAAGAGACGGAGAAGAGCTTTTGAAGAAAAACAAACAACACCTAACTCTTATATTAGCTTTGTATATAGTCATTCAATAAATGTAATGTTATCCTCATACTTAGAAGTAATGTATATGTCAATTTCTTAGAAAAAAATATTCGGAAACATATTTGAAATGATAATTACGACGTTGAAGGTTGTACGAAAAGACTCTCTCGACAAGGGGTAGATAGGAAAGGGATATATTGTCCATTTCACGAATGTGATGTCTCTATAAAGAAAAGTTGGTTTGCTTTTTTAAAAAGATGATTCGAGAGAAAGCACTTGATAGTGGTCACATCCTCACATGTCTAATTATAAATAGTATAAATTCTAATGAAACTCACACATTTAATGAATTATATGTCATTCCTTCTCCCCAAAGAATATATACCGAAACATAACAAACGGTTCATTATTATACCATCAACGTGTTCCGTACACATTAGTTGTGGATGAGATGAACACTCGATAGTTAAAGCAACCTCATTGTAAACATTTGGTCCTAGAAGAAGCATCTGTGATACCTTAAACTAATTTATTATGTTTTTTCAACATGAAAGATAGTGAGCCATAAGAAATTTTTATTTAAAATATTGTCAAAGCATTTTAGATGAATTGGTAGGGATAAAAGGAAATGCCCATAATTAATCATACATGGGATTGAGTGAGTGACCTCTTAAAAAGTTTTCACATGAGCATTTAAAACAACCACCTAGTTCAAGTGGTAAAACAGACAATTGGTTTATATGAGAAGTCAAGATGCTAAAAAAGCAAATTGAACGACGATATACACTTAATGGTATTGAAACATAAAATTCTTTAGGTTAATTGTCTGTTTGTAATATAAAGATTTACCAAACATTTAAAAGAAAAAGAAAGTTTCATCATTTCTATATATTTTCAATCATATTGTATATATTTTCAATCATATTTGAAATAAATGAAACGAAATACTATATACATTATAAGTTAACTAAACAATTGTATATCTTCAATTGGTGGTTAAACAGTTTGGTAAGTTATAAGCGTTCGTAGCCACTTTATTAGAAAACACCTACCAAACTTTACTTTCTACCATAGATGAAGTTTGTGTCCAATTATAATTACTATTACTCATCTTTTCTTATCAAAGCCACAGTTTTCATCTACATCCAAAGTTACCATCTATGTTTAGTTACTAACAAACTTTATTTAGTACCATTTAGCAATTTTCGACCCTAGCCAAGGGCTTTATCCCTTAAACCCAACTAGGGGTGTTGCACCGAGACCAATTATGGTCCGGTTGTTCCTTCAACCTTGAAATCATAACATTCTTAAAAACAAGCATATAATCAAAATTTTAACTTGTTGATATGTGATTAAAAAATTATTTATTTAAAGTATTTACATCAGGTTCCACATTCTTATTCTTATAATTACCATCTTTTCAATTAAATAATATTTTTTATTCTTTTATCATTAACTTTTCTTTTTTTCACACTCAAGCCGCTTAAAGAAATTAAAAGTTATAAGATGTGAATAGTGTTTACCAAATATACAGATGAACAATAATATTTTCTCTCTTATTTACTTATAACCACTTACAATTATTCCTATAATGTAAAAATCATACATACTAGAAAACGTACTGTGAATGCTCTAATAAGCACATTCAATTACACAAAATAACTAGATAATATAGTAAAATCACCAATAGTTTCCAACTTATCGGTACAACCAATTTGAGTTATTTATGGGTTGTGGAACTAAAGACTTCCCATAATCCCATGCAATTCTATTACTACTAGATTATTGTTTATAGTTTAATATTATGGGTAGGGTCATAGTAAAAATGATACTTAATCCAAAATCTTAAAAAATATTATAGGTTTGACACATGTCCTACTATTAGTTAAAGAGCAAGACAATTTAGTCATTGTGTTAAATGTGTCGGTTCATTGTGTATTATACGTTTATTATGTCAAATACAAGCTCATTGTCTTATATTTTACACTATTTGTTATATGTATTCATCATTGTGTTTTGAATTTTAAAAATTTTTATGTTATTTTTATAATTGTTTCTATAGATTATATAAACATATTATCTATCATTTTATTTTTACAATTAGAAGTACATAATGATATATTTTCACCAATATTTTTCAAAACTCATAGTATTAAATATAACATAATCTGTTAGTTTTGTCATTGTGTTTTATAAATTATATAATTTGTTATTATCTATCATTTTGTTTTACAATTATAAGTAAACAATAATGTTATTTCACCAATGTACTTTTCAAAATTCGTAGTGTTCAAATAATACAATGACAATAAAAAAACATAATGAGAATTGTGTTATTTTGTTATTGTTTTTAGGGTTATTGGATTTTAATAATCTCAAGTTTTATTTATGTCACACCCCAACCTTAACGGCGGAAACGTAGAGATGTGAGGTTTAAGATTGTTCACAGCCACATAACGCTATATTTAAATGTATATACTAAAATTTAAGTTTCAAAAGGCATTACAAACATAAGTCTCAAACATGAAATAAGTTCAAACATAACAAGACAAAATATAGTCTTTTTATTTTATTAACTAGGTCCAAGTCCTAGATTATTGCAAGCTTCGAAAGTTCACTTTAAACTTGAGGATAACCTGAAACATGAAAAAAATAAAGGTCAACTATAATAGTTGGTGAGTTTCCAAGGTTTTCATACATAATATGATAAGATTACAAGTAGCAATTCATGTCATAGGTCATAAGTAGTAAGGTTATAGAACACATATCGTTACAACCAAACCTCGACTTGATAACAAGTATATAAGATTGGCTAAGTGTATTTGGTTCCCATGATGAAAAAGCATACACCATTAGGGCCGGCAATACCTCGGCCTTAGCACCAATAGGCTTTCAAACCCAAAGATCTAGACGTCGCCAGGCTAGCAATAGTTAATGATTGCAAAACAACTATGTATCTCATATAATCACTTACAACACACAAATAACCATGACAAAATATAAAGATGATTGCAAGTGCTTTACAAGTCTCAACAATTTATAAGTGTATGATGTATAATATCATGTTTCACCCCAAATAGTGTGCAAAATATAAAAAAGGGCAAGGAGAACTCACATGGTCAATATATAATGTATGATTATAAGAAATAGCGTCGTTTCAACGCAATCATTCAAAATGCACCTAAAATAAATATATATTTACAAGATTAAAGTTTAATTGTAAATTTTAATGGATTAAAGAGGATTAGGGTTTTAAATTTGGGTATTTGGGGCTCGTCAAATAATTATATTTAAAAATGGGACCAACTATTTTTCTTGAAATCAATGAAAAGAAGTATATTATATATTTCATATATAGATATGAAAAAGAAAACATTTATAGTAATTTATAGATTTATATATTTAGTTTAATAAAGTTTTTATAACTAACATAAATGAACATGATTTAAATAATTTAAAGGCATCGTTTTTAACTATTATTTGAAGTCTAACTTTATAAAATTTAAACTAAGTGTAACACTTGTTTAAAGAAAGTATTTTATAAGTATATTAGAGTGTTTAAAGAAATAACTTTATAGAAAATAATCAGTTGTCTTAAAAGAATAAAAAACTTACAAACTTGATTTTTATAATTTTTTTAGAAATTTTTTGTTTTTCTTTTTTTATAGGCTGAAAAGGCCTAAAAAAATATGCTGAGGGTGCCCGGTTCAAACCCGGGACCTCAGAGTTGTGATGTGTGCGTGTGAGTAGTAGGCCAACGGTCGAAGCCGTGCTAAAACTGGTTTTAAAATTATAATAACATAAACCCAATGAAATCCCCAAATTGCATAAACCCTAGAATGTTCTTGGATCAATTGTTCACCATTCGATTCTGTTGATGAATGTAGTCATGGGGCTTTTGTTCCTCATGTTAAAACAAACGTATTCATGCGTTTATTACCTAGATTCGAGTAAATTCGATAGAGACAAGCACAGAACAGGTCACGATTGACTTGGTCCAACCGATGAGCAATTGCGGATGATAATTGTTGGATCAAGAAGAAGGCTAATGCAACCAAAACTTTGTCACTTAAGTTATTTTGGTGCTGCATGAAAAGGCTTCCGAAGCTTAGCATGGAACTTTGAAGGTTGTAGAGTTCTTCCGAAGACAAAATGAAAGATCAACTTCCGAAGACAGAACTCTACTTCCGAAGACAAGTGCATACTTCCGAAGTTCAAGACTTAGAAGAATAAAGTAACGACCACTTTCGAAGTATGATGAAAAGAAGAAGTCTCCAAGCCTTGGAAGAAGCAGCCTCTTCCGAAGTATAAGTGGCTTCAGAAGTACTTACTCTTCCGAAGCCATTTAACCTTCAAACACTGCTATGAACCAGTGGACACAAGTATGGTCTCTGACACTCCACTGCAGACCTTTGATACAGCATGGCTTCTTCCTAAAGAGCCATGTTGTTGACCATACTTTTTTCCACTGTTCATATTTTCATGATAGTACATGTTACCAACTTTAGTTGGTGACAAAAGGTAAGTCAGGGACATGTCCTGACTACCAAATCTCAGATAAGACTTTATGCGAGATACCTTAATCTTTAGTCTTGTAGTATAGACTTTAGCTATAGGATCCTAGCTGGTATCAAAGTATATCCAGCTGTAGATAGTATTATATATAGGTTCTCCTTGTAACTCATTGTGAATAGACATCATCTGCTTGTAAGAGTCTTGTATTTTGAGTTGAGAATCAATATATAAAGTATCTTAAAATTATCTTCTGTGTTCTTTATTACTTTTATATTTTCAACTCTTGCTGATTCTTCTCATATCCGAGTATTGTTCTAGGTGAGTTTGAGAGAAAACATTGTGTTTAAGTGACAAACACCGATCCTGCAATTGGTATCAGAGCTTCTCAGGCTCTTGATTCGTGATCTAACCATCCAAATCAACCTGTTTTTACTCCTCCCTACCACTCACTCACTCTATGGCCCTTAACAAATCTGAAGTAGAGATGGGAACAATGACAAAGCTCCCATCATTACCCCTGAGAATTTCAGGTCTTGAGTAGAAGAATAGAAGGCTTCATTAATACCAAGACAACAAACTATGGAACTCCATTGTCAATGGACCGTATAAGACAAAGGTGGCATCACCTGGTGGAAACGGTGCCATGATAGAAGGCTGTCGAGGACTATTCTGATGAAGACAGAAAGAAGATGGACATCGATAGCAATTCTATGACTATTCTCATGACTGCAATACCGAACTCTATTATGGTGGGGTTTAGCATTGCAAGACTGCCAAAGAATTGTTTGATGCACTTGCTCAGATGTATTCTTGCTCTAACTACTCAAAGAAGGACTCACTAAAGCAGCAGTTCGAGAACTTCACTCATATTGCTGGAGAGACCCTCAGCCAGCAGTACTTCAGGTACATGGATCTTATCTCTTCCCTTTAGTATGTGAAAATCACTCCTGAACTTAAAGATCTCACCAGAAAGTTCATGAGTGCTCTTCCCAACGAGTGGACATTTACTGTGTCTCTATCAAGAGAACAAAAACTTGAACACTCTTTCCATGACTGAACTCTACGGCATCCTTGACGGATATCGCCTAGAGATGCAGAGTAAGAAAGGCCACCAATAAGCAGATCATGAGTCTTCCCGCTAGCAACGCTTTAATGGTTGCTGAAGGCTCATCAACCCCTCAGCCTTAACATTTCCTGATGTATCAGTAGCCATCCTGCTCTTCTGGACCTTACATCACTTTTCCTGAGACTCCAAGGTCTCAACAGGCTCAACACAACTCCTTCCAGGAAAGTTGTGCCTTTGTTTCAGGAAGTGGACACTCAGGAGATTTTCAATACTGTTTGATGATCTTGAGTGTTTTAGTCCAGATGATGTAGAGTACATAGATATTGTCCAGCAGATGGCTCTCTTAACTTACAGAGCGAAGAAGTTCTTTAAGAGAACTGGAAGGCATTTCCCTCAAAACCCAACTACCAGCAAGTTCGGGTTCGACAAGACCAAGGAAAAGTGTTACAACTGTAACCAATGTAACAACTGGGTCATTTGCAAGGGAATGCAAGGCTCCAAGACCAATCCGGGAACCTCAGGCCTTCACACATCCCTCAACCTCAAAGCCCACTAAGAGGTCAACTGAAACAGTGCAATGGCTCAAGAAGTGACTGGAGCTTCATGGTACAAGATGTGACTCCTGCTCAAGCTCTCATGGCTGGAACAGATGATGACAGGTATATGAACATCTCTGTACTCCATTCTGTATAGCTAAAGTTAACTTTATCAGGACTACAATATGGAATCAGATCGATATGAGTCTTTAATATTCTAAATCTGATTTTAAAAGAGCCAAATCTGACTATCAAAAGAAAATGATGATTGTTAGAGAAAATTGTCTCTTTAAAACATGAACACACCAACTACAAGACTCAAATCGAGGATCTAATATCCAAATTGTCTGAGGCTCAAGCCTAGCTGTCACTGCTGAGGCTCAGGCCAGGAAGCATGCTATATCTGAGCAGAACTTCCAAGCTATTCTTGCATCATCCTCCCATTCCAAAATCTTGTTATCAAAACAAAGGGAGGGTTGGGAACCAATGAAATTGATCCAACACACTCCTATAAGTCTATTAGATAGCCTAGATGTGGTACTGAAGAGCAAGAGGTTCCAACTTCTGACCCTTCCTTTCAGAGTTAAAGGATGAGGCATCAATAGTGGCCACCACAGGAAGGAACAGGCAGATGTACCCATTTCCTCCTGTGAAGATCAAATCCTAACCACTAAAGCTAGAAGAAGCAGAGCTAAAGCTGCTAGAAGAACTGCCATGAAGGTGGCTGAGTCCAAACTGAAGATTGACCCCAAGTAGAAGGGTGTCTTTATCTCAGCTGGATTCCAAATGGTAGGTACTTCTGATTCAGGAAAGAAATGTAATACCAGCATTCCTGTCCTACCAAAGGATCAGAAGTTGAAGGGAAAAGTTGCTAATGAAGAAAAGAAGCCCAAGAAATAGCACCCTCACTTTCCCAAAAGACTAACATGCAGCATCATGTGTGCCTGTAAAATCACATGGCAAAAGATTATTGTACATTCCTGCAAGCACACATTATGCAAATAATGTTAGGAAAGAAGTACTCAAGGAAGGTTTCACTTTGGACCTTTTCAATGGTTCAAGTAATGAAAAAGGGAAGGCTAGTCTCGAAAGCCAGGTTGCTTTCGGAAGAAACTCCTTCTTCCGAAGGGAAAATGGCTTCGGAAGCAAGAGCTACTAAGGTTCGGAAGACACGAAAGCTCCCTTGAAACCATCCAAGAAGAAGATGCTTCAGAAGAAAAGGTGGTGAAGGCTTCTTCCGAAAAGAAAGAAGATTCGGAAGAAGGCCATGCTGCAAAAGCTTCAACAAGCTCATCCTCCAAGGTCAACCAAAGGGTTGGACTGGAAGATAAAGGAAGATGCTGTAGCCCGAACCTCTTCTTCAAAGACCTCTATTGAACCCCCATGCATAACTTTTGGTTCAATTATGTCATTATCCTTGGAAGAACCCGAGGACCAGCAAGGCTTGGGCTTCCAAACAAAACTAACAATCTCATTATGTGCAGGGACATCAATGTGACAAGACAACAATGTATGGATTGTAGATAGTGGATGCTCCAAGCACATGACAGGAAATAGATCTCTCCTTCAACAGTTTCAGAACTATGATGGAGGTCCTGTCCAATTCGGAGGTGAGGCCGGAGGATATATTCTGGCAGAGGGAGTATATCTAATGGTAAATTAAAGTTGACAAAGTTCCACTTTGTCAAGCAGCTTGAACACAATCTGTTAAGTGTTTCAATTTTGCGATCAAAAGCACTAGATGCTTTTCACAGAACATGAGTGCATTATCCTCAAACCAGGGATGACAATTTCTCTGGAATTGGTGCTTCTTAGATCTCCCAGGAAAGGGAATATGTACAAGCTAGATATGAACAATGCTTCCCAATGGGTGAAGTATCATGCTTTCTTTCCAAAGCTGATGATGAGTCAAACTATGGCATAAATGTATGTGTCATGTAAATTTTAAGACAATGAACAAATTGGCTAAAAATAACTTGGTACATGGTTTGTCTAAAAAGGAGTTTTTCTGCAAAGATAACTGTGTTGCATGCTTGAAAGGGAAACAACACAGAACATCTCATAAATTCAAATGTGTTAACTCTATCACTACTCATTACACTTATTGCACACGGATCTTTTTGGTCCCATAAGTATAATGAGCATTGGAAGGAAATCATACTACATTGTGATAGTTGATGATTTTACAAGATTCACATGGGTATTCTTTTTAAGAACTAAAGATAAAATTGCTGAAACATTAAAATCTTTTATTCTTAAATAGAAAATCAAATTGAACATAAGGTTAAAATAATTAGAAGTGATCAAGGGACTGAGTTTAAGAACTTCGTTCTTGACTCATTCTGTAACTCAAAAGGTATTGCCGAACAATATAGTGCTCCTAGAACCTCAACAAAACGGTGTTGCTGAGAGGAGGAACATAACACTTATTGAGGCTGCTCGAACTATGTTAGCTGATTCAAACTACCTCTAACATTCTGGGCAGAGGCAGTCAACACTGCATGCTATGTGCAGAAGAACCGAGTTCTTGTAGTTAAGCAATGGAAAGACCCCTTACGAGCTATGGAATAAGAGGCCACCATTCATAGGCTTCTAAGGTCATTTGGCAATAGGTGTTACCATACTTAACACAAATGACAATTTAGCAAAATTTGAAAAGTCGAATGATGCTATCTTTCTTGGATATTCTTCTAGCTCAAAGCTTACAGAGTATACAACATAAGAATCAACAATTTGAGGAGTCATCCAATATAGTTGTTAATGAGCACACTCCTTGTGTTAGGGGGAATGGCCCTGATCATATTTTGATTTAGAATTGTTTTCAAACTATTCTAAACCATCTATGAGAATGTTTCAGTTGGAACAAGTGCTCAAAATGATGCCGATGCTACTGCTAATGATCAACTGTTTGAGCTCTCCAGACCTAGTCCAAATTCTCCAATTGCCACAATACATCAAGCTTCCACTATTCACAGATCTGATAGTTTAACTATAACAAGGAGCAGTGAAGCTTTAACAAGTGAATCACTTACTGAGCCTCAAAACTCATCAGGTGATCCACCACAGCACCAGGCAGAGGGAAGTAGTATTTTGAAGGAACAGAAATGTTAATACTACTTCACAGCCAACCATTGATGATGTTTCTCACTCATTCAATCAGTTCTCATTAAATGACTTTGAAACAGTAGTTGGATAGAGTGTTCTAGTTCCTGAGCAGAATATGTGCAACCTAGACTTATCTGTGCAATTGGAAGTGATTCCTGTCTTAGAATTCATAACACTCATCCAATGAGAACATCATAGGGGATGTCACTGAAGCGTGTGAACAAGAGGACAGACTCATCAAGGGAATGTCTGTTTGTACTTATGCTTTCTATCTCAGATGGAACCTAAGAAGGTAGAAGATGCCTTAAAAGATAGTAGCTGGATTGAATCGATGCAAGAGGAGCTGCTTCAATTCAAGAGACAGAAGGTATGGAACCTATGCTCGCTACCATTTGGTCAAGTACCTATAGGCACCAAATGGGTTTTCAGAAACAAGAGAGATGATAGATGCTTGATCATCAAGAATAAAGCAAGACTTGTAGTTCAAGGATACACTCAAGAGGAATGAATCGATTATACTGATGTCGTTGCACCAGTTTCAAGACTTGAGGCAGTTAGGATCTTCCTTGCTTATGTTGCATCCAAGGACTTTACTGTCTATCAACTTGATGTCAAGTGTGCATTTCTATATGGGGATATAGATAGGGAAGTCTATGTATGACAACCTCCAGGATTTGAAGACCCATAGCACCCCAACTATGTGTGCAATTTGGATAAAGCTCTGTATGGCTGCACCAAGCACCTAGGCTGTGGTATGAGACTTTGTCTCAGTTTCTTTTGAAGAATGGCTATACTAGAGGTACCATTGATAAGACTCTTCTTCATCAGAAAGTCTGGAAAGGACATCTTGCTCGTTCAAGTCTATGTTGATGACATCATATTTGGTTCCTCAAATGACCAAATGTGTAAGGACTTTGAGAGCATCATGAAGAAAAAGTTTGAGATGAGTCCATGGGAAAAATGGACTTTTTCTTGGAATTCAGGTGAGAAGCAGATGAAGGAAGGGTTTTTCATTAATCAATCTAAGTATGGTCTCTAACATCTTAGAAAGATTTGAAATGAAAGATTGCAAGCCAGCCAAGACACCCATACCAGAAACCATAATCTTTGTCCTGACCTTGAGGGGGAGGATACTGATCAACATCAGTATAGGGCAATTATTGGTTCTCTGATGTATCTCACAGCTAGTAGACCTGATATCATGTTGCTACTTGATCTGTGCAAGATATCAGGCTGCTCCAAAGGTGTCTCACTTAGCTGCTATTAAGAGAATCCTCAGATACCTCAAAGGAGCACCTAAACTAGGTCTTTGGTATCCCAGAAACAAAGATTTCAATATCTATGGATACTCTGACAGTGACTATGGAGGCTGCAATGTTGACAAGAAATCACATCAGGAAGATATCAATTTCTTGATGGAAGGATCATCTCATGGCAATGCAAGAAACAATCTGTGTCTCTACATCAACTGCTGAAGCTGAATACATTGCTGCTGCTTGCTGCTATGCTCAAGCTATGGATTCAAAATCAGATGTTAGACTATGGATTCAACTTTATGAGTACTCCTATCCATATTGACAACAACAATGCTATCTCAATTACTGAAAATCCGGTGAAGCACTCCAAGACAAAGCATATTGACATCAGGTATCATTTCATTAGAGATATTCATGAAAAAATCTAATTAAGTTAATCAAAGTTGATTCAAATGAATAATATGCTGATCGTTCACCAAAGCGTTTGATGAACAAAGATTTAAGTATCTCATAACAGCTATTGGGATGATAACCATTGTTAATTTAATCTCTTTTGAAAACCTTTTTAATATGTAAGTCTTGTGTCAATACAATTTAAGCCCTGTTATCAGAAGTTCTCTCCAAAATTTTCTAAGTGTAAATTCCTTCCGAAGAGAAATTAACCCTCGGAAGACATTCTCATATCTTCAGAAGCAAGATTTCTCAAAGGATAACTTTCTTCTCGGAAGAATTTTTGGCCTCGGAAGAAGCGATTGATTGCATATTGGATCTACTTTCGAGACTTACAGATTCTCCATTCGGAAGCAACTCTAACCTTCGGAAGCAAAGTCTTGGCTTCGGAAGTAGGAATTGCCTTCGGAAGACAAGTTACCTTCGGAAATGTTTTCTAATCGAAAGAGAGACTCTACTATGTAACATAAATCTCTTGGGCCCCACATTGTAAAAAGCAAAGATTTTGTTAATGATGTCGGATTATTTAATTAATTTCAACCTTACCACCACTGTCAATTCATCCACTAAACCATCACATCACCTTATCCTAACCTCCATTACCGCCTTACCACCCTCTTTTAAATAATCTCGACTGTTCAATTTCATCTTCTTACTTGCAATTTTTACTGCCCTAGAAATTTCTCCTCTCCAAATTTACCCAGCTCAAAATCATCTACACTCACCCTTCCAAATGTCACTCAACCCTCAGCACAACCAAGTCGCACTTCTTGATTCTTCAAGAGATGCTGACTTCTCGGAAATTATCTCCTTTCTCACCCAATCGACCTACTACACTGCCCTTACTATTAACCCCTGTTTACTCCAACCAAATGGCAGAATTTTGGGAAATGGTCAGGTCGAAACCCTAGATGGGATTCGTGTACTGCGGTCCAGCATCTGTGGACAGGTGTTGATCATCACTGAACAACTCATCAGGAGCACCTTGAGCTTCATGATGAAGGAGCTCCTACTGAATTCCCAAAGGAAGATTTGGATAGCACTTATATCCTAATGGGATATGGTGGAGACATCAGCAGGTTGACTGTTTAAAAGTTCAACTTCTCCTACAATTGGAAGTTCCTCCTGCATGTTGTTCTTTATTGCTTGTCCAACAAATCCGGAGGATGGGATCAAATCCCTTATGAACTAGGATGCTTAGTTCATGGATTGGTGAAAGGCCTGTGCTTCAATTACTCACGATTTGTGTTCTCAAATCTGATAGGGAATCTGCAAAGGGAGACATTCTTCATGTATCCTAAATCCTTCAACATATAATCAACTGTGAGTTGGACCAGAGCATGCTTGTCTATGCAGCTGATCTGACTGTTCCCCACATGTGGCCTACCATCTTCAAGACATTGAAGAAGGTATCCACCAACTTCACTGGAAGGTACACCACTCTGCTTCCAGGTTTGATTGAGCGCATAGCTCCTGGTGACATCCCTGTTCACCCCACAGGTGATGAACCCACACTAGCAACCACTACCACAATGCCAACACTACATTCTCCACCCATCACCATTACTTATCAATGACGCCCCAAACAAACCCTTGTTCAATCTACTCTGATTGAACAAGCTCCTCCTGTTCAATCCAAAAAGACTAGAGTGGAAACATGGGCTCCCACTCAGTCAGAGGTCTCTCCATCCTTCTCTTTCGACCTCAATTTGGGTTATGAGTCTCCTCAGTCTCAAACCCAGGAGCCCGATACCCAAACCAACAGCCCTCAGAATGAGTATCTACTTTCTTCTGAGCTGCCAACAAGGGACAACCCACCTAAAGGCTCAATGCCTGTAGACATTGACCAAAGTCCCAGGTCAGTAGGATTAACCTCCCTATCTTTCACTGACCTTCTATTCAAAACTAATGAAGAGATAACATCTTTCCATGGCAATGAAGTTGATCTACAATACCCACTTCAAGTTCAATAGAGCCCCGGGAAATCCCTTATCTCTAGCCCCCATCAGCAACCAATAACTGAGGTGAGTCCTACTGATGTGGAGGGGACTCATGTAGATTCAGCTGCCACTATAGAAGATGCCTCAATGGACCTTGTGGACAGTGGTAACATCTCTCATACTGAATCTACGGCAACCGAGCCCTTTGATGACTCTAAAAGAGACATCATTGAGCATGGGAAACCAGGGTGCCAAGAAACCACATCTGGTGGTGAGGCTGAACATACTAGGTATGTTACCTCGTCTCCCCGTGATTCTTCAAAAGAAGATCAGGGAAGCATGCAACTCCTTATTAAAGA
Organism: Flaveria trinervia; assembly: GCA_025506515.1. Taxonomy (NCBI): domain Eukaryota; kingdom Viridiplantae; phylum Streptophyta; class Magnoliopsida; order Asterales; family Asteraceae; genus Flaveria; species Flaveria trinervia. The sequence goes on along the minus strand of CM046444.1, from coordinate 51,112,306 downwards.
TCTTCTATCTAAAGTTTCAAACCTTGAATCCTTGGTAGGACTTTAGAAGCAAGGTCTGCCACTCAGCAACTTGAGATTGACAATCTCAAGGCTCAACTAGCTGAGAAACAGACTGAGAGGTCTGTTAGGCATGTACCTATTCAGGTCTCACTGACTTCTTCCTCTAGCTCATCTAGCTCTCAAGATGATGCTACCAAAAAGGGGGAGAATGTTCAAAGACAAATACATGAGGAACCACAGAGCCGACCTTCAACTTCACATCTTCTTTCTATCCATCTCAGCAGCTGAGCCATCTCCGTCATTCTTCAAGTTGACCCAAGGATGCTCAGTGATCTCTACAGACTCTTCACCAAGTTTCTGTTAAGATCCTCCTTTGAGCAGCCAAGCCATGATGCAATGATCTACTTGGAGCTGAAGAGCTTCAGAGGTGACTGCACCTTCTACCACTGTGGAAGAAGTTGGTCAACCTAAGGTCCACATGGAACCCAAGATTCAATTTGAAGGGGAAATGGGGACTGATGGCCAAGCAACTGAAATAGTTGGGACAGACTAATCTGCATCTCCTCCCAACTTCTGAAGCTGAAGTAAAGCCTCAGAAGAACAAGCTGAATCTTCTGAAGCTGAAATGGAAGCTGCGGAAGGACTGTTCAAAATGTCGAGGAACTGATCATCACAGATGCAATCCTGGAAATGGCATCTGAGGTGAGCAGTGAGGACTTTCCAGTTCCACCTCCATCCCAGACACATCTCTGCCTCTCTCACAATCAGAAACCTCTCTCCAAGAACCACCACAGTCAGGATCTTCAAAAGACAAAGGAAAAAGGAAGATGACCGCGGAAGAGCTTCAGGAAGAGGAGAAGATTGAGAAACTCAAGAAGAAAGGAAGACTTCAGACTGAGAAGTTGCTAGCTGCCAGTACAAAAGCAGCTGCTTCCAATCAGGAGGTTGTCATCAATAAATGAAGAGAGTAGATAATTGACCAGCTCATTGAAATAGGAGCTGTTAATGAAGAAACACTCCTGCTACCATTAGAGGAGTTGGTGGATCTAGAGAAGGAAACCAGGCTGAAACTTGAGGAAGAAGCCAGGTTGGCCTTGGAGAAATAAGAGGAAAAGAAATAGAAGGAGGCTGAATTGCAGCTAAGGAGAGACAGGGTGAACTTCCTACTCTCCAGAGGCTTTGAACTTCAAGAACTTTCTCCACACAACGATGATACGATCCTCTGGCTCTACAACAAAGAGCATGATCAAATGGAGAAAGAAAGGAAAAAGGCTGCAAAAGAAAAGGCCAGAGAGAAGAAGAAGGAAGAAGAAGCCAGGGTTACTGCCTCTAAGAAGCTCACTGAGAAAGCCTGGATGAAGGACTATCTTCGGGCTCATGGATTCTCTGGGAGGCAGGTGGGTCCTATGTCTGAAAGGACACTCCAACGGATTGTTAGTGAAATTAAGGCTGACATTCGGATTGGAAAAAGGAAAGAGATGTATAGAAGGGTAAAAGGGATGACCTTCACTGCTACCACCCAACCACAACCTGAACCTTCACCCTTACCATCAACATTAAACCTGACCCTTCACCCCTGAACCCACATCACTTCCCTCACCTACTCCCTCACCTCAACCACCCAAACTTCCATCATCCAACCCAAAACACTAGCCAGAACCTCTGAACCTAAACCTACCAAATTACCATCCAGACCATCCCCTCAGCCTTCTCAACATCTCTCCTTTGAGGATTTAAGGCAATCAAGATGAAGCTCGTCAACTGCACTACTCTGAGCGAAGTCTCTTGTGTAGAAGACTCTCAACATCACCTATGTTGATGGTTCTTCAAGTTCCCTCACAAGAGATAAATTCCTTGATTTGCCTAGAGGAACTTTGGACCAGGCTGCGAGACTTCTGGGACTCAACTCAGATTCTTTGAATGATGAAGAGAAGAAGCTCAGAAGGAAACTGGTGACTCTACTGGATACAAAGAAAGAGGACAAGATTCCTAGTCAGTCTCTTGCGCCCAGAAGGAAGATAATCCAGTGGAGGTTTGATGAACCTTCTCACAACTTTGTTATGGAAAGAGAGAATGGTGAGGTCAAAAGACTCAATGCAACCTCTCTGCTACACTCCAGCAGGTTCGACATTGCTGAGCTAGCAGAGAAGCCATTCTCCAACCCTTCCAACTCTGAAACTGCTGCACTCGTCAAAATCATCTTAGCAGTCTTCATCTAGTTGAGTTAATTGCAAAGGCAAAGATTGAAGAAGAGTTGAAGTTAAGAAGAAAGGAAGACAAGGAAAGATCTCCCACCAAAGGTACTGCCTATCTACTGATGGTGGAAGGTTGAATTGGAACCTATAGTTTGATAGGAATATGACTATAGTTCTCATCAATTAACTCTTTTCAGAGGGCAACAACAAAGGGTACATGTTATCCAAGGTGATAGACTAGATTCCTGTCTACCAAGGATCTGTACAAACTTCTCAGCACCACTTCAGGGAAAAATAAGGAGACAGACAAATATTTACTCTCCTTGGTGCTAAAAGTTTTGAGAAGTCGAGACAAGTGAAGTTTTGGTAGCATCAGCCTAGGGGGAGTTTGTTGGATCAAGAAAAAGGCTAATGCAACCAGAACTTTGTACTTAAGTTATTTTGGTGCTGCATGAAAAAGGCTTCCGAAGCTTAGTATGGAACTTCCGAAGGTTGTAGAGTTCTTCCGAAGATAAAATGAAAGATCAACTTCTGAAGACAAAATTCTACTTCCGAAGAGAAGTGCATACTTCCGAAGTTCAAGACTTAGAAGAATAAAGTAAAGACCACTTCTGAAGTATGATGAAAAGAAGAAGTCTCCAAGCCTTGGAAGAAGCAGCCTCTTCCGATATAAGTGGCTTCAGAAGTACTTATTCTTCCGAAGCCATTTAACCTTCGGAAGACACTGCTATGAACCAGTGGACACAAGTATGGTCTCTGACACTCCGCTACAGACCTTTGATACAGCATGGCTTCTTCCTAAAGAGCCATGTTGTTGACCATACTTTATTCCACTATTCACCTTTTGATGATAGTACATATTACCAACTTTAGTTGGTGACAAAAGGTAAGTCAGGGACATGTCCTGACTACCAAATCTCAGATAGACTTTTATCCGAGATACCTTAATTTTAGTCTTGTAGTATAGACTTTAGCTATAGGATCCCAGCTGGTATCAAAGTATATCCGGCTGTAGTTAGTATTATATAAAGGTTCTCCTCGTAACTCATTGTGAACAGACATCATCTGCTTGTAAGAGTCTTGTATTTTGAGTTAAGAATCAATATATACAAGTATCTTGAAAACTATCTTTCTATGTTCTTTATTACTTTATATATTGTGATCAACTCTTGCTGATTCTTCTCATATCCGAGTGTTGTTCTAGGTGAGTTTGAGAGAAAACATTGTGCTTAAGTGACAAACACCGATCCTGCAATAATCAAATTAAACTCGAGAGAAGCTTTGAACGATGATGCAGATGCGAAGCCCCTTGTCAATTTAAGTTAAATTTGTTCGAGAGATTGGGTTACGATAGAGTTGCAGAAACGCGATGAATGAGAGTTCGAATTCGATGTTGGAACTTGTTTCAGATGAAATTGAGGATTGTATTCGTTTAGGGATTGATAGGTGATCATTTAGGTTGGTTTAATTAGATTATTATGAAGTGTTAATGCTCGAATGGCTATGGGGTTTAATACGTTTCGGTTAATCATTTGATTGGGTTCATAACCGACGTTTAAATGCAATCAAAGTTCATAATGGTGTTCGAATCGAGTTCAAGAACGGTTTGGGGACGGTTTTAGATCAAGAAAATGTCGGTTTTGATGGTTTTAGGGATGGCCGGCGCTTGGCCGCTGGTGGCCAGCGTGGGTCACCGAAAATACAGGCAGAAAGGGGGGGGGGGTTTGGTTTGGGTTTCATTAATTGCATAATTGGTCCTTAACTTTTCAATTTTTGTTATTTTATGTAAGAAAACTTTTAATTCAAGTTTCAAAATAACATAAATACCCCCTGAACTTAGTTTAAGTTTAACTTCTAACTAATTTGTTAATTTCAAACTTCTATAAAATTATTATCATTATTAATATCAGGACCCATGATGAAGTTTTCACCAATGTCAGTCCAACAAATCGGGGAATGATATCTACGACCATAAAGTGCTTCGAATGGTGCCATCTTAATACTCGAGTGGTAACTATTGTTATATGAAAATTCCGCGAGCGGTAGATGCGTATCCCAATCACCACCAAAGTCAAGAACACACATGCGTAGCAAATCCTTTAAGGTTTGGATCGTTCGCTCGGTTTGACCATCAGTTTGAGGATGATAAGCCGTGCTTAGATCCAATTGAGTACCCAAAAGTTCTTGCATAGACGACCAAAAGTGTGAAATGAAATGAGCATCTCGGTCGGATATGATGTGCAAAGGTACCCCATGACGACTTACATCTCATCAACGTATATACGAGCCAACCTTGATGTCTTGTAAGTGTCACGTATGGGTATAAAATGTGCCGATTTGGTCAATCGGTCAACGGTCACCCATATGCTATCATTTCTCGAGAGGTTCGGGGTAGTTTAGTTATAAAGTCCATGGATATGTGTTCCCACTTCCACATAGGGATCTCGGGTTGCTCAAGTAATCCACTTGGACGTTGATGTTCGGCTTTAACCTTCGTACACGTGAGGCACTTAGCTACATAAGTCGCTATATCATTCTTCATTCGGGCCACCAATATTAACCACGCAGGTCTATGTACATCTTATCGGAACCAGGATGAATAGAATAACGAGTTTGATGAGCTTCATTCATGATAAAGGTACAATAACAAATTAATAAGTGTTACTTGCGAAAATAATATTTGTTATTGTAACTAATTTTATTTTTCAATCTTTCTCTTTACAAGTACATTGGATAACCTTTATAGATATAGTTTGTCTCATCTTTGGTCCTTTAATCCAATAATTGTTAGTTTGTATCGTTAAGTTAAGTTACATAATCATTACATAAGGGTAGATGTGAAAGAAATAAAATCCAAATGACACAATCCAAGAATGAATCAATATATTCGAAAAATATGATTGCTAAACATTGACTGACGAGTAACGCCTCAAACAAATTACTGCATAAACATTAGAATGCATGTCACATGAAGGAATATAGATGTTTTCTATGCCAAAGATAGGTAGGTTTTGTATTTTATGTGTGGTATTTACAATTTTTTTATACAACTAGCAATTAACTTTGAACAATAACATTTAAATAACCTCAAGTGGCTTGCAATCTGATGTTTATCTATTAAGTTTATTATTGGTATTCAAATCATGAGATCAAACTAACTTTAAAAATATGATGATAAAGATATCTAGAATTTGTTTGAGGTTTACTCGTTAGTTTTAACGTTTTATTAATCATATTTTCTTAAAGATTTCACATGGCTTGCAATGTAATTTCAATACATTAAGTTTATTATTGATATTTAAATCGTATGAAACTATTAATCTTCGTAATACTAGCTTTAAAAAGTGATGATAAATACATATAAAATTGTTTGAAGTTGTACTAATGATATTTCTCTAATATGTAGATTTGGTTAGAGATTATGCAACCCAGTTGGTTTTTCTTAAACAAATACCCTCATGTGATAAACATATGAGCTAACTTAATGATATAAACTAATGACCATTAGACTAAAGGACAAAAAATATAACAAAACAATATATATTAAGGCTGTCCAATCTAGTGTAGGGTTTTTCAAAAGGCTTATCGCTTGCTCAAAATTTGCTTGTAAAATGCTCGATTGAACTTTTTGCTCAGTTGTAAACAAGCTGATCAACTCAGTTTAGTTTGTAAACGAGTCAAGCACTAGCAAAGATCCACTCGGTTTGATTTGGCTAGTAGTATTTTTTATTTTGTATAGATATATATATGAAAAGTTTACGATACAAAATGTTGTTTTTGTGCAAAGTGTAAGAAGTAATCTCAACCCTTAATCTAAAAAATTAAAGGTTTATATTAGAGATCAAAATAATCATTCAAGGAAGGGGTTGGATGGGTAGATTTGAAAATAACCTACAATTATTGACTTTTTCAAATTCCCCTATGTTTTTAAATGCATATAACTTTTTATGCAACATAATATTAAAAAGGAAAATTGTTTTAAATACATTGATTTTTCTATGCGTAATACTTGCGTGATAATTAACTACGTAATTATGAAAATAAATTACGTAACTATCCTATAATGTGCATAATTATTAATATAACTTGTGTAATTATCCACCTTATATGCATAATTATCCACCTTATATACATAATTGTGGCGTGGACGAAATTACCCCACTCCCAAAAGACACGTATGGTGACTTCATACACTTCGCAAAAAAATTACAATTTGTATAGTAACATGAACCCTTATCTGTAGATATTAATAAAAGGTTTCTTTTGTCACTTTTCATATTTTAAACCATCTTTTTGACACTTGTCATTTTTCTAAGCATTATCATTTTTTCCCTCTAAAAGGGTATTAAAGTAATTTAAACACTCAAATAATTTTTCTCTCATCACAAAAACTAATTTGATCAATTGCTATATTTTTTCTCTCATCTATATTTTTTAAAAATCAAACTATGTTTTTATAAATAAAATGTATTAAGAAATTTTAAATTCATATATTTTCTAAAATATTGAACCTTTTGAAATAAAATAATTTAAATTAGTCCTTTTTTAAAATAGTTATAAAAATATGGAATTTTCTAAAAATAGTTTTATTAAATCAACCAGAATAATTAGAAACTTAAGTTTTTAATAAACAAGATTTTTATAAACAATAAATTTTTATCATAAAATCTTAAAACAAATATTTAGAAATGAGACTATTTAGATAAAAGATTAAAAATAGTATAATTATTTTATCTCTTGAACAAGTACGTATATATAATTTTATACATATCTTGAACAAATATTTAAAAATAAAACTATTTAGATAAGTTTAACTAGACTATCTATTTATCTATATATCTATCTGTCTATAACCTATCTATTATTTATTTACTTGAAATAGTTATTCATATGCAATTATAATCATATTTTATCTTCAAACATGGTTTTATAATTCATAAAGTTTTGTTACTAATTATTTATTATTTTATTTATTCAACCAGTGTAATACACGAGATACTAACCTAGTATATATATACATATACATATACATATATATATATATATATATATATATATAATATATGTGTGTGTGGTGTGTGTGTGTGTGTGTGTGTTTGTGTGTGTGTGTATAGATGAGAGGGTTCAAATGTGAACCCTTTACTATTACGATAACTGTGTTAGCTTTCCAAGATCAACCAAAATAATTATTTTTATTGAAATAACATCATTACAAAAGTACAAAAATATGTATTTTATGCATATGTGTAAATTTATAAGCGTAAAAGTTTACACTAGTGTAAATTACTAGGGTTGTAAACCAATCAAACATTCAGTGAATAGTTCATGAACCATTCGACATAAAGTTCGTTTATGTTCGTTCGTTTACTAAATGAATGAGTACAAACAAGAAAATTTTGTTCATTCAGTAAAATGAACAAACATGAATAGATGATGTATTCGTTCATTTATGTTCATTAACATTTATTTGTGTTCGTTCATTTAAAAGTTATGTTTGAGATTAATACATTAAGTACTTATTTATATATGGTGGATATTACATAATTTTTATGATTTTAATTTTAAGATCAATATATGATGGTTTTTATTTGTTTGTTTTAAGAAATTTTGTTTGTGTTCATTAATGTTCATGAATATTTGTGTGTATTCGTTTGCCTTCATTTATTTTTATAAATAGTTCAATAAAAAAACTCAATTCCTTAACTAACGAACACGAACAAGAAATCTTCTTCGGTAGCGTTCGTGAACAGTTCATGAACAAGTTATTTTCTTAATAAACGAACATGCACAAGACCCCATTCGTGTTCGTTCGGTTCGTTTACAGCCCTATAAATTACACTTACATGTGTAAATGTTTACGAGATGTGTGTGTGTGTATATATATATACACATATATATATATACATATATATATATATATATATATATATGTATGTATATATATATATTATATATATATATATATTATATATATATATATATTTAGAGAGAGAGAGAGAGAGAGAGATTAATGAAGAGGCTGATGCAACCTAAACATTCAATGTCTATCCTGCATGCTGCACAAGTGCATTGAAGAAGAATGCTTAGGAAGTTTTACACATGCAACAGAAAATACTCTAAGTGTAAAATCTGCCGAAGCCAAGACCAATAATCTTCCGAAGCCAAATATGAAGTCTTCCGAAGCCTCAGAGACAAAGTCTTCCGAAGCTTCAACTCATGAAGACAGATTTCTTCCGAAGACTTTTAACACATGCTTATCTTATGTACTTTTCCATAAAGTTGGACACCTTTCCGCTGCACCTCTGTATGGTCACCAATTTACATGAGTTGGTGAAAAGGTTCATGCTTTTGGTAACTGTACATTGAGGTCTTGTGTCTGTAACTTTCTACTTCATGTACTTTATCCTTTTTGTAATAGATAAGGATGTGAGCTATGGCATGTCAAAGGGCAATCTGCCTTTTGACTCTACAATTGATTTTGTTTTGTGTCTAGTCAATTGTATCCAGCTGGCTTTCAAAGTATAGCCGGTTGTAGGATGTAGTATAAGTATCTCATGTTCTTGTATCTTTGAATTATGCTTTGTAACACTTGTAATAGAACATAGAGAAAGCAATATACTACATTCTTGAAAACCATATACTTGTGTTGTTTGTGTTTTGTCTCTTACATTACTTATGTTCTTAGTGTCTTACCTTGGTTAATCCAGTTTACTGCTTGATTAAGTTTAGTTAATCTTCTCTTTGTGTTTGTGTTGTAACTTAGCACCCTTCAATGATCCTGCATTTGGTATCAGAGCAATTCAGGCTCTTGATATAAGATCTCACCATCTTAAGATCCCTCACACACACAAATACTAAACTTTTCAAATGGCAGCCATTTCCAAGACTGATATGAAAACTGGAACCATAAACAAGTCCCCACTGATCACTCTTGATGAGTTTGACACGTGTGTTTAAGAATGGAAGGTTTCATCAGGTCTCTTGATTCAAGAATGTGGGAGTCTATTGAGAATGGACCTTTCATACCTAGCACCCCTTCTGCTACTGGTGCTGGTATGATCCCTAAAGATGTGGCTAACTACTCTGATGAAGATAGGAAGAGAGTAGAGATTGATAGAAAAGCCATGAAATCCCTTCAAACTGCCCTTCCAAACTCTATGTACAGAGGTTTCAAGAAGTGCAAAACAACCAAGCAGCTGTGGGATGCACTGAAACTGATGTATGAGGGTTCCTCTGAAGCCAAGAAGAATAAAAAGGATATCCTGAAGCAACAGTTTGAAAACTTCACCTTCAAAACAGGTGAAACCATAACTCAGCAGTACTTTAGGTATGTTGAGATTGTGAATACCCTAGTGGATGGAGGAGTTTCTCTTGAGAACAGAGACATTGTAAGGAAGTTTATGTCCTCACTTCCTAGGCAATGGACACACTACTGTGTGGTGATCAAGAGAACTGAAAATCTCAAACTCTTACTCTGACAGAGTTATATGGGATTCTCAGTGGCTACCAGATGGAGATGAACATGCAAGGTTCATCTAGAAACTCCAACAATCAAATGGGTTCAGCCCTTCATGTGGTAAAAAGGATAGTATAGAACCCAAACATCTCTCATATGCTACCCTGACAACTAACCAAAGGGTCCTTTCATCACCTTCCCAGAGACACCAAGAGAGAACTACACTCAAGGAAGCCCATTCCAAGAGGCAAGCTCTTCTCAAGCTTTTATGTCTTCTGATGAAAGCTATGGCAACTCTCTTTTCACTCTTGAAGACCTGGACTGTATTCATGTAGATGATCTGGAATACATGGAAATAGTCTAGCAGATGGCTATTCTCACTCACAAAGCCAAGAAGTTCTACAAGAGGACTAGAAGAAAGTTTCCAAGCAATGCAACCAGTGGAAAGTTTGGACTGGACAAAGGCAAAGTCAAGTGTTACAACTGTAACTTGATGGGCCATTTTGCCAGAGAGTGTAAGGCACCTAAAACAAATGGTGGCCAAACACAGTCTAGACCAAACTACATTGAAAAAGCTCTCCAGAATAAGAAGTCAAAGCAGCAGGCTGCTGTTGCAGTTGAAGAAGGAGGCTTTGACTGGAGCTTTCAGGTGGAAGATGCTTCTCCTAAACAAGCATTAATGGCAGATCATGATGAAGCCAAGGTATTGGAACATCTCTTTACTCCTGAATGCATTGCTAAAGTTAATAGATACAGGTCCTATAACCTGGAGATGAGATCTAACCTTGAGTCCTTAAACATTTTAAAATCTGATTTTAGAAAGTTTGAAAATAATTATAAACTGAAGATAGAGGACCTTGAGAAAACCATTTCAATTCTAAAACATGAACACATAGATTTAGGACTCAAATCAAAGATCTCATAACCAAGTTAATTGAATGCCAGGCTGAGCTTGTGATCAGCAAAGCCAGGGCAGAAAATAATGTTCTTCAAGAAGAGACCTTCAAGAACATGATATCCTCATCCCTGCATAACAAAGTGTGCTATCAAAACAGGCAGGGACTAGGATCAAATGAGATAGCTCCTCCACACACAATCTAGTCTGTAAGATCTCCTAGGTGTGAAACTTGTGAAGATGAGCTTCCTCTCATAGATCCTTTGAGTGAAGAGGATGAAGAAGAGATAGTGAAGAATTCCTCTGAGAATAGTGAAGAGGAGGATTCCAAGAAGGGTCATTATCCTTCTAAGGAGAAGAAGAAGACTATGATGACCAAATCCATGAGAAAGAACTTGATTAGGAAGAGCAAAAGAAAGGCAAGGAAGGCTCAAGAGATCAAGGCTACTTTTGACTCTAAGCAGAAACAAGTTTTCATCTTTGCAGGGTTAAAGAGGTAAGGACTGAAGACATAAACCAAAACTCTTCTGCTAAGAGTTCTGGTTCTTGTTCAACTCATCTCAGTAACAAGAAGAAGACTGATCTGTTGTGTACCACTGCTACACAGCCTGGACCATCAAACTCCAAGTACAGTTCTCAGCCCAAGAGGACCGTCTCAGCATCTGCAAAGATGAAGGTGGAGAAGGGATGTGACCAAAGACAGTCTTGTTCCCAGCAGAAGACTCTTGTGAAGACGAAAATGAGGTGTGTCATGTGTGAAAGTACCTATCACATTGCTAAGGATTGTCCATAAAATCCTAAAGGTACTATCAAAGAGTTCTAAGAAGATTCAAGCTTCAGAAGGAAAACCTGTTTCCTTCGGAAGCTCCAAGTCTAAGGATAAGGGAAGTGGAAAATTACCCTCGGAAGAAAAGTTGGTTTCGGAAGAAAGGAGTTCTTCCGAAGCACTGAAGTTTGCTGCAGTGTCTGTAGAATCTTCTGAAGGTTCAGTCATCAAAACTTACGAAGTCCCAAAAGCTTATGAAGTTTTGAAGGTCAAGTCCAAGACTCCAAAGGTGGTGTGGAAGTCTAAGAAAGACCAAGTGACTGAGAATTCTCCATCAACAACAGCTCAAGATCCTCTTAGCACAACCATAGGATCTATTACTGTTGAATTACCTTCTATTAATAAGCCCAAGACAAGCAAGGCTTGGGTTTCCAAATGTAACTAATCATTTTCTTTATGCAGGGACAGCTAAAGACAAACAAAAATGTCTTGATCATTGATAGTGGCTGTTCCAGGCACATGACATGCAATAGGTCACTACTCCAGAACTTTGAAAGAATTGATGGAGGACCAGTTGCTTTTGGAGGGAGATGAAGGTGGTTACATTTCTAGAAGGGGCAAGGTCACAAATGGTAAGCTCGACATTGATATGGTAAACTTTGTCAAAGAGCTTGGGTACAATCTTCTGAGTGTATCTCAATTTTGTAATCAGATTCATAACATGCTCTTTACTGAGCATGAGTGCATTGTTCTCAAGCTTGGTGTGGTCATTCCTCATGAGCATATCCTACTTAGAGCCTCAGGAGATGGAACATGTACAAGATGGATCTGCAAGAAACATCTCCCTCTGGAGAAGTTTCATGCTTTCTGTCTAAAGCAAATAGTGATGAGTCTTTCCTATGGCATAAAAGAATATGCCATGTAAACTTTAAGAACATGAACAGATTAATTAAGAATGATTTGGTAACTGGAATACCAAAAAAAGAGTTTACAAGTGATGACCATTGTGTTGCATGCCTTAAAGGGAAGCAACATAAGGTATCTCACAAGCCTAAGGAAAGGAACTCCATCACTACACCCCTACACTTGTTACATATGGATCTCTTTGGCCCCCCAGTGTAATGAGTTTAGGAAGGACCTCTTACTGTTTAGTGATCACATATGACTTTACAAGATTCACCTGGGTTTTCTTCCTTAGAACTAAGGACGAGACTCCTGAGATTCTGAAGAATTTCATTTTAAAGATTGAGAATCAATCTGATCAAAAGGTCAAGATCATAAGATGTGATCAAGGAACTGAATTTAAAAACCAAATCCTTGATACATTCTATGATGAAAAGGGTATTACAAGACAATACAGTGCTCCCAGGACTCCTCAGCAGAATGGTGTTGCTGAGAGGAGAAATAGGACACTGATTGAAGCTGCAAGAACCATGTTGTCTGACTCTAAGCTGCCCATCACCTTCTAGGCAGAAGCAGTCAATACTACCTGCTATGTGCAGAATAGAGTTTTAGTAGTTAAGACTCATGGCAAGACTCCTTATGAACTTTGGCACAAGAGGAAACCTTTCACTGGTTTTCTCAGGTCATTTGGTTGTCCTTGCACCATCTTGAATACCAAAGATCAAATTGCCAAGTTTGCTGAGAAATCAGATGATGGACACTTTATTGGATAGTCTTCTCAAGCTAAGGGTTATAGAGTGTACAATCTCAGAACTAGAATTGTTGAGGAGTCAGCCAATGTGACTTTCAATGAACACACACCCTGTGTTGCTGGTTCTGGTCCAGATTGGTTATTTGATCTTGATTTAGTTACCAATGTTTTAACAAATCTTGTGAGAATGTTTCAGGATCTGTAGAAAATTTAAATACAGGTGATCCTGATCCAAGATTTGAGCGAAGAAGACCTTCAAGTCATACATCTTTAGCTCCAGTTGGAACTACTTCTGCAAATGAGGTCTTTATCAGCACTACAATGACAAACTCAGCTGATACATATAGGGTGCCTACAAATTTCAGCTCAGAGGCTCCACAACCAGATAAGGATATCTCGATTGTAGAGACAACAATGGTGGTGGTGACAGTGACCAAGAATTCTTGATGCCACTAACCACACCACAGATGAGAACATCAATGATGTCTCACACTGCTTGGATCAAGTTTCTCTTGAAAAGTGTGCTGATGTGGTGGGAGAAACATCTATGCCAGATCTAAATTTCTCTAATTTAGATCTCTCTCAGCAACTTGCTGTGATCCCTTAGCTTAGGATCCACAAGTCTCACCCCACCACAAACATCATTGGAGATGCTATCTCAGGGGTAGGACAAGAGGACAAACCCATGAAGCAAATGTTTGTCTTCACTCTTGTTTCTTATCCAGATAAAGCCAAAGAAAGTTGATAAGGCTCTAAAGGATGGAAGTTGGTTGAAGCTATGCAACAAGAGCTGCTTCAATTCAAAAGGCAGAAAGTTGGAACCTTTGTCCTCTTCCTTGTGGGAAGACTACCATTGGAATCAAATGGGTGTTTAGGAACAAGAAAGATGATAGAGACATCATCATCAAGAACAAAGCTAGACTGGTTGTTCAAGGATACATATTAGAAGAAGGGATTGACTACACTGATGTCTTTGCCCCTGTTGCAAGATTAGAAGCTGTGAGGATATTCCTAGCATTTGCTGCATCCAAGAACTTCAAGGTCTTTTAGCTTGATGTGAAGTGTGCCTCTTTGTATGGAGTGATTGATGAAGAGGTTTATGTCAATCAGCCACTTGGTTTTGTAGACCCTGATCATCCTAATTATGTCTGCAAGCTTGACAAAGCTCTTTATGGACTGCATCAGGCACCCAGGAAATGGTATGAGACACTGTCTGAGTATCTTTGTAAACATGGATACAGGAGAGGTACTATAGATGGAACTCTCTTCATCAAAGGATAGGGAAATGACATACTACTAGTTCAAGTGTATGTGGTTGACATCGTCTTTGGTTCAACTAATCCAAAGCTCTACAAAGACTTTGAGAAGCTGATGAAAGACAGATTTGAAATGAGTACCATGGGGGAACTCAATTTCTTTTTGGGAATTCAAGTGAAGCAAGTTGAAGATGGCATCTTCATAAGTCAGTCAAAGTATGTTCAAGACATACTCAAGAGATTCAACATGACTGATTGCAAGATTGCTAAGACACCCATAGCTAGAAACCACTCCCTGGACCTGATCTTGAGGGGGAGTGTGTAGATAAGCACGTATACAAGGCTATGATTAGGTCTCTTATGTATCTTACTGCTAGCAGGCCTGATATGTTTGCTACATGCATCTGTGCAAGATATCAAGCCAACCCTAAGATGTCTCACCTTATCACTGTCAAGAGGATTCTAAGATACCTCAAAGGTGCTTCAACACTTGGTTTATTGTACCCTAAGAATCCTGACTTCAATCTGTATGCTTATACAGATAGTGATTATGGTGGTTGCAACATGGCTGCAAAGTCTACATCTGGGGGATGTCAGTTCCTTGGTGGAAGGGTTGTCTCATGGCAATGCAAGAAACAATCCAGTGTCTCTGCATCAACTACTGAAGCTGAATACATTGCTGCTACAAGCTGCTATGCTCAAGTGCTTTGGATTCAAAATCAGATGTTGGACTATGGGTTAAACTACAAGGAGACTCCCATTCACATAGACAACAATAATGCTTATCTGTTTACAAAGGCTTTTGATGAACAAAGATTTAAATATCTAATATCAGCTATTGGGATGATAAACTTTGAGTAAGCTTTTCTTAAAACTAATTTTATTATTTCTTAAAATATGTGTGTCCTAAGTTGTCTAATTCATCACTTTCATAAGCTCATGTTTCTTTGGATGAAAATTTCGTTTTGAAGACTTTCCTTAGATTTTTGAAAATTTTTGATACTTTGAAAGTTATTCTTTTAACTTTGAAAGCAAATCATGCCTTCAAAATAAATAACTATCTAAGAAATTTACCTTCGAAAGAGCTTTCAGATCTATCTTCCGAAGCTTATTTACTGGTCTCAGACACTTACTTATTTTCAAGGACCATTTACTTCCGAAGAAAATTAACTCTCGGAAGTTTTGTTGTTTTATATACAAAGCTCTCAAGTTTTAATTTCCCTTCCGAAGCAAAATTCTCAAAACTCTCAGGAAATTCTTCCGAAGTTATTTTAGCTTCGGAAGCTTTTTAATTAAAATTTCCGAAAATAATAAACCTTCGAAGCTTTTTGATTTCCAAGAAAACTACTTTTTGAGCAAAACTAAACTACTTTTTTAGAGTGGGACCAACATCCGGATTTCAAATTTATCCTCTTTCATTAACTTTATCTGAAATCCCTCTCACGTATAAACCAACGGTTACCCCCTCTTTCTATCATCTGTTCTTCCTCTAAACCTAAAAACCCCAATTTCTCTCTGAATTTCTTTCTTCCTTCTTTCTTCATCTTTAAGCTACCTCACAATGGCCAACCTTGCTTACAGAAATTCCCAACTTTACCATGCAGCTACATAGGAAACATAATCAGGTTGCTCTGTTAAGCTCTGAGAAAGATCCTCATTTCTCAGAGGTTTGTCGATTCTTAGCTTTGTAGATCTACTTCACCTCCCTAATCATTGATCCTCCACTCTATGAGGATCATCTGCTAGAATTTTAGAAACCTGGCAAGAGGTTGTTATGGATGGGGAGAAGGCACTGTCTGTCATAGTGCATGGGAGAACAGTCTTCATCACTCTGGCCATCATCAACATGCATCTTCAGCTGGATGATGAAGAAGGTGAGGTGTTCTTCCCAAAGGAAGCTGTAATCATTCCTTTAGAGCAGGGATATGAGGAAAGGGAAGTGTCATCCCAATGGAGATTCCTGCTCCATGTGGTCATCCACAACTTATCAAACAAGCATGGTGGATGGGACCAGATTCCTAAGATCTCTCCTTCATAATCCATGGAATGGTTCAGGGGGTCAAATTCAGGTATCTCATTTGTTTATACCAATTTACTTGCTAATTTAGACTCCTTAGTATTACATGTTTCCTAGATATGTCCAGTACATTTCAACTGTGAACTAGGCTCACAGTTGAGGGAAACAGGTAACATTCTTAAAATGGGACAGATGAAGCCCGACATCTTTAAAATACTGAAAAAGCCCACTAGTGGCTTCTCTGGGGTAGAAACAGCCCTTGTCCCAAAAATGTTAGAGCTCATTGCTCAAGGTGACAACCTAGCAGCACAAGCTAGTGTTGAGCTGCATATGCTACCTTCCAACCACCACACAGCCTCAAATCACCATCACTTACCAAAGAAAATCCAAACAAACCCCTTCTCAGGCTATTCAGTCTGTGGAGGCCCCCATATACTCACCTATACAGGAAGAAGTGGACACTGGAGCTCCCACTTCTCCTGAGGAGCAGACCACTCCCATCTCTTCAAGAATCAGTGCTGAGGTTCCTCATGCTCAGCCTGATAAGCTCATTAGCCCAACTGCCTTAAGCCATCACTCTGAGTCTCAACAATCAAGTGATCAATCTTCAGGGGATAGTTACCATCCCTAGCCTATAGATCTTAACCAACCAATTCCCACCTTGACTTCTATACTAATGAAGATCTAGGTTTCAGTGAGTATAATGAGTCTCTCTCTTTACCCCTACTCAAAGAGAGATGAATGCTCCTGAGTCTCCTACATCTATCCCACATCAGTCACCTACAACTGAGGTGGACACTTCTGAACCTGTTCAGGATGTCCATATGGAAGAGGCTCTCACTTCAGAATGTGATTACATCATTAAGACCTCAACCATGGCAACTCAGCCCACTGAAATCTCAATTGAGATTGAAGTGAGCAGAGGAAAACCAGCAGCCAAGAACCTGAAGCTGGTGGTGAGAGAGAGGACTTTGGTCCAATCATCTCATCCCCCAATCAGTCTTCTGATAAAGATGAGGGGAATCTGAGACTAAAGGTGCACAAACTGACTAAAACATGCACCTATTTAGTCTCAAGGTCAGTCACCTTGAATCTCAGGTGACTACCTTACACAACAGGATCAATGATCAGCAACTTGAGATTTCATATCTTAAGGAAAAAACTAGCTGGGAGACCCTTAAGAAGTGCTCAACTAGGAACACAAGAACCTATGGATGTGATTGACCTATCTTCCAGCTCACCTATGCAAGTGGGTGATGCTACCATAAAGGGGGAGAAAGTTATTACAGCCACAAAACCTGGGAGTTCTTCAAAGAGAGTGGACATTGAGGACTCACCATCCTCACTTGCAATTGTGCATTCTCAGCAACCTCCTCAAGTTCACATTGATGTGGACTACATTGACTCCTTCATATAGAGTCTGTTTGAGGATGGGATACCAAGGGCTATGTCATCTTCACCATCTTCCAATCACATCATTGGGTGGAGGTATGACAACATCAGGAAAGCCCTAATCATCATAAGAGTTCAAGGACAACAAGAAGTCTTCAATTTTTAGACTTTGAACTACTATGAAGGTCTGGATTTAATCAATATGTCACTTGTCAACCCAAGCAAATCAAGACAAGCTGACAGACTGGCTCAAAGAATCCAAGACAGGATCACTGCAGAGTTCAGCTTAAGAAGGAGACTTAGGCAATCAGGCAATGTCATCGGTCAACTGGATGTTGAGGCAGACCCTAAGATTAGTTTCATAGGGAAAACCTTGACTAAAGACCCAGTGGCAGAACCTGAGACCCCTGTCTCATCGTCATCAACTGTTGCAGAGATCCACACTCCTATAAGACACCTGCTGGTGAAGGTGCTTCTCAACCTCTCTCTAGCCAGAGCTAGATGCTGCAACAAGCAATGAAGGCCAAAGCTCTCTCCACCCTGAGTCACAAAGGTTGTGAGTGACAAAGGGAAAGAAAAATAACATCTGAGGGGATTGAGGAGGAGGAGAGAGAGGAAAAGGAGGCTAAGGGGAGAAAGTTCCTGCTGAGTCTTCAAGACTCATGGAGTCTGCTATCAGGGCTACCCCCAGACCAAATACTCAGAATGATGAGTTAAGGGCAGTCAGGATAAATTATTACAGACAAGGAACTATGACATAGATGTGTCATCTCTCTCCCCTTAGAGGAAGGAATGAACTGGTTGATTGGGAAGGTCAAAGGAGAAGAAGGAGGCAGAAGATGCAGAGCTTCTAGTACAAGTCAAAGAAGAGAGAAGAAGAAAAAGACTGTACAAGGATATGCCTACCCTCTCCCCAGTTCAGGAAAGTCCTGCACAAGAAGATGTGGTTCAACAAGAACCTCAGGTAGAAAAAGAAGAAGAGAGGATCAAAATGATCAACTACCTGAGTGCCACAGGCTTCTATCAGGCAGATGCACTCCTTCCCTTGTCCTATGACTATGTTGAGTTTGAGTACTTAAAACAGCTTGAACTTGAGATAATCAAGGACAGAAAGACAACTAAGAAGAAGCTAAGGGAAGAAACTGCAAAATCAAGAGCTATCATCCAAAAGAGCATGAAGAAGTCTGCGGATAGGCAGAGGATGATGAGCTTCTTGAAGCTATAGGATTCTCCGGAAGGAGACTTGGCCCCATGTCTCTATCCACTATGGATGAGCATATTAGGGTGATCAAGCAGAAGATCAAAGTGGAAAGCTCATTGACTTACACTCCACTCCAAGTCAAGCCCCACCTGAAGTGGAGGTTAAGGTTGAACAACTAGAGACAACACAACCTGGACCTCCTGCTAAATCTCAGCAAGCTTCATCTTCTGATCCACAGCAGGGTCAACCTCCTTCTCCTTCTGAGCCTGAGAGAGAGGAAGTCCTAACTGAGAAAGACAGTGAAGATCAATCTGGTGCTGCTACAGGCAGTCTTCTCAGTTAAAACCTGTAAAGAGAAAGAAGAGGATGGGTTCTAAACCAAAGCCAAAGAAGAAGAAGACTGCACCCTCTTCTAAACCCCAAGATAAGTCAGAACATCTTGAGGTTGTGCAGCCAGAGGATGCTACATCAACTCCAATTCAAACAGCTCCACTAGCATCAGGAAGACTCATCTTGTCTTGGACATACACTACAAATCCAGAAAGATGGCATGTCATTAGAGATCAAGGGACTGAAGACATTTACACATGGCAAGATATGTTTCTTTTGCCTCTGCATGACCTCTTTGATATGAGAAGACACTTTGACAGTCTGGAGGATCCTGATCACCTTATGAAGAAAGGATTGGTGATTATCCTAATGAAGATTGTTGACATCTGAAGTCTACTAAGTGTTTGGTAGCATCAGCTTAGGGGGAGTTTGTAGAGATTAATGAAGAGGCTGATGCAACCTAAACATCCAATGTCTATCTACATGCTGCACAAGTGCATTGAAGAAGAATGCTTAGGAATTTTTACACATGCAACGGAAAATACTCTAAGTGTAAAATCTTCCGAAGCCAAGACCAATAATCTTCTGAAGCCAAATATGAAGTCTTCCAAAGCCTCAGAGACAAAGTCTTCCCAAGCTTCAACTCATGAAGACAGATTTCTTTCAAAGACTTTTAACACATGCTTTATCTAATGTACTTTTCCATAAAGCTGGACACCTTTCCGCTGTACCTCTGTAAGGTCACCAACTTACATGAGTTGGTGAAAAGGTCCATGCTTTTGGTAACTATATATTGAGGTCTTGAGTCTGTAACTTTCTACTTCATGTACTTTATCTTTTTTGTAATAGATAAGGATGTGAGCTATGGCATGTCATAGTCACTAGTCAAAAGGCAATCTACCTTTTGACTCTACAATTGATTTTGTTTTGTGTCTAGTCAATTGTACCCAACTGGCTTAAAAGTATAGCCGGCTGTAGGATGTAGTATAAGTATCTCATGTTCTTGTATCTTTGAGTTATGCTTTGTAACACTTGTAATAGAACATAGGGAAAGCAATATACTGCATTCTTGAAAACCATATACTTATGTTTTTTGTGTTCTATCTCTTACATTACTTGTGCTCTTAGTGTCTTACCTTTAATCCATTTACTGCTTGATTAAGTTTAGTTAATATCCTCTTTGTGTTTGTGTTGTAACTTAGCACCCTTCAATGATCCTGCAATATAATATATATATATAATATATATATATATATAGTATATGTATATATATATTGTTGGACCAAAAGAACCAATGAGCCAAGATCAGAAAACCTCTAAGCCCACATGATATCACAACACTGCTGAAAGCTTCATCAGCAGTTCGACAAGTGCTGAAGACTTCAATAGCTGAAAATCAAGTGCTGAAGACTTCATCAGCTGAAGACTAAAGTACTGAAGTTCAACAGCCGAAGAACACAAGTGCTGAAGCTGAACAGCTGAGAACACAAGTGCTGAAGCTGAACAGCTGAAGACACAAGTGCTGAAGCTGAAGTTCAAAGTACTAAAGTACAACAGCTGAAGAGTTTACAAGTGCTGAAGATCAACAACTGATGTACAAAGTCTGAAGACAAAGACTGAAGACATCAGCTGATGATATCTACTGAAGTCATCAGCTGATGAAACGTCTGAAGTTCAAGTCTGAAGATCAAGTACTGAAGTTTCAGTAGTTTGTCACAACAGCTGAAGAGTACTTCTTCAGTAGTTGTGATATCAGTAGTTTTATGTTTTTACTTTCAGTAGTTTTGTAAAACGACTAAAGGGCTTGTTCTTCAGTCGTTGTAGTTTCAGTAGTTTATGTTTTTCAGTAGTTATAACAACTGATAACACTTAGCATTTTTGTAAGGATATGTCAGCTGTTTTGACATCTTCAGTAGTTATGTTTCAGTTGGAATAATTCTGTTAGATGTCACTATCAAGTGACATCAGCAGACGTCACATCTCTTATATAAGAGGTGTCGACCTAATTGTAAGTGTGACATTTCGTTACCACGAAAGCGAATATTGAATGAAATATATTTGCAGAAATTCTCTCTCTATAACCGTCTTTGTTCTTCATTGAATATCATTTCGTTCTTGTGAATCGGCTAATTCATTGTTAGAATTCCGCTGCTATACTCTCTAATCAATGAAACGTAGATCACTGATCCTAACAAGTGGTATCAGAGCAGGTTAATCATTGATCGGTCTAACAATTGATCATTGAAACTGCTAATTGATATCTGTGTTGATTGAATTAGCGTATTCGCAAGAACTGGTTATAGATTATTGAATTTCTGTCGCTTTCGTTCATTTACTTTGAGATCTCTCTTGGTTCAATTGGTTGTTGTGTTTTGTTCTAAATTTTTTATAGCTTATTGAATTTGATTGAATCTGAGATGACTACTCCTTCTAATGATCCTCACAATACCGGTTCCTCAACCAAGCCTCCGATGCTGGTTAGGACCGAGTATAACATATGGCAACGAAGAATGCTTCATCACCTGTCTGTTAACAGTTCAGGTTGTTGGACATCTGTGGTACATGGACCACATAAGCCTATGGTGAATAATCCGGAACCAATCAAATGGTTCTGAAGAAGAAGGAACAATACTCTGATGAAGATCAGAAACTGTTTGAGATTGATGCTAAAGCCCATGGAATTCTGGCCATGGCACTGCCTAATGAAATCTATTCAGGGCTTATGCATCATGAAACTGCTCATGATCTCTGGAATGCCCTGAAGGAACAATTCGGTGGCACAGATGAGGTCTTAGCAAACAACAGAGAAATCCTTGCCCAACAATATGAGACATTCTCTCATAGAAAGGGTGAGACACTGACTCAACAGTTTGAGCGCTTTTCCTGCTTGATATCTGAGCTGAAAATGGTGAAATAGGAATACACCAATAGCCAGATGAACAACAGATTCCTCAGATAACTGTCTGAGAGATGGGACACATACACTATTGTCCTACGCTCCACTGCAAATCTGGATGGCCTATCTCTCACCCAACTTCAAAGGAAACTGCTTACATTCGAAAGAGAGATAGAGCAGAAGAGGAAACTGTCCTCATCAGGAAAGCTCACTGATGACTTTGTACCAGGGAATACTGTCTTGGTTGGTCATGAGTCAGAATATGCTGCATCTGAAAACAATTATGATGAGCATATTGATTTCTCTTCAAATAGTTCTGATCATGCATTTGTTGGTATTGAGAGTCATTCTGGCAGTAATAGTGACAATCTATGCTTCATTATGGATGATTTGAAAGGAATAGCTAATGATGATCTAGAAGAGATGGATATTCTGAGCCAAATGGCACTGATTAATATCAGATCTCAGAAGTTCTATAAGAGAACTGGCAGGAAATTTCCTGGACTCTCTGGCAAAACCAAAGTTGGTTTTGACAAGAGTAAGTTGAGGTGTCACAAATGCCAAAGGCTAGGACACTTTGCAAGGGAGTGTAGATCAATTGGATCTAACTCTTCTACACCCTTTGTTATTTTCCTAGTACTAGTCCACAAAAAGAGGGCAACATCCTGCTGGTTCTGGTCATCATTCACATCCTAGATCTCCTGCATACTTTGTTCCCCAGGGTCAAATGTCATATCCTTATCCCTGCTATTATATGCCTCAACCAAATCCTGTTCAAGCTCCAATTGCACAACAACCACAAGCATTGCCTGAACCACAACCTTCCCAATCTCATCAACAAACTCAACCTCAACAACACAGCTTCTTCACCCCAGGAGTTGTTGACTGGAGCAGTTTACCAGATGACTTGTCTGGTCATGAACAACTGTTCTCAGGTGCTGGTCAACATGGTGGTGAAAGTCCCTTTGGAAATATAGCTCTTATGGCTCTGGATTCTGCTGATACTTCATCCACTAATGCCTCTACATCAAAGGTATCACAGGTATCCTCTGAGGCAAAAGCCAAATTATGTTCTTAAACAATGCATAGCAGCATTTGCATCTATTAGAGAAGCAAATGTAGCTTTAATCAACAAGAACATTGAGCTAGAACAAATAATTTCCAAAAGCAAAGCTGAATTTGAGTTTGTGCTTAATGATAAGAATGATGAGATTTACAAACTTAAATGACAAATAACTGATGATAAGGCTAGGGAAGAAATACTTCTAGAGAAGTATAAAGATCTCAAAGAAACCCTTGCAGTCACCCAGGTAGAGTGTGATAGATGGGTACAATCATGCAAAGGTTTTGAAATGCTTCTTAGTAAGCAATCTGCTTCCAATGTGAAGTTTGGCATTGCTTGCAATCACACTGCTCCACCTACAGATTTTACTCCTAGAGCAGAGGTAGAATCTGATGGTGAGAGTAATAACCAATCCATCTCATCATGTGATCTACTTTCTGATACAGCATAATCAGATGTAGATTTCAGCATCAAGCCCTCTTAGAACCTATCAGCTGATGTTGATGGTTCCACTGCTGACACTCACATGATCATGAGTTGATCAACTCAGGAGTTAATTCTGAAAGTCCTGAAAGGACTAGAGAGCAGGATTTAACACCTGAAGTTCAAACTCCAACTACTGCCAGTACTGAAAAGAAGAAAACTGTCAGTAGAAAGAGTTTGAAGACTACTAAAGAGGTAGTCAAGAAAGCAAACAATGCTTCCAAAGCACTGAAGAGCAAGTCTTCAGTTGCTTCACCCTCTTTAGTTGATGATCAACCTAAGATGAAGAAGAAACCATGTGAAGTATGTGGTTTGTTCAATCATCTTACAGATGATTGCTGGTACAAAAGAGGTTCCAAACTCAAACATAAAGAAGAAATTAAAGAGAAAATGGTAAAAATGAAAACTGAGTTTGAGACCACATTTGTATCAGCAACATCAAATCCTGTAACCCTTAAGTCCTCAAAGAAATCCAAAAAGGAAGGGGTTAAACAGGTGACAGCCGAGAGTGCTCAGAAGAAGAAGGTGCAACATAGGAACTTATCAAACTCCACTGGCAATGTGTCTGATGAGCTGAAAGCTTTATCACAAAATCAGACACAACTGGTTATGATGGTTCAACATCTATTGGGTAGAGTTAACCAATTAGATGCTCCTATGTTGAAACCACAGAAAAGGAGGTCCAAGCCAAAGGATTCCTCTTCTTCACCATCTTCTTCCTCTCAGACTGTTGTTTCCAATAAACCTGTTAGTTTACCATCTGTTGATGAGACCAGGCCCAAAACCAAAAAGGTTTGGGTCTCCAAAACTAACTGATTGTTTATTATTGCAGGGTTCTCCAACATGCCAAAGTAGCATCTGGTATGTAGACAGTGGGGGATCTATGCACATGACTGGGAACAGCTCTCTTCTTCATGACTACTCTCAAGGAAAGAGGGGTTTGTTTCTTTTGGCAATGATGCTAGGGGTTACATCATTGGAAATGGCTTTGTCTCCAATGGAGAAATCAAGTTTGATGATGTTAATCATGTGGAAAATCTCAAGTACAATCTCTTGAGTGTCAGTCAAATGTGTGATAGAGGCCATGTTGCTCTTTTCACCAGTCAGAACTGTAGCATTCTGTCATCCAAAGTTCAGCATTTGATTGATAAGGTGTTGGATGATCACACTCTCCTGAGAGCCAACATGACAGGAAGAGTGTATGCCTTAGATCTTTCCAAGAAAATAGATCTCAGAGGCAATCCTTGCCTATTTTCCAAAGCCTCTTCTCAAGAATCTAAACTGTGGCACAGAAGGCTGGGTCATGTTAATTTCAAAAACATGAATCAGCTTATCCACAATAGTTTAGTTAGTGGCTTACCAATAAAGGAGTTCCACTGTGATGAAACCTGCACTGCTTGTTTAAAAGGAAAACAGCACAAAGTCTCATTCCCTCCTATTGAAGAACCTAAGTCCACTGCCTGCTTGCAATTACTGCATATGGATCTCTTTGGTCCTGTAAGAGTAATGAGCATGGCAAAGAAGAAATACTGTCTGGTAATTGTGGATGATTACTCCAGATTTGTATGGACTTTCTTTCTACATTCAAAGGATGAGGTTGCTCAGAAGATTATTCATTCTGTGTTGTATATTGAGAAGCAGTATTCCCTTCCAGTCAAGTGTATTGGATTGACAATGGAACTGAATTCAGAAACCATACACTTGATGACTTCTATCTTTCAAAGGGAATCAAAAGGCAGTTTAGCATACCAAGGACTCCAGAACAAAATGGAGTAGTGGAGAGAAAGAACAGGATCCTAATTGAAGCTGCAAGGTCCATGCTGGCTGACTCTGGTTTGCCATTGACCTTTTGGGCTGAAGCTGTTAACATAGCTTGCTATGTGCAGAATAGAGTGTTAGTAAATCAGAGGTTGATGAAGACTCCATATGAAGTTCTCCATCACTTGGCTCCTCTAATTTCATTCTTCAAAGCATTTGGGTGTCCTTGTTTTATTCTCAACACAAAGGATCAACTCCATAAATTTGATCCTAAGGTGGATGCAGAGTATTTTGTTGGTTATTCATCTACTTGCAAGGCATACAGAGTTTTCACTGCAGAATAAAGATAGTTGAAGAGACTTTGCATGTGAAGTTTAATGAATCTCCTTTGGACAAGATTCCACAAAACCCTGTGGAGTTGTTTGATTTGGACATACTGCAATATGTTCCTTATCAACCTCCAGCTGTTGCAGATCCTGTGGATAAATCATCTTCTGCAGCATGTCTTCCACCTGGTGGTATTGATGATGATGATGATAATATCAATACTCACCTATTCAAGTTTAGTGACCACTGCCTGTGTCTGCTGAATTTGATGTTCCTGTAGCTTCAGCAGTTCCATCCACAACAAATGCTGATGAGATCTCTGTTTCCTCTACATCTTTTGAGTTACCATCTAATTCTTGGTTTCAAGAGTCTGCATCAACATCTGCTGCTGCTGAAGGTTCTACAAACACTTGCACAGATCTCATTGTTTATCAAGAACTGAAGAATCACCCCATGTCCAAGATTATTGGTGATATCAATGCTGGTGTTTCAACAAGAAGTCAATTGTCTTACTTCTGCTTCTATGCTCTCTTCATCAGTCAGCTAGAGCCAAAGAACTACCATGTTGCTTTGAGAGACAATGGATGGGTATTTAACAGCTTCTAGACCAGATATTATGTTTGCTACATGTGTTTGTGCTAGATTTCAGGCTGCTCCTATAGAGTCTCATTTGATTGCAGTCAAGAGAATCTTTAGATATTTGCAAGGTACTCAATCTCTGGGTTTATGGTATTCCACTGGACACTCTTGCAAATTAGTTGCTTTTTTAGATAGTGACTATGCAGGGTGCAAGTTAACTAGAAAGTCAACTTCTGGTGGTTGTCAATTCCTAGGCAACTGTTTGATTTCTTGGCAGAGTAAGAAACAAACATCTGTTGCTACATCAACTGCTGAGGCCGAGTACATTGCTGCTGCAAGTTGTACTTCACAGGTACTCTGGCTTCAGAACCAACTTCTGGATTATGGCATTACATAGACTAAGACTCCATTATTAATGGATAGTGCTTCAGCTCTGTGTATTGTCAAAAATCCAGTCCAGCACTCTTGGACCAAACATATAGAGATCAGACATCACTTTATTCGGGATTGTTTTGAAAAAGGTCTGATTGATCCTAAGTTTGTGCCTAGTGCTGATGAGCTTGCAGATATTTTTACTAAGCCTTTGGATAGTTCTACTTTCCAAAACCTTGTGTTAAGGCTTGGTATGCTGCAGCTAGAATTAGTGACAACTACTGATGATTTCAGTAATAGTTACTGGTGATCATTGGTAACCATGTCACATATAAGTACTGATGAGTCCTTTCACCTTCAGTAGTTTTTATAACTACTGACGGCTAAATGCCTCACAAGTACTGAAGTACTTTATCTGTTCCCAACTACCGATGTAGTTACAACTACTGATGTAGTTACAACTACTGAAATCAGTACAAACAGATAAGTACTGACGTCCTATGAAACACCTGAAAAGCAGATGCTAAGTCTGATAAGTGTTGAGGACAGTATGAAACAGCTGAAAGGCTATGAATTGACGAAAACTACTGAAGAGAACTTTCTCTTAAGTTGTTTCTACAACTGCTGTTTCATTCTAAACAACTGAAGCAAAACCATGTCTTCAGTAGTTTTAAAACTACTGATGACTAATACCAAGTCTTCAGCTGTTTACAACAACTGATGACAAAACCACTGTCTTCAGTAGTTTCACAACTACTGATGACAAACACCAAGTCCTATGTTGTTTCATCATCTGAAGTCAAAACCATGGCTTTCAGTAGTTTTCTAACTACTGATGCCTAAAACCACGACTTAAGCTGTTTCAACGTATGAAAGGGTAATACCATGTCAACAGTCGTTTAAAACTACTGATGACTACACCAAATCCTTCAGTCGTTTTCTAACCCGTACCCTATAAATATCCCTGACCTAATCCTTCAGAGCTTCATCTTCTCAAACTTAACGTTCATCTCTCCAAAACTTCTCTCTTCTAAATGGCGTCCATGCAAATCAAACCGCGACACAACTGTGTAGCTTACCTCAACCAAATCGCCATTCTGGGCTAAGTTCGATACTGCTATCGATCTTATGGTCCAGTCACCCTACAAAACGGCATTTCTTCTCAATCCAATCCTTCATGCCGAATCCCTCAAACAGTTTTGGATGAACGTCACCCTCACCACTGGGGAGAACAACACAGTGTCTCTCCGGTCGGTCGTCAACAACCACGAAGTGGTCATCACTCCCGAAATACTTCGTCAACTCTACACCTGGATGATGCCACTTCTCTTGCGGATATCCAAAGGGCACAACTGATTTATCCTTTGCCCACCATGGATATCAGGGCAACCTTAGTGCCTCCACAATATTGAAGAAACATTTCCATGACTCTGAACGTCTAATCTTTCACATGGTAAATGTCTGTTTGGCTCCTAAGACTTCATCTTGGGATCAAATGTCTACAAAGTGGCAGCAGGTAATGTATGCTATTCTTGAGCAACAGTCTTTAAATTTTTCAAAAATAATATTTTCAGAGCTCAAGGATATGGCTCAAAAACTAACTGCTAACCGTTGGATATTATATCAGCGGTTCATAATGGCCATAATTACAAACCAGCTTCAAGCTGAGGGACTTGTTGGCCTGGGAGTCCCTGCTATGGCTGTTTTGCCTGAAGTATACTCCCGGCACAACTCTGACCATTCACTCAAAATGGCTGCCAAGCTGCGCAAACCCACGCAGCTGGAACCCACAGCCCCACCACCTCCCAATCAAAAGTCCCCACCAAACCCACCAAAAAGAAACCCAAAATGGCTACTCAGGGAAATGAGTCCCTTGAGGATGCCCCTGCAACACAAACGCAGGCCATATCCACTAGTTATAACCCCCTAGTGGATATATGGACTCTTCCAGCCATAGCCGCTCAGGATTCCTCTCAACAGGAGCCTGCAGCAAACACACAAGGGTACCCACACATTTGGGATCTTCCTCACTTGAGGAGATTGCCATTGAAGAGCACCATCCTCCCCAGGTGCACACTGCTTCTATCCCTTCACCCCATGCAACCGCCCCCCAAAGTCCTACATTGCTTGTTGCACAAGTGCTGACTCAGTTGCACTCCTCACCCCTCCCCAGATACCAATTACTACTGGGAACACCTCTACCATTGAGGGGGAGGACCAAAGTGCAGCTGAGAACCCCCAGCATAGGGGTTACAATGTTCCTTCTCCTAGTGTAGCAATGGAGATTGGAACTTCTGTGAGGCTGCCACTTCTCCTGCATCAGCATATGATCAGGTTGTAGTTGGTACCATTACTAAGACCTTACTAGAGGCAACTGCTGATGACGAACATAGTCCTGAGGCAGGAAGTCCCCAGTACCAAGACAAGGGGCACGTGCTACAACTGAGCTACACTCAGTGCATGTTCATCCTGATCCTATCAGGAGGTCAGGTGATTCAGTAACTACTGATGATGACCTGGGCTTCTTTTACGATGTAATCGCCCAAAACACCATCCTAGAGGAGGAGGTGAGCAGACTCAAAGAGCTGCTTGCCAAAACTTCTAAGGACCAAAGACCATCTCTGCCTCCACCAACCCACAGATGGCACCTTCAGTTGAAGGTTCCCCAAACACTTTACCCTCTCACTCCAATGAGCCTCCAGCTTCTGCTTTTGGCACTATCTCTCCGGGACAGAACCCCCCAGAGCAGATGGTTGCTGCATTCCAAAAATCCATACCTCTCATCACTCCCATTATCAATGAAATTGTTACTAAAGCCATTGATGAGAGGATTTCCTCAACTCTACAACCACTGATTGATACTGCTGTGCAAAAGACACTTTCTGCGGTACAAACCCCTACCACCAATGCATCCAAAAAGGGGGAGAGTACTGCAGTGAAAGAAAAGAAGAGGAAAAGAACAGAGGATGAGAAGGCAAAAGAACAAATCCAGGAGTCGGAAAAAGAAAAGCAACAACTGATCACCTATAAAAGAAAGAAAAGTGCTGATGATCAACCTACTGCTGAAGAAAAATCCTTGGAAGAGCTGGTAAAAGATGCAGATGACACACACAGCCGATCCATGGATAAAATCATTGAGCAACTCTTCAAGCAAGTTTTGATACAGCCACATTAGATAGTGAGATCAGGAAGTTGGAAGTGGAGGAGATTCAAACCCGATGGGCTGGGTATGATGTACTGGAAAAGGAGAGATTGGAGATCATGATCCTTTCATTGCCAAATACTTAGGAAGATCTTGATGGAGATTCGTGCGTGGACCAGAGACAGTATTCTGGCTATAGCCACCAGAATCTGTCTGTCTGAGCAATTCCATAAGGGGATTATCATTGAAGCCCTTGATGAGGCTGGGGCTGGAAAAAGGTTTGAAATGGCAAGACTTACAAAGGCTAAACTCACAACCAAAATGCTGGAACAACCTTCCCTTCCACCCACTCAAAAACAGCCTACCCCTCAAATCTCCAAACCAATCTCAAAGCCCAAATCCAAACTTCCTCAACCCACAAAACCAACTCCCTTACCATCTAAACCAACAGCCGATGATGCACCTAAGAAGAGAAGAGAAAGGTGTTGAGGCTAGAAGAAGAAAAGAAGAAGAGGATGATGTGAAGAAGATAGGCTGCCTCTGTCTACAGTCCTAATATTGGCGAAAGCAAACCTATGCCCATCACTCCCACCTCACAGATGGATGCTGTGAGAGTAAAGATTGAAGAAGAGGAGCAGCAAAAGCTTCATGATGATGAAATGCTGAAAAGCATTGACAAAACTTATGCTGCTTCGTCATCAATTATCAGCATGAAGAAAGAAGCTCTGAGATTGTACACTCTCGCCAACACATTTCAATATCAGAAGGAAAGGGTGAGAGTATGGCCTGATCCTAGGGTGGCTCACAGGATTGTAAAGAAAGACATTCCTTCGAGATACAAGGGTCAAGTCAAGAGGATCGTAGATGAAGAGATCACAGTGGCCCTTGTAGTATCACCCTGGAGATTGTCGAAGATTTCAAGAAGGCCTACGAGACTAAACAACCACCCCAGAAGATGCTAGAGAATAGAATTATTAAAAAGGGGTTAGTCTACAAGAGGCTTGAGAACTTCAAACAAAATGAGCTCAGTCTGTTACTCGAAGGGAATCATCCTGATGAGTTTGCATACAGACAGATTACAACAGTTGAGCTCAAAAATGGCAAACAGGCCAAGTACATCTCAGAGCTGTATGGGCGAGAAGGATTGTTTGATGGTGAAGCTGAGAACCTGACCATGGAAGAACAAATCATGTTTCTCAGAGCCTACACCAGAGAATCCTACAGGCTCATACACGGAAAGTAGATCTCATGAATGGGATAACAACTCTGTGTCCAGTTCCCCAAAACAGAGTTCCCATTCATATCTTGCCAAACAAATATCTGAGATTTCTTCCCAGGCCGGAGCTTATATGGGTCATCTTCTCTACTGATCAAGAAGGAAAAAGACCAACCTTTCCGCCAACAATAAGTGGGAAAATAAATAAATTAGAGGTTTTGGCTGCATTGGTTCAGGGGGAGTTTGTTGGACCAAAAGAACCAATGAGCCAAGATCAGAAAACCTCTAAGTCCCACGTGATATCACAACAACTGCTGAAAGCTTCATCAGCAGTTTGACAAGTGCTAAAGACTTCAACAGCTGAAAATCAAGTGTTGAAGACTTCAACAGCTGAAAATCAAGTGTTGAAGACTTCAACAGCTGAAGACTAAAGTACTGAAGTTCAACAGCCGAAGAACACAAGTGCTGAGCTGAACAGCTGAAGAACACAAGTGCTGAAGCTGAACAGCAGAAGAACACAAGTGCTGAAGCTGAAGTTCAAAGTACTGAAGTACAACAGCTGAAGAGTTTACAAGTGTTGAAGATCAACAACTGATGTACAAAGTCTGAAGACAAAGACTGAAGACATTAGCTGATGATATCTACTGAAGTCATCAGCTGATGAAACGTCTGAAGTTCAAGTCTGAAGATCAAGTACTGAAGTTTCAGTAGTTTGTCACAACAGCTGAAGAGTACTTCTTCAGTAGTTGTGATATCAGTAGTTTTATGTTTTTACTTTCAGTAGTTTTATGTTTTTACTTTCAGTAGTTTTGTAAAACGACTGAAGGCTTGTTCTTCAGTCGTTGTAGTTTCAGTAGTTTTATGTTTTTCAGTAGTTATAACAACTGATAACACTTAGCATTTTTGTAAGGAGATGTCAGCTGTTTTGACATCTTCAGTAGTTGTGTTTCAGTTGGAATAATTCTGTTAGATGTCACTATCAAGTGACATCAGTAGACGTCACATCTCTTATATAAGAGGTGTCGACCTAATTGTAAGTGTGACATTTCGTTACCACGAAAGCGAATATTGAATTTGCAGAAATTCTCTCTCTATAACCGTCTTTGTTCTTCATTGAATATCATTTCGTTCTTGTGAATCGGCTAATTCATTTTTAGAATTCCGCTGTTATACTCTCTAATCAATTAAACGTAGATCACTGATCCTAACATATATATATACATACATATATATATATATATATATATATTATATATATATATATAATATATAATATATATATATATATATATATATATATATATATGTATGGACACACCTACGTAGCACTTTAGTGGATTTAGCCGACTATGTACAAATATCAAATTATATTTATACATACTAGATTAATCAACTTAATAATTTACACTACATGTAAAGTGAAAGCGTAAGCCGGTAGGACAATTTGCTCATTGTCTCATCATCTCCTGTTCTCATCTTGAGTTGATCGACTCATGTTCTCACAGTCAGCGTTCTAAATAATATTTTCATCATGTCATTAGCCACAATCTTAGCATCATTGTCGGCTAAAACATATTCCCATTCATTAAAAATATTATGCTTTGAAATGTGGATGCTTTATAAATCATAAAACCTTAAAAACCAACATTGTTAATTGATGTGCTCCAAATTATACATAAAAATCCTACCAAAAGCACATTAATTATTCCTTAATATCTTCCTTAAAATGATGAAAATGTACTTAAAAGTGTTAAATTGTGTTTTCAGGTGTTTAAAAGGGCAAGATGGACAAAAGGAGCATATTTAACAAGAAATTGAAGCAATCCGAGCTTTGGACTCCAAGCATGGGGCCGTGCCTCATTAAGCACGCCCCCATGCCTTGCCAGAAACACACCCCCGTGCTAAATTAACACACCCCATGCTTGAACATCTGACAGGACAAAAAGTACTGTCCCCTAAAAGTAGACACGGGGCCGTGCCCCACCACAACACAGGGTCGTGCCCTATTTAGCACGGGGCCATGCCCGACATAACCTGCACGTACGAGCCGACCAACTTTCGTAAGCATTGTACCAACACGGGGCCGTGTTAGCACGGGGCCGTGCCCGACATAACCTGCACGTACGAGCCGACCAACTTTGGTAAGCATTGTACTAGCGCGGGGCCGTGTCTTTTAGGTACGGGGCCATGCTTAAACACTCCAGAAAGCCTATAAATAGAAGCCTAAGATCACTATTTTTGGCAAGCTTTGGTGGGAGAGTTACTCTGCTGAATTCTCTCGGGATTCAAGACTTCAAGATCATTCGGAGGCTCGGGAGGTGCATACAACACTTGGAAGAAGCTTGGGATCACCTAAACGTCCTCCATTGTGGATTATGGGTTTCATTGTTCCATTTCACCGATGATCACTTATCTATCTTCTTTGTTATCCGTTGTTATGTTAAAGCTCATCATGAGCTAAAGTCTATTTATCATCCTAATCGGATGAAACTTATGTAATTTGTGATGAACTAGTGCTGTGATAAGTATTATGTCAATGTTATGGTGGTCTTGGGAAAACTATTGATGGGTAGCATCTACATTTGAACGGGAAGTTATAACTTTATGGTTTGTGATTGTAATTGTCATACAAGGTTGAAAACCGTATGATTAACTTTCATTCGTGAAACCGGTCTTCATAATAAACCCATGGCTAGTGAACTAGAAATGGTTATTAGAAATCATATCACTTTAACTTTCTGATCATTTGCGGGTTCCCTTTTATTAGTTCGGAAACTTCAGTAATTGTTATGGTTTTCTAAAATTAATGGTATGTTAGGAAGGAACCTGATCAACTCTCTTTTTAACATTAATATATGTTTTCAGAAATCGTATGTCAAATAGGACACAAAAGATTTACCTACATTACTAGGGCTTTGATCTGAGCAGTAAAATCAGCCTGACAGGACCAAGTCACTACGGCAGCAGGATAGTCGAGAAATCGCGCCGGCTCATCTTTATAAACATTAACATAATCACATCACCTCACCAATTCATCACAATTACATAAGAGGATTCTAATTAGGATGATAACTTTTATTCCTGATTTTAAATCCAAACGCTTCAATTCTTATGTTACTTTCTTTTTATTACTGTTTACTTTTAAACCCTAAAAAAAATCTTTCCAATACAAAATATCACTTTCTTTAACAAAAACCAAATCTGATAGTCAAATATCAAGTTTGTTGAGTAGGCTAGGTGTGTCCACGGATTGATACTCTATTCTTATCAACACTATATTACCACACACGACAGGTACACTGCCTTTTGTGTGTGTGGTTTAGTATTAGTAACACCAATTAAAACTGAATCTGTGCAATAAATCTTTATCAATATATATACTATCTGCAGACCATCAAGTTTTTGGCGCCGTTGCCGGGGACACACGGCAGTTTGAAAGACAAACTAAATTTTTGACTATCTTGCATATAACCTGTTAATATATTTTTGTTTAACTTCATTTTATTCGTAGGTAGTTTGCCTTAGTTAGTTTAGTTATTTTTGCTAGAAAGGGTCGAAAGATCCCACTTACAAGCAGATGAAGAAACACTAGCGGCAGTCGGGCAGCTAGAAAGATACAATAATTTATTAAGTGTCCAGTGGAAACGTCTATTTTCACAAAATAGACCTTCTGTTATGAACTGACTCTTGAATTTTTAGCATCATTTAAATTTAGCATGAAAGACTCTAATCCTTGGGATGAAATGCAGTTTCATTCAGACTAGCTGGGAATTGGCATAAGACATCCATTGCCTTGTTCGGTGTCTATCTTGGAATATACACGGAACAAGAATGGAGGAGGAGGCTATATCTGGAATGCCGGCGTATCATACCTTCCCGGACGAGGAAAGTAGAGACGCGGAAAGTGGTGTAATGAGGAAAGCATTTTAGGAGCGGATTGGAACCGGAGAGTTCAACTCGAGCAAAACAAAAAGCAGTCAAATACGAGACCCGCTGCTGTGATACATTCATCGGTTACTCAGCCATTCCATAACAGCTCGTGGTCAAAGCGAGGGAGTTGTTAATTTGAGAGACTTGTTTATTTTATATTGTATGGTTAATCAGTTGCCATGTATATTGGGTATTTGTTTTGTAATCTTTTTGCCAGGAACGCGATTGCAGGTGCTCCAACACCCATGTTTGGAGGAAGCTGGATTATGAACCTGTATGAAAGCTATGGTTATAACACTGAAGGAACCGAAGGAGTGATGCCAGGACTGTTGGAATTGAGCATCTGTACAAGTATGTACATGGTGACAAGTTTACCAAATGGGTAGCCGAGATTCATGGATAAGAAGGGACAAATCTGGGACCCGGCAGATCCCGAAGAAATTATCATGGACCTCGACATGCCGATACAGCCGGAAGGAGCCAGAGCTAGATCTTCAAGTTCACGAACAAGGGAATTTCCAACCATGTTAGACCTTTATGAGTCAATCCAAACCACCGAAACCCATGCAAGGCGATCATTTGAATATGCCCAACGAGCCTTTAATCGAGTCGAAAATCTGAATTCCCGAGTCGATGACTTGAGCAGAGATGTCACGTACATCAGAAACCGAATGTACCACGAGTGGGGGATATCCCACCACAAAGCCCTTGAAAACCGTATCATTTTCGGGGCCCCGACACAGTTGTTTTGTGCCAATCTATCTTTTAATTTATGTCGTTTTGTTTTTATTTTGTGTGCTTAGGATTTTAATGCTTTCAATAAATTGGTGACATTTCAGGTGATACTGAGGATTCTAACAATACGAGGGCAACCAATACAAGTGAAAAATTAATCATTTTTAGGAGAGTTATTTCGTTACCCTTTCTCGATCATGAATATTTTAATCACATTGAGGACAATGTGAATTTTAAGTGTGGGGATGGGAGTAATGCATTTGACTTTGCTAAAGAGGTCCAAATTAAAAATTTTAAGAAAAGATCACTTATCAAATAAATTTTGTGACAAGAAACCAAAAATTTAATATAATTTTTGATAAACCAAATTATAAATATACGTTTTCGGGAAATAAAGAAGTAAATCCATAACGTCCAAATAAAAATTGAAAATTTTTTTTGTGATATCCTTAAACAATAATCTAGTAAAATATTTAATCATGTAAAATGAAACACTTTTACCCAATTCCATCCGTATGTGAGTTTATTTTTAAGCTTTAAACAAGCTTTTGTAAGTTGCAATTCTACTTTCATTCTGGATTTAATTGATGGTGCCATATGATACGTGTGATTAGAACTTGTTTTGGGTATACATTTCAAGACCTTAATTAGTATTTGTTGCATAAAAATGAGTTAGGCACTAGGAAACCCTAACCATTCAAGCCCCAACCATTGTCTTTAATTTTCCTTACCCGAACGTCAACCCTAGTTAGCCCTGTTGAGCTTAAACGTTTTTATCTTTTAATCACCCGAGTCACCAATCATTTAACCAAAGAGCCTTCAACAAAACCCGTTTTTGGCTTATGTCAAAAAAAATTGGTCTTTTACCGGCAGACCTTAAAGAACTAGAATGCATTCTTTTGATTTTAATTTGCTTTGTTGCCTTCATCACGCAAAACCGGGACTTCCCCCGGAAATCCGTGAACAAATTTTCAATCTCACATTTAACGCAAGAAAGAATGGCGAAAAAAAGAACAAGTTCTGCCATTTTGTGGGATTTCAAAAAGTGCTATAAAGAGACGGGCGAAAAGATATGAAAGATGCCCGAATTGTGGAAATTGGTCCCATAATGGAAAATGCAAAAAGAATCAAACTGAATCTCAATACGAATACACAAAATTAATCCGATTGGGTGCTATTAGGCTTCAAGCCGAACGATCCTTGAGAAAGGATAGTTTTATGTATCTTCGGGTAAAAGATGAAGTACGATTCTTGAAAGAAAAATACGGTCTTGACAATCTGACCTTAAACGAGTCCTCAAGCTAGCATATCCCTTCTAGCTTATAGGGAACCTTATTGCTTTCCTTGTACTTATGTTAGAAAATAAGCCAAAACCATCGTCTTTAGCAATTAGCCACTCTTTCCAATATTCCATACCCGAGCCCGAGCCAAGTTACAACCCATCAAAGACCTAATGATTTATGCAAATAAATATCTAAGTAGGTGGAGATTTGATCCTTTAACAAGCATATGATTTCACACGTATTCATACTAGGCAATTGAGTGTATTAGTCATACTTAATATTGATTATGACTCCACATATTTAGCCGAGTGTGAGTGCATCTTGTGAGAAGTGTGGATTTTTACATGATAATAATCTTTAATGACCAACCTATTGCTTGCTAGGATATCATTTTACATGTGCTTAGAATATTTATATTTGGATAGTATTTACTTGCATACTTCTCGAAAGACATGTTTATAATTTGATTTATTTGGTTTTTGGTGGAATTGTCATTTTAAGTGATTTTTCTTTGTGGACAAGCAAAGTTCAAGTGTGGGGATGTTTGATGTGCTCCAAATTATACATAAAAATCCTATCAAAATCACATCAATTATTCCTTAATATCTTCCTTAAAATGATGAAAATGTACTTAAAAGTGTTAAATTGTGTTTTCAGGTGTTTAAAAGGGCAAGATGGACAAAAGGAGTATATTTAACAAGAAATTGAAGCAATCCGAGCTTTGGACTCCAAGCATGGGGCCGTGCCTCATTAAGCACGCCCCCATGCCTTGCCAGAAACACACCCCCGTGCTAAATTAACACACCCTCGTGCTTGGACATCCGACAGGACAAAAAGAACTGTCCCCTAAAAGTAGACACGGGGCCATGCCCCACCACCAACACGGGGACGTGCCCCATTTAGCACGGGGTCGTGCCCGACATAACCTGCATGTACGAGCCGACCAACTTTCGTAAGCATTGTACCAACACGGGGCCGTGCCCCATTTAGCACGGGGCCGTGCCCGACATAACCTGCACATACGAGCCGACCAACTTTCGTAAGCATTGTACTAGCACGGGTCCGTGTATTTTAGGCACGGGGCCGTGCTTAAACACTCCAGAAAGTCTATAAATAGAAGCCTAGCTCACCATTTTTGGCAAGCTTTGGTGGGAGAGTTACTCTGCTGAATTCTCTCGGGAATCAATATTTCAAGATCATTTGGAGGCTCGGTAGGTGCATACAACACTTGGAAGAAGCTTGGGATTACCTAAACGTCCTCCATTGTGGATTATCAGTTTGATTGTTCCATTTCACCGATGATCACTTATCAATCTTCTTTGTTATCCGTTGTTATGTTAAAGCTCATCATGAGCTAAACTCTATTTATCATCCTAATCGGATGAAACTTATGTAATTTGTGATGAACTAATGGTGTGATAAGTATTATGTCAATGTTATGGTGGTTTTGGGAAAACTATTGATGGGTAGCATCTACATTTGAACAGGAAGTTATAACTTTATGGTTTTTGATTGTAATTGTCATACAAGGTTGAAAACCGTATGATTAACTTTATTCGCAAAACCGGTCTTCATAATAAATCCATGGCTAATGAACTAGAAATGGTTATTAGAAATCATATCACTTTAACTTTCTGATCATTTGCGGGTTCCCTTTTATTAGTTCGGAAACTTCAGTAATTGTTACGGTTTTCTAAAATTAATGGTATGTTAGGAAGGAACCTGATCAACTCTCTTTTTAACATTAAATTATGTTTTCAGAAATCGTATGTCAAATAGGACACAAAAGATTTACCTACATTACTAGGGCTTTGATCTGAGCAGTAAAATCAGCTTGACAGGATCAAGTCACTGCGGCAGCAGGATAGTCAAGAAATCACGCCGGCTCATCTTTATAAACATTAACATAATCACATCACCTCACCAATTCATCACAATTACATAAGAGGATTCTAATTAGGATGATAATTTTTATTCGCTGATTTTAAATACAAACGCTTCAATTCTTATTTTACTTTTTTTATTACTGTTTACTTTTAAACCCTAAAAAAAATCTTTCCAATACAAAATATCACTTTCTTTAACAAAAACTAAATCTGATAGTCAAACATCAAGTTTGTTGAGTAGGCTAGGTGTGTCCACGGATTGATACTCGGTTCTTATCAACACTATATTACCACACGACAGGTACACTGCCTTTTGTGTGTGGTTTAGTATTAGTAACAACCAATTAAAACTGAATCTATGCTATAAATCTTTATCAATATATATACTATCCGCAGACCATCAAGTTTTTGGCGCTGTTGCCGGGGACACATGGCAGTTTGGAAGACAACCTAAATTTTTGACTATCTTGCATATAACCTGTTAATATATTTTTGTTTAACTTCATTTTATTCGTAGGTAGTTTGCTTATTAGTTTAGTTATTTTTGCATGATTCATTTTAAGCCTTAGTTAGTTTATGCTTCCTTAAGTTAGTGTATGTCCGACTCGTCTAGTTCTGAACTTGTTCCGCCTCTTCCGGAACCCGAACGAATTTTCCGTCAAACATTGCGTAAAAGATCACAACAAGAAGCACCAGCCATTGAAGAAGACATTTTGGAAGATACACCATCCGAAGAAGACATGGCTAACCAAGACGAGGAAATGAAGATGACACACTATGCCACACCGTCAATAGATGGTTATGAGTCTAGTGTTGTCCAACCAGCAATAGCTGCCAACAATTTCGAGATTAAGTCTAGTATTATCCAACTAGTGGAAAACTCTGTTCAGTTCCATGGGTTACAAGATGAAGACCCTAATGCTCACATCTCACGATTCCTTCGTATCTGTGCGACCTTCAAAATCAATAATTGTTCAGACGACGCCATTCGACTAAGACTTTTCCATTTTCACTTCGAGGCCGAGCCATCGATGGCTTGATTCACTCCCGCCTGGTTCCATCACCACATGGGCGGGAATGGCTGAACATTCCTTTTGAAATACTTTCCACCCGATCATACTGCCAAACTAAGAAGCAGCATCACAAGTTTCCGTCAAGACGATGATGAATCATTACACGCAGCATGGGAGAGATATAAAGGTCTCCTTCGGAGATGCCCGTATCACAGACTTGATCTGTGGCTGCAGTGTCAAACCTTTTACGATGCGATTAGCGGAGCCCACAAGCAAGTAGTAGACCAAAGTGCGGGAGGAGATTTTGGAAGTGTCATGCCAATAGAAGCATATCAAGCCTTAGAAAGAGTAGTTAAGAAGAGCTTTGCTACCAATAAGGATGAATTGCAAGGATGAATATCAAGCTGGTTGGACAACACTAGACTATAGAATCATTACAAGCTTTGCTACCAATAAGCATATCAAGCATGTCACGCCAATAAGGATGAATATAGAGCAATGGGTTGCTACCAAGGTTCATAGATATTTGTGGATACAAATATTGGACTAACCCGCACCTCAAATTTTATTACATAGAATCTTATCGATTGATCATAAGTAAGTTTGAGTAAAAGGCGAATATCATTGGTATCCTCAGACCTGAGATACATATTGGGTTTTGATATTCACCAAGTTTTATACCTTGAGCTAATTCTTCACTGTCCTGAATAGTGGACAGTACATAAGGGTATGTTCAGGTATAACACGAGGTGTTTGTGAGAAACGTATGTAGTCAAGATGGAATTTGTTCCTCTTATTCGTTGAGAGTTAGATGTCTAAGGCCTGATTAAGTTAAATCAACAAGGAATGATCATTCTGTGTCCTTGGATTTAACATGATATCTGTAACAAAAGGATTGATGATTGATTCACCTAAATCAATTCAAGTAGGTACTTGAAAGAGATGTGTTGTCGAATGGCTATAAGTCATGCGTATTAAGGGTAGTAAACCGTTGTTAGGTGGTATTTACTGCTTGCATCAATCTTCTATGAATCTTGGGCAAGTGGGAGATTGAAGGATTCTGTGTGCCCAAGACACTTAGAATATTGATGTGGTTAGTACGTTTGATCCAAGTCGGGTTATACCCAATAACAAGCTAGCAAACACCAATTAATATTTAATTGATGATAAGATCATGCAATCAAATATTTACACCAATTTAGAAAATGGGTTTTCTAAATAAATTATATGAGAGGGAACAACTTATTAGGATATTTTGTTCAATAATATTATTTGAAGTGTTATTTAAATTAGTTAGATCACCAAATAATAATGAGAAACTACAACTTATAAGTTAAATGGTTATTGTATAAGTTGTATATAACTTGTACATACAAATTAAATTGTTATTTGTATGTCTAGTTAACAAGACTTTTAATGTGTGATATTTGAAGGAGGGAACCCAATTTAAACCTCCTTGGCCACCCCCCCTGTCTTCTATTGGACCAAATTGGTCTTGAACATAACACACATTAAGTAGTCTAGGTCTCTCAACTTCTCAACAACCCACTCTCATTGCATGCAACAAAACTTCTCTCTTTCTCTCTCAAAAGTTTCAAACCTGGCAGCTTCCTTGGGAGTTTTTGAAGAGCAAGCTTTGTTGTGTTCTTGGTGATAATCTACCTAACAAGAAGGTGTATTGCAAGGGCTTGGGGTATAGACATTTGAGGACCTCTACACTTCAGTTCTTGGCCGATTTTAGCATCCCAAATCTCTCACTTTTGGTCGTTTTCTTGCTGCTCAAAGAGGTAGTAATCACAGCTCATTGTGGCTGTGATTTTATATATAGTTGTACTCATATTATAGCTTGTTCATTCACATATAATGATCCTTTTGATTGGGTTTGTTTTACATCTTAAAAATCACTAAGAACATGAATTTTCAGCTTTTAAAATGGGTTTTAAAGCTATATTTATATCCGCTGTGTTTTCTGAAAGTTTAAATGGTTAAACTTAGATTTTGTGTTCTAGCAAACCCGTCAATGGCATCAAGAGCCAGGTTATGTGGATGACTTGCTTGTTTTGTCCTTTAAAATAGGTTTTAAAGGATGATAATAAACTCATATAAGCTGATTTGGGCTGCTATGTTTCTGTTTTGTTGAATCCCCAACTTTCAAGATTATATTATACATGCTTGTGATTAAATCTTGAAAGATATATATATGTTGATATGTTTGTGTTGTTTGGACAACATCTAAACCCGAATTTTTCAGTTTATGTTGCTGAAAATTCGTTGGTTTTAAGGGGATTCATAGTTATATTTTGGATGATATAATGGATGCTTATTTTAGTGCATAACCTAGCCATTGACCTTGTGTTGTTTGGGTGTTTATAATGGTTGTATTCATTCATTCAATAGGGTTGTATTATCAATTGTTTCAAGTGTAATTTTATTTATTATTGGGTTGTAATAAATAGATTAGATGTAATTTCATTTTACTAGATATCATGTATTAGGACCTTATATCTTGTATATAATACATATGCCTTGGAAGCACAAAGGAAGACATAAAAAACATGGAGCATTTTGGATGCGGTTTCAAGTGGGAGGCTTTTGGAAGCTTTCTATGTGTCCTCTTGTTGTAACCTTAGAAAAGACCATATGACAACACTTGTGATGGCAAACATGTTGTCAACATAAGGCTATGTTATGCACATATGATTGTTAACGTTTATGCTTGTTTAAATGTTTGTTGTTTGTTTGAATGGTTGATGTTTTGACATGCATAACAAACTCACTAACAACTTAACAAGCTGAAAATTGATGGTTCTAAAGTTTTATAAAGTTATTAAAATGGTTTAATGATTTTAAAGATTAAAATTGGTTTTAATCAAAGGACCATAGGGTACCTTGTATTTGATTGCATGCAAATACAAGTACATAGAGTTTTCTAAACTAGAATTATGAAACCTCTAAACATTTGAAAAACAAGATCAACACCGTCCTTTTACACAACACTTGAGTCACTTGGGAACTCTTAGTGGGATAAAGGTCACCTAACCACTTTGAAGGAACTTATGACTTAAGGTGAGAATACCAAAATTCGTGGGATAAAGGTCACCTAACCACCATTTTGGCAAACTCACACGTGTGTATAAGTAGGATGTCTTGATTTGCAAACCATGTTAAATGGATCACTACAATATGGTTTCCAAATGGTGTTGATGGGATTAACATGCCGACTTTACATATGATGTTTAAAGTCGATCCCATACCTCTAGAAGTTGCAAATGGTTGCAATCGTCAATCGTTGACCACCTTATTAATTTAAATCGTGGGATAAAGGTCACCTAACCACAATTTAAATGTAATGTTGGGTTCTAGATTTTAATATAAAAGTGACCTTAAAAGGCATTAATTTAAAATTAGCAATATCGAAAATACTAAAATAGATCTTGTTAAATTTTGTAGATGGCCACCAATAATGAAAATCTCGATAACTCATCCGCGTCCAACCAATCACTACGAGCGATCCTCCAAAAGGAACGTCTAAATCATAACAACTTTATTGATTGGTATCGAAACTTGAGAATCGTTCTCAAGCAAGAAAAAGATCATATGTTTTAGATGACCCTATCCCCGATCAACCTAGCGAGGATGATGAGGAGGCCTATAACGATTGGCTGAAATACACTGAGGACTCCGTCCAAGTGTCTTGTCTCATGCTAGCGAGCATGACTCCGGATCTCCAAAAGGAGTATGAACACCACGGAGCTTACGACATGATAACCCAACTGAAGGAAACTTCCAACAGCAAGCAAGGGTTGAGCGCTTCGAAACGGTTCGAGCACTCCATGCATGTCGTATGGACGACAACCAATCTGTTTCATCTTATGTACTTAAGATGAAAAGTCACATTGACCGCCTCGAGAGGCTTAATTGTCCCATCTTGAAGGAATTGGCCACGGATTTGATCCTAAATGGCCTTACCAAGAGTTTGAGACATTCATGTTGAACTACAACATGAATGCTTGGGACAAAAGCATTGATGAGCTTCACTCAATGCTCAAAACGGCCGAGGCGGCCATGGGTAAAAGGGTTTTACCCGTTCTCACCATCAATGAAGGTGGGAACAATAAAAGGCCTCGTCCCGCACCCAAGGCAAAGGTTTCCAAGGGTAAGGGACCCGCTTGGGGAAAAGGGAAAGGGTTGGCAAGGGTGCCACCCAAACCAAAGAGAAAAAGCAAAAGGTTGCTACTAACGACCCATGCTTCAAGTGTGGGAGATTGGACATTGGGCAAGAATTGTCCTGTCCATCTCCAAGAGTTGAAAGCAAGAGGGATGTCGGCAGACCTCAGGTACAATATACATGATCCATATTGATTTAAACATGATATCCTCTAACACATGGGTATTAGATACCGGATGTGGAACTCATATTTGCAATTTGTTGCAGGGGTTCAAAAGAAGTAGTGACTTCAAGAAAGGGGATGTAAGCCTCTACATGGGCAATGGGGCTAAAGTTCAAGTTGAAGCCCATGGTGACTACATCTTGAAACTTCCAAATGATTTGGAAGTGATTTTGAACAATGTTTTGTATGCTCCTAGTTTGACTAGGAATATTATCTCTGTAGCCCTGTTAAAACAATTTGGATATGTATTATCATTTGTTGAAAAAGATATTCATGTTTCTTTTAATGTTATATTCTATTTTAAAGCTATTCCCATTAATGTATTTATGAATTGGTTCATGAAAATACTTTAAATAGCTCATTGTACCAAACTAACACCAAGAAACTCAAGTTGGACTTGAGTGATACCTATCTTTGGCATTGTCGTCTTGGCCATATAACAAGAAACGTTTACAAACACTTCAAAAGAATGGTCTTTTAAAAACAAATGAATGTGATTCATTTGATGTTTGTGAATCTTGTTTACAAGGAAAGATGACTAAGGCACCCTTTAGTGGTACTAACGAAAGGGCAAAAGATTTATTAGGAATCATACATTTGGATGTATGTGGTCCTTTTAAACCACAACTAGGAATGGTGAAAGATACTTCATTACCTTTACCGACGATTATAGTCGCTATGGGTATGTATACTTTTTGAGGCACAAAGATGAAGCTTTTGAAATGTTCAAAATCTTCAGAATTAAGT
Organism: Flaveria trinervia; assembly: GCA_025506515.1. Classification (NCBI taxonomy): domain Eukaryota; kingdom Viridiplantae; phylum Streptophyta; class Magnoliopsida; order Asterales; family Asteraceae; genus Flaveria; species Flaveria trinervia. The sequence continues at coordinate 51,067,323 of CM046444.1, read as the reverse complement.
AGAAAATCAACTCAACAAGTCAATTAAAGTTCTCCGTACCGATAGAGGAGGTGAATACCTAAGTGATGCTTTTCAAGATCATCTTAGGAGTTGTGGGATTGTCTCACAACTTACTCCACCTGGAACACCACAACACAATGGTGTGTCTGAGAGGAGGAATCGAACCTTATTGGATATGGTCCGATCTATGATGGCTAGAAGCACATTACCTCTATCATTTTGGGGTTTCGCTTTGCTCTCCGCGGCCCGTATTCTAATATGGCCCCAACCAAAAAGGTGGAAAGGACACCTTTTGAGATATGGCATGGAAGAGTTCCATCCCTATCATACTTAAGGGTGGGGATGTGAGGCTTATGTTAAGACTCCCACCCCAAACAAATTGGAAGTCCGATCCACCAAGTGTATCTTTGTTGGATATCCTAGAGATTCTATGGGATATTATTTCTATGATCCACTGGAACAAAAGGTGTTTGTTGCCAGAAAGGGTGAGTTCTTAGAAGCAAAGTTACTTATGGAAGGAGCTGGCAGTAGAACAGTGGACCTTGAGAGGATCAAGAACCACAACCCAATGCACGTTTGGTTGAAACTAGCACTCAACATGAGGATGTTGAGGATGATCAAGGGGTTAATCAATACACACAAGACGTTGGCAGAAGTGGTAGAATTAGTAATCCACCTGAAAGATACGGATTTTTCGTGGATGGATGCTATGTGGTAGGTTCAGATGAACCAACCACATACCATGATGCAGTGTCCAATTCGGATTGTGACAAATGGCTTGAAGCCATGAACGTTGAGATGCAATCCATGTATGACAATCATGTTTTGGGAACTCGTTGTACCACCCCTTAATTCTAAGGTAGTTGGAAGTAAGTGGGTTTTCAAGAAGAAAACCGATATGCATGGAACTTGGATACTTATAAAGCTAGACTTGTAGCAAAGGGTTTCACTCAAACTCAAGGGTTTGATTATGATGAAACCTTCTCACCTGTTGCGATGCTAAAGTCTATAAGGATATTTTTTGCCATAGCTGCTCACTATGATTATGAGATTTGGAAAATGATGTCAAAACCACTTTCCTAAATGGATATCTTGAGGAAGATGTCTATATGGTTCAGCCTGAAGGTTTGTCGATCCAATACATCCTAATAAAGTATGCAAGTTAAAGAAATCAATCTATGGATTGAAACAAGCATCGAGAAGCTGGAATCACTGTTTTGATGAGTAGGTAAAGAAATTTGGCTTCATCAAAAACGCTGATGAGGCTTGTGTGTATAAGAAGGCTAGTGGGAGCACAAGAACTTTCATAGTATTGTATGTTGATGACATACTACTATTTGGAAATGACATTCCAACCCTGGAAGGTGTAAAAACCTGGCTTGGAAGTTGTTTTTTCCATTAAGGATCTTGGTGAAGCCGCCTACATTCTAGGAATAAAGATCTATAGGGATAGATCAAGGCGGTTGATTGGTTTGAATCAAAGTGCATACATTGATAAGATCTTGAAAAGGTTCAAGATGGAAAACTCTAAGAAAGGTACCGTACCTATTCAAAGAGGAACGATATTGAGTACGACTCAGTGTCCAAGCTCAAAGGATGAGCAAGATAAAATGAAGGCAGTCCCATACGCATCTGCTATTGGATCCATCATGTATGCGATGATATGCACTCGACCAGACGTGTCATGCGCCTTAAGCATGACAAGCCGATACCAGCAAAATCCTGGAGACAGTCATTGGATGGTTGTTAAGAACATACTTAAGTACCTAGGAGGACAAGAGATATGTTCCTAATCTATGGATCTGGTGACGAGGAACTCGTTGTAAAAGGTTACACGGATGCGAGTTTCCAACCGATCGTGATGATTCTCGGTCACAATCGGGATACATTTTCATTCTAAATGGAGGAGCGGTTTCTTGGAAGAGCTCCAAGTAGGATGTGGTGGCTCTATCAACTACAGAATCAGAATACGTCACCGCCTCATTGGCAGCTCAAGAAGCTACATGGTTGAAGAAATTCATTGCCGATCTAGGGGTTGTCCCTTCCATTTAGGACCCCCTAGAGATCTTTTGTGATAACGAGGGTGCGATTGCTCAAATCAAGGAACCCCGTGCTCATCAAAAGACTAGGCACATTGAGCGGAGATTCAACTACATACGAGATGAAGTTGAAAAGGGAAAGATATGTATTCGCAAAGTTCACACGGATCAAAATATTGCGGATCCTCTCACGAAGCTCCTTGAAAAGGCAAAGCATGAATGTCATACTTGTGCCATGGGACTTCGATATTCTAGTGATTGGATTGATCTGTATTTTGTATTTGGATATGTGGAACTCTTTATTATTTGAATAAAATTATTTGTTATAATGTTTCAATTAATGTTCCAAATTAGCATGTTTTATCCATGAGTAAAATGTTTACTCTAAAATGTCCGTAGTCACTCATACTTGTGGGAACAAGTGTGAAAGTAAGATTATTATGAACTTGGATTGGTTGATATTCAAGGATGAATATAGAGCAATGGGTTGCTACCAAGGTTCATAGATATTTGTGGGATACAAATATTGGACTAACCCGCACCTCAAATTTTACTACATAGAATCTTATCGATTGATCATAAGTAAGTTTGAGTAAAAGGCGAATATCATTTGGTATCCTCAGACCTGAGATACATATTGGTTTTGATATTCACCAAGTTTTATACCTTGAGCTAATTCTTCACTATCCTGAAATAGTGGACAGTACATAAGGGTATGTTCAGGTATAACACGAGGTGTTTGTGAGAAACGTATGTAGTCAAGATGGAATTGTTCCTCTTATTCGTTGAGAGTTAGATGTCTAAGTCCTGATTAAGTTAAATCAACAAGGAATGATCATTCTGTGTCCTTGGATTTAACATGATATCTGTAACAAAAGGATTGATGATTGATTCACCTAAATCATTTCAAGTAGGGTACTTGAAAGAGATGATGTTCGAATGGCTATAAGTCATGCGTATTAAGGGTAGTAAACCGTATTAGGCGGTATTTACTGCTTGCATCAATCTTCTATGAATCTTGGGCAAGTGGGAGATTGAAGGATTCTGTGTGCCCAAGACACTTAGAATATTGATGTGGTTAGTACGTTTTGATCCAAGTCGGGTTATACCCATAACAAGCTTAGCAAACACCAATTAATATTTAATGATAATAACATGCAATTAATATTTACAAAATTTAGAAAATGGGTTTTCTAAATAAATTGCATATGAGAGGGAACAACTTATTAGGATATCTTGTTCAATAATATTATTTGAAGTGTTATTTAAATTAGTTAGATGACACCAAATAATAATGAGAAACTACAACTTATAAGTTAAATGGTTTATTGTATAAGTTGTATATAACTTGTACATACAAATTAAATTGTTATTTGTATGTCTAGTTAACAAGACTTTTAATGTGTGATATTGAAGGAGGGAACCCAAATTTAAACCTCCTTGGCCGTCCCCCCCCCCTTGTTTCTATTGGACCAAATTGGTCTTGAACATAACACACATTAAGTAGTCTAGGTCTCTCAACTTCTCAACAACCCACTCTCATTGCATACAACAAAAACTTCTCTCTTTCTCTCTCAAAAGTTTCAAACCTGGCAGCTTCCTTGGGAGTTTTTGAAGAGCAAGTTTGTTGTGTTCTTGGTGATAATCTACCTAACAAGAAGGTGTATTGCAAGGGCTTGGGGTATAGACACTTGAGGACCTCTACACTTCAGTTCTTGGCCGATTTTAGCATCCCAAATCTCTCACTTTTGGTCGTTTTCTTGCTGCTCAAAGAGGTAGTAATCACAGCTCATTGTGGCTATGATTTTATATATAGTTTTACTCATATTATAGCTTGTTCATTCACATATAATGATCCTTTTGATTTGGGTTTGTTTTACATCTTAAAAGATCACTAAGAACATGAAATTTTCAGCTTTTAAAATGGATTTTAAAGCTATATTTATATCCGCTGTGTTTTCTGAAAGTTTAAATGGTTAAACTTAGATTTTGTGTTCTAGCAAACCCGTCAAAAGCAACAAAGCATCATTACAGACCATAGAGCACCAAGTAGGTCAAATAGCACAACAACTCTCTGAAAGACCTCAAGGAGCTTTGCCCAGCAACACTATGACAAACCCTAATGCTCAAGTCAAAGACATCACCACCAGGAGTGGCAAAACCACTCAAGGTGATGCACCACATTACAACCCATCCTTGAAGAAGTAGAAACTGAAACTCCAAGCAATGCCAGTGATTAGAAAAAGTAACCCGTTGTTATTGAAGAACCAGCAAAGAAATACGTTCCACCACCACCTTATGTTCCACCACCTCCATATCCAGGTCATTTGAGACAACAAAGAATGGAGGCACAATATGGCAAATTCCTTGGTTGTTCAAGCAACTCCACATCAATCTGCCTTTGGTGGAGGCCTTAGCACAAATGCCAAACTACGCTAAGTTTCTAAAAGGTGTCTTGTCAAACAAAAAGAAGCTGGAAGAGTTATCACACATAGTTTTGAATGAGGAATGCTCTGCTGTTCTTCAAAACAAACTACCTCAAAAGATGACTGATCCAGGAAGTTTCACCATACCTTGCCTAATAGGAAATCTTTCTGTCAGTAATGCGTTAGCTGATTTAGGTGCTAGCATTAACCTTATGCCTTATGCGGTTTTTGAAAAGTTAAACTTAGGTGAGCCTAGACCTACCCGTATGAGCATCCAGTTAGCTGACCGTTCTGTCAAATATCCGAGGGGCATCGTTGAAAATCTCTTAGTTAAAATTGACAAATTCGTATTTCCCGTTGATTTTGTGATCCTAGACATGGATGAGGACAAAAATGTTCCTCTTATCCTAGGTCGACCTTCTTAGCGACTGCTCGAGCCCTCATTGATGTTTGTACAGGCAAACTCACGCTTAGAGTAGATGAGGAGGAAGTTACTTTCGATATAGGCCAATCCATGAAACACCCTCAACATCATGATGACTCACTTTATTACGTTGATGCTTGCGATTCAATCATAAGTTGTCATTTGAAGGAAGCCCTTCAAAATGAAGCTTGTAATACTCAATTAATAGAAGTCACAATCACCGAACCCATCTGTGAAAACCAACTCATTCCAGAACTTGAAGTTGACGAAACATCATTTCATCAAGAAGCATTTGAGATCATTGAGCAAGACTTAGAACCAAAAGCCAAACCTTCTATCAAAGACCCTCCAGTCTTAGAGCTAAAAGAGCTTCCATCTCATCTCGAATACGCTTTTCTTGAAAACACATCTCAACTTCCTGTCATAATCTCATCCGCCTTATCAATTGATGAGAAGACAAGTTGCTCAATGTGCTTAAGGCACACAAATGAGCAATTGCATGGAAAATCATGGACATCAAGGGAATCAATACATTCTTTTGCACTCATAAAATATTGATGGAGGAGAACTTCAAATCCATCATTCAACTCAAAGAAGTTAAACCCAAGCATGCAAGAGTGGTGAAGAAAGAAGTAATCAAACTGCTAGATGCCGGTTTGATTTACCCTATTTTTGATTCGCCTTGGGTCAGTCCCGTCCAAGTTGTTCCAAAGAAAGGAGGAATGACTGTTGTAACTACGAGAATAATGAGCTTATTCCCACTCGTACGGTTACAGGATGGAGAGTTTACATAGACTATCGCAAACTCAATGACTCCACAAGGAAAGATCACTTCCCTCTTCCTTTCATCGACCAAATGCTTGAAAGATTGTCTGGAAAAATGTTTTATTGTTTTCTGGATGGTTTCTCAAGTTATTTTCAAATTCCTATTGCTCCCTAAGATCAAAAAAGACAACATTCACCTGTCCATATGGCATATTTGCTTATTGGCAAATGCCCTTTGGCTTGTGTAATGCTCCGGCTACATTTCAAAGATGCATGGTAGCAATTTTTCATGACATGATTGAACACTCAATGGAAGTTTTCATGGATGATTTCTCCATCTTTGGAAACTCATTTGAGCAATGTCTTGAAAACCTGGAAAAGATACTAGTTAGATATGAAGACTCCAACCTTATTTTAAATTGGGAAAAGTGCCACTTCATGGTTACGGAAGGAATAGTGTTAGGACACAAAAATCTCGAGCAGGGCTTGAAGTCGATCAAGCCAAAGTCAACACTATTTATAAACTTCCGCATCCCACAACCATGAAAGACATCAGAAGTTTCCTAGGACATGCAGGATTCTACTGTCGTTTCATTAAAGATTTCTCAAAAATCACTCGACCAATGACTCAACTCCTGGAGAAAGACGTGAAATTCGTATTTTCTGATGAATGCATTAGTGCATTCAATTTTCTTAAGGAGAGATTGGTAACTGCTCCAATCATGGTTTCCCCAAATTGGACACTACCATTTGAGCTCATGTGTGATGCAAGCGATTTCGCGGGGGAGTTGTATTAGGATAGAGGAAAGACAAGCAATTTCACCCAATTCATTATGCGAGCAAAACCCTAAACAATGCACAAGAAAACTACACTACCACCGAAAAAGAACTTCTTGCGGTAGTTTTCGCGTTCGAAATTCCGCTCGTATCTCATCCTTTCAAAGACAATTGTTTACACCGATCATGCAGCCCTTCGTTATTTGTTCAACAAACAAGATGCAAAGCCAAGATTGGTCCGTTGGATTTTCTTGCTTCAAGAATTTGATATCGAAATTCGTGATAAGAAAGGAGCGGAAAATCTAGCGGCTGATCATCTCTCGCGTCTTGAGGATTCAAGTCCTTCACGAACTGAGGAAGCCAAAATAAACGACAATTTTCCTCATGAATTCCTTATGCACATTCAATCCTCAATCGATGAACACCCTTGGTTCGCTGATTTTGCGAATCACTTAGCAAGCGGAATCCTTCTCAAAGGAATGACTTATCAGCATAAGAAGAAGTTCTTTACTGATATCAAACATTACTATTGGAGGATCCGTATCTATTCAGAATCGGTGAAGACCAACTCATTCGAAGATGCGTATACGGAAGTGAAGCAGAACAAATCTAAGGCACTGTCATGAAGGACCCACAGGAAGACACCATGGAGCAACCTTAACAGCCAAGAAAGTATTCGACTCTGGATTCTACTGGCCCACAATCTTCAAAGATGCTCATAACATGGTACGCACCTGTGATGCATGTCAAAAAGCAACCAATATCTCGACACGGATGAGATACCTCAGAAACCAGTTCAAGTATGTGAGATATTTGATATATGGGGTATTGATTTCATGGGGCCATTCCCGGTGTCATTTGGCAATCGTTACATCTTGGTAGCAATTGATTACGTCTCAAAATGGGCTGAAGCTCAAGCCCTGCCTACTAATGATGCCAGGAACATTGTCAAATTCCTTAAGAAACTATTTTCTCGTTTTGGTACCCCCAAAGCTCTGATTAGTGATCGAGGAACTCATTTCTGTAACAATTAGCTTGAAAGAGCAATGGCACATTATGGAGTTCACATCGCTTTACAACTACTTACCATCCCCAAGCGAATGGGCAAGCCGAAGTCACTAACTGAGGTATCAAACGAATCCTTGAGAAAACCGTAGGTCAAAATCATAAGGACTGGTCTATCAAGTTAGATGATGCATTATGGGCTTTTCAAACAGCCTATAAGACTCCCATCAGCACAACACCATTTAAACTAGTTTATGGGAAGTCGTGTCATCTATCTGTAAAACTAGAGCATAAGGCCTTTTGGGCACTTAAAGCAGCAAACCTGGACCAAGACCTTGCAGGAAAGAATCGATTCCTACAAATTCACGAATTGGAGGAATTGAGGGAACAAGCATACGAAAACGCTAGTGTTTACAAACAAAGGCAAGGAAATTCCATGACGCTCGATTAAAGAGACAAAAACAATTTCATGTGGGAGAACGTGTCTTACTGTATAACTCTCATTTACGTTTATTTCTCGAAAAACTGAAATCACGTTGGTCTGGACCTTATACGATCAAAAACGTGTTTCTAAATGGTGCCATTGAAATTTACAACCACGCAGGTTTAAGTTTCAAAGTAAATGGTCATCGTTTGAAACCATATAATGATGGACCAACCAAGATCTCTTCGGAGGAATTAAACCTCCACCCCAACGAAAACTAAGTGTGGGGAAGGGTCATGCCGAAGACCCGAAACTTAAATGCGGCACTGTACATACATTTTTTTCATTTTTTAGAAAATTTTTAGGACTTCACAGCATAAGCACGGGGCCGTGCCCCATCAAGCACGCCCCCGTGTCTCTGAAATTCTTTCCACGATCTCCGCTGACGACTCTGGAACGTTGTAGGTCGAATTTAAGACGAATTCTGACAAGCACGGGGCCGCCTAGCCAAGCACGCCCCCGTGTTAACTTTCCACGACCTGTGTATAAATACCACACTTGTTCCATTCTTTCATCACACCCATTCCTGCTTAAAAATGTCTGAAAAAATGAAAGAATCAAGTCACGAAAGCTCAAACTGGAATCCTGCGAAGAAACCGCCTTCTGAAACGCGAGAACCTACGACTCAAGAATATTTCTTCAAGATGCATGAACTAATCAAGCAACTGACTGAAATGAACCTCGTTGCTTCCCAACGCTTAGCTGAACTAATCCAAAAAGTTCAGCAGATAGCAGCTCACGGAATTGAGCAACCGCACTTCTCACTACCCCATGCCAAACCTCCCACATGAAATGTGTGGAGGTTTCTTTTAGAAACATTCCGTGATGTGTTAAGTGCGCTGTTGCGCGTTAAAGAGTCTGGTTTTGTTGTTTCAGATTCTCGGCTTTAAACGTATCGTATAACTGTAGGATTCTAGGGAATGTAATTTTCAATTTGGTTTGTGTTATTTAACTATAAGACTATTTTCGTATCTTTTCTGATGATTTGGAAGTGATAAAACTTAACCGGGAAAATTACACAACGTGCGAAACTGAAAAACGGAATAACAAAAGACTGAAACCGAACTTTTTACATGAACACGCCCCCGTGTTCTAAGGGGCACGCCCCCGTGTTCGACAAGAATTGACACCACCTGCCAATTTTCAGCCTTTTGTCCTTTTCCATTCAATGTTGCATGATAAAACCGAGCTAATGTGCCTGCAAAGTAGTATCCACTTTCAATTCTATCTTCTTTTCCATTTTTCTTTAATTTGTTCAAGTGTTCTTGCAAGAGTATTTAGCCAAGAGGTTAGCATACTAATTCCTTTGATTATGAAAGTCATTTACATGTAGTTAGGTGATTAGGTCTCTAAACAACCGAAATCCTAGCAATTATGTGTAAACACTTGTTCTTAAACGTGTTATGGAATGTTGAATGCTTTTAACCTACTTGTTCATGTTTATTCTTGTAGTAGATTAGTGTTAATTAGTGTGTTTAGTTAGATATTAGTATGTTTAGTTGGTTAGTTAGTTGTTTTCTTTTATTATTAACATGACTATCTTCATAACTCGTGGTGAAACCTTTGTTAATCATGTTCAAGTTACAAGAATTCTCAAGTGATGTAAAACAATATATATTTTTAGTATCTTGAATTATTAACAAATGATTAAAATGTTCAACGTATGATCTTTGATTTTTGAAGCAAGAAAATGTTAAATCCATGCTTAATCAACGATTTACAAACAAAACCACGATTGCTCGAGTCAAGATTTCATGCCCAAACATGTTAACCGCACCCCCACGTTGTATAAAGCGCACCCCCATGTTAAAAAAAAAAAATTTCCTTGGATGATAAATTCTTAACTATTTTTGAACATGAATTGAATCATTATGGTGTTATGTCTTGAAAAACATATGATTTTCACTAACATCATGAGACTGCTTAAGAAATTTTTTTGTATAGATTAATTTATTTTTAAATTTCAGGATCATGGAGCATCCCTACTTACATTTTGGAGGGAGTCGAGAGAGCTGGTGTCATGATAGACTTCAAAGATTGCTACAAAGGGTCGAAAGATCCCACTTACAAGCAGATGAAGAAACACTAGCGGCAGTCGGGCAGCTAGAAAGATACAATAATTTATTAAGTGTCCAGTGGAAACGTCTATTTTCACAAAATAGACCTTCCGTTTATGAACTGACTCTTGAATTTTTAGCATCTTTTAAATTTAGCATGAAAGACTCTAATCCTTGAGATGAAAATGCAGTTTCATTCAGACTAGCTGAGAATTGGCATAAGACATCCATTGCCTTGTTCGGTGTCTATCTTGTAATATACACGGAACAAGAAATGGAGGAGGAGGCTATATCTGGAATGCCGGGGTATCATACCTTCCCGGATGAGGAAAGTAGAGACGCGGAAAGTGGTGTAATGAGGAAAGCATTTTAGGAGCGGATTGGAACCGGAGGGTTCAACTCGAGCAAAACAAAAAGCAGTCAGATACGAGACCCGCTGTTGCGATACATTCATCGGTTACTCAGCCATTCCATAACAGCTCGTGGTCAAAGCGAGGGAGTTGTTAATTTGAGAGACTTGTTTATTTTATATTGTATGGTTAATCAGTTGCCATGTAATATTGGGTATTTGTTTTGTAATCTTTTTGCCAGGAACGCGATTGCAGGTGCTCCAACACCCATGTTTGGAGGAAGCTGGATTATGAACCTATATGAAAGATATGGTTATAGCACTGAAGGAATCGAAGGAGTGATGCCAGGACTGTTGGACTTGAGCATCTGTACAAGTATGTACATGGTGACAAGTTTACCAAATGGGCAGCCGAGATTCATGGATAAGAAGGGACAAATCTGGGATCCGGCGGATCCCGAAGAAATTATCATGGACCTCGACATGCCGATACAGCCGGAAGGAGCCAGAGCTGGATCTTCAAGTTCACGAACAAGGGAATTTCCAACCATGTTAGACCTTTATGAGTCAATCCAAACCACCAAAACCCATGCAAGGCGATCATTTGAATATACCCAACGAGCCTTCAATCGAGTCGAAAATCTGAATTCCCGAGTCGATGACTTGAGCAGAGATGTCACGTACATCAGAAACCGAATGTACCACGAGTGGGGGGATATCCCACCACAAAGCCCTTGAAAACCGTATCATTTTCGGGGCCCCGGCACAGTTGTTTTGTGCCAGTCTATCTTTTAATTTATGTCGTTTTGTTTTTATTTTGTGTGCTTAGGATTTTAATGCTTTCAATAAATTGGTGACATTTCAGGTGATACTGAGGATTCTAACAATGCGAGGGCAGGCAAATACAAGTGAAAATTAATCATTTTTAGGAGAGTTATTTCGTTACCCTTTCTCGATCATGAATATTTTAATCACATTGAGGACAATGTGAATTTTAAGTGTGGGGATGGGAGTAATGCATTTGACTTTGCTAAAGAGGTCCAAATTAAAATTTTTAAGAAAATATCACTTATCAAATAAATTTTGTGACAATAAAACAAAAATTTAATATAATTTTTGATAAACCAAATTATAAATATACGTTTTCGGGAAATAAAGAAGTAAATCCATGACGTCCAAATAAAAATGAAAATGTTTTTTGTGATATCCTTAAAAGCAATAATCTAGTAAAATATTTAATCATGTAAAATGAAACACTTTTACCCAATTCCATCCGTATGTGAGTTTATTTTTGAGCTTTAAACAAGCTTTTGTAAGTTGCAATTCTACTTTCATTCTGGATTTAATTGACGGTGCAATATGATACGTGTGATTAGAACTTGTTTTGGGGTACATTTCAAGACCTTAATTAGTATTTGTTGCATAAAAATGAGTTAGGCACTAGGAAACCTTAACCATTCAAGCCCCAACCATTGTCTTTAATTTTCCTTACCCGAACGTCAACCCTAGTTAGCCCCGTTGAGCTTAAACGTTTTTATCTTTCAATCACCCGAGTCACCAAATCATTTAACCAAAAAGCCTTCAACAAAACCCGTTTTTGGCTTATGTAAAAAAAAATTGGTCTTTAACCGGCAGACCTTAAAGAACTGGAATGCATTCTTTTGATTTTAATTTCCTTTGTTGCCTTCATCACGCAAAACGGGACTTCCCCCGGAAATCCGTGAACAAATTTTCAATCTCACATTTAACGCAAGAAAGAAATGGTGAAAAAAAGAACAAGTTCCGCCATTTTGTGGGATTTCAAAAAGTGCTATAAAGAGACGGGCGAAAAGATATGAAAGATGCCCGAATTGTGGAAATTGGTCCCATAATGGAAAATGCAAAAAGAATCAAACTGAATCTCAATACGAATATAGAATTAATCTGATTGGGTGCTACTAGGCTTCAAGCCGAATGATCCTTGAAAGGATAGTTTTGTGTATCTTCGGGTAAAAGATGAAGTACGATTCTTGAAAGAAAAATACGGTCTTGACAATCTGACCTTAAACGAGTCCTCAAGCTAGCATATCCCTTCTAGCTTGAAGTATTGTATAGGGAACCTTTATTGCTTTCCCTGTACTTATGTTAGAAAAATAAGCCAAGACCGTCGTCTTTAGCAATTAGCCACTCTTTCCAAATATTCCATACCCGAGCCAAGTTACAACCCATCAAAGACCTAATGATTTATGCAAATAAATATCTAAGTAGGTGGAGATTTGATCCCTTAACAAGCATATGATTTCACACGTATTCATACTAGGCAATTGAGTGTATTAGTCATACTTAATCTTGATTATGACTCCACATATTTAGCCGAGTGTGAGTGCATCTTGTGAGAAGTGTGGATTTTTACATGATAATAATCTTTAATGACCAACCTATTGTTTGCTAGGATATCATTTTACATGTGCTTAGAATATTTATATTTGGATAGTATTTACTTGCATACTTCTCGAAAGACATGTTTATAATTTGATTTATTTGGTTTTTGGTGGAATTGTCATTTTAAGTGATTTTTCTTTGAGGATAAGCAAAGTTCAAGTGTGGGGATGTTTGATGTGCTCCAAATTATACATAAAATCCTATCAAAAGCACATCAATTATTCTTTAATATCTTCCTTAAAATGATGAAAATGTACTTAAAAGTGTTAAATTGTGTTTTCAGGTGTTTAAAAGGGCAAGATGGACAAAAGGAATATATTTAACAAGAAATTGAAGCAATTTGAGCTTTGGACTCCAAGCATGGGGCCGTGCCTCATTAAGCACGCCCCCATGCCTTGCCAGAAACACACCCCCGTGCTAAATTAACACACCCTCGTGCTTGGACATCCGACAGGACAAAAAGTACTGTCCCCTAAAAGTAGACACGGGGCCGTGCCCCACACCAACACGGGGACGTGCCCCTTTTAGCACGGGGTCGTGCCCGACATAACCTGCACGTACGAGCCGACCAACTTTCATAAGCATTGTACCAACACGGGGCCGTGCCCCATTTAGCACAGGGCTGTGCCCGACATAACCTGCACGTACGAGCCGACCAACTTTCGTAAGCATTGTACTAGTACGGGGCCGTGTCTTTTAGGCACGGGGCCGTGCTTAAACAATCCAGAAAGTCTATAAATAGAAGCCTAAGCTCACCATTTTTGGCAAGATTTGGTGGGAGAGTTACTCTGCTGAATTCTCTCGGGAATCAAGACTTCAAGATCATTCGGAGGCTCGGGAGGTGCATACAACACTTGGAAGAAGCTTGGGATTACCTAAACGTCCTCCATTGTGGATTATCAGTTTGATTGTTCCATTTCACCGATGATCACTTATCTATCTTCTTTGTTATCCGTTGTTATGTTAAAGCTCATCATGAGCTAAACTCTATTTATCATCCTAATCGGATGAACTTATGTAATTTGTGATGAACTAATGGTGTGATAAGTATTATGTCAATGTTATGCTGGTTTTGGGAAAACTATTGATGGGTAGCATCTACATTTGAACAGGAAGTTATAACTTTATGGTTTTTTATTGTAATTGTCATACAAGGTTGAAAACCGTATGATTAACTTTTATTCGCGAAACCGGTCTTCATAATAAATCCATAGCTAATGAACTAGAAATGGTTATTAGAAATCATATCACTTTAACTTTCTGATCATTTGCGGGTTCCCTTTTATTAGTTCGGAAACTTCAGTAATTGTTACGGTTTTCTAAAATTAATGGGATGTTAGGAAGGAACCTGATCAACTCTCTTTTTAACATTAAATTATGTTTTCAGAAATCGTATGTCAAATAGGACACAAAAGATTTACCTACATTACTAGGGCTTTGATCTGAGCAGTAAAATCAGCCTGACAGGATCAAGTCACTGCGGCAGCAAGATAGTCAAGAAATCGCGCCGGCTCATCTTATAAACATTAACATAATCACATCACCTCACCAATTCATCACAATTACATAAGAGGATTCTAATTAGGATGATAATTTTTATTCCCTGATTTTAAATCCAAACGCTTCAGTTCTTATTTTACTATTTTTATTACTGTTTACTTTTAAACCCTAAAAAAATCTTTGCAATAAAAATATCACTTTCTTTAACAAAAACTAAATCTGATAGTCAAACATCAAGTTTGTTGAGTAGGCTAGGTGTGTCCACGGATTGATACTCGGTTCTTATCAACACTATATTGCCACACGACAGGTACACTGCCTTTTGTATGTGTGGTTTAGTATTAGTAACAACCAATTAAAACTGAATCTGTGCAATAAATCTTTATCAAATATATACTATCCGCAGACCATCATTAATATATCTTATTGTAGTATAAACTGTATGACACACTCGATAATTGGGTTGTACAAATCATTAGCCCCTCGTTCATGATCGCTCGTCACTTGCTTGGAAAATTAATTCTTAAAAAATATTTGTTCGATTTTCCACTCGGTAGTAAACGAGGCAATCAGCTTGTTTCAGATTATTATAAACGAGTCAAACACGAGTAAAGGTCTGCTCAGTTTGGGCTGGCTCATGATCAATAGCCTGGGACTTGAATATAATTAGCAAAGATAAAAGTTGAAAAGTAAAATTAGTTACAAAAATAAATGTTTTTTCTATAATTTACGTTTATTATAATAAATGTATATATTAGTTATATACATATGTGTGTGTATCATTGGTTTTAGTTAACTAACTAATGTAAACCTATGCACAAACTATTATGAGCTTTGTCACCTTGTTACAAGTAGGGTGAAACCCCTAATTATATGATTATATGAAGGGTTTAATAATTAACATCAAACAGATCAAACACCTAAAAGGTTTAAAAATTGGAGAAACGTGAAATCCTAGCCTTAGTTTCTCATATTCCACCCTTTTTAACGAGCTAACCACCACCAGGGCAACCAACCAACGATCTTCCTACCACCTCCATTGTCACAATGCACCAAGATTGTCGCCTCAATTGTCTATTCTCGCACTAGTGTTGTGCGTCGTCCATTTGTCACTGCCAATCATTGTCGCTTTTACGTTGGTTTAATTTTGTTTTAGGGTGATTCGGGTAGAATATACTATCAACTTCTTCATTCAGGATTACCAAGTTTTTATGTTTTTGGTTATACAAGAAAGATGCCATAACAAACCTTCATGTTTATTGATTTACTAAATCAGGACTAGAAGCAAATATATTATCTCAATTTGTTATCTCTCGATCTTCGTGAATGTATTCTCTTCTTGATATTTTGATCAAATAGCTAGTTGTTTAGTGTTTTAAAAAGGTTTTAAATGAGACAGGAATCCCTAATATTTTTATGATCTCAGTGGTAAATATCAATGTTTATATATAAAGACGACATCTTCTAGCTATTGAAAGGAGTTGGATTTGAGTCCAGAAGTCTGAGATCTGTAAAAATCAAATCTTTTAAGTTGTACACTAGACATAGCGGTGCATCTCTTCCACGTCCGTGTAGAAAAAGGTATTAAAATTGTGTTACTATTGTACACAATTGTTCATCCTCCCATGCACACCCATGTAAGGTACATATCATATAAGCATCCTTTGTGTAACACCCGATTATTCTTTTAAAGTTAGTAAAGAAAGAATTAAGTGAAGAAAAAGAAAGAAAATATATTTTACCCAAGTTAAAGGGTAAAAAGTGTCGAAAAGGACAAAAGGTTTGAAAAAGTGGGTGTAAAAGGTGATGGCTGCCCATCACTCTCTTTACACCCATAAAATTTGGATAGTTTTTAGAGAAAGAAAGAAAGAGAGCAGAAAGCTCTCGAGGCTTGAAGAAGAACATGAGCAGAAGGTCGAATTCAAGGTAAGAATTCATGGTTTTATGGTGTTCTTAACTGGTTACATCCTCGGTGGTGTGCTCATGTATGTTGTGTGTGTTCGGTTGTGTGTTTTTAGTGGGTTTCTAGGTGAGAACTTGTAGCAATCGGGTTTTGAAGGAAGTCTTACCCGAAGAGGCTGTCAAGGTGAGTTCTAAAACCCTTCTTTTTACTTGTTTTAACTGATTTTGGGGCTGGAATGCATGAATGTATGTTTTTATAAAACTGGGTTTCATACCCGTATGTATGAATGCGTGTATGTTGTGGGTATGATGCGAATTTGGACTATGTTCATGCTACATGATTTTATGGTTGTGTTTCTAAGGCTTAGAATGCATGATTTAAGCTTAGAACATGATATTGAGGTTTGGGGACTAAATCTAATGATAAGTGTGCCCTAGGCTGCTCATGCGCCCAAACAGTAGTTCATACGCCTAAGTTTAGAAAAACTACTTAAGTGTGACAAATGCGGATGAGTAAGAAATGCGGATGAGTAAGAAATGCGGATGAGAAAGTCAATGCGGATGGGAAAGTTAATGCGGATGAGAAAGTCAATACGGATGAGTAAGTTATGCGAATGAACAAATGCGGATGAGTAAGAAATGCGGATGAGTAAGTTCATGCGAATGAACAAATGTGGATGAGCATTGACAAATGCGGATGAGTAAGTCATGCAAATGAACAAATGCGGATGAGTAAGTCATACGAATGAACAAATGCGGATGAGTAAAGTCAATACGGATGAACAAATGCGGATGAGGAAGTTCATGTGAATGAACAAATATGGATGAGCATTGACAAATGCGGATGAGTGTAACACCCGGTTATTTATCTATTTTGAAGCCGACGAAGGAAGAAAGGAAATAAAGTCCTAAGTCGAGGGACCAAAATCGCCAACAAAAGAAAGACGGCGAGTGGGGGTATATAAAGGGATAGGGCAGCCCTTACCCTTTCCCCACACCCACATTTTCAGCCATCAAAGAGGGGAAAAGAGAAAGAAGAGAAAAAGGGAGAAAAGGTTGGTTCAGGTAGATTCAAGCAGGCAAAATCGTCGTGTAGCAAGTCAAACTAAAACTCTACTTCTCGGTGTCGTTTGTGTGAGTTCTAGGACCCTACTTTTACTTGTTTTCAAGCTATTTTGGGGCTGGAAAGCATAGAAAACCTGTTTTTGTATGTATGTGTTTGACCCATTTGGGTGTGATGTGTTTGAAGTTTTTTTCTGGGCTTGTGTGTGCTTGAATGGTGTTGTGGTATGCATCCCTAAGGTTTAGGATGGTCGATTTGGGCTTAGAATGGGTTTAGATGAGTTTGGAAGTCGAAAAGGGCAGTTTGCGTTCGGCTGGAACTACATTCAGCATCAGCTAGGGCTAGGTGACCGACTGGAGACCGAATGGAGGCCATACGGCCGAATAGGGTGCGATTGGGGTCCATTCGCATGATTGGGGTCCATTCGCACGATTGAAGGGCCAGTCTCATGGAGGTCATGTGATTGAAGGTCCAATCGTATAAGATCTCATCCGATTTAGTCCCATTCGCATGAGGTCCATCCACATTAGTCCATTCGCACGATTGGGTGTTCATTCACATGAGTGTTCATCCGTATTGGTTCCTTCGCATGATGTTCAGTTGCATGGAGGACATGCGACTGAAGGGTGTCCATACGCCTGAATAAGGCTGTCGCACCCGAGGAGAAGTGTAGTTTAACTTCTGACTTTCGGGGGAAAGTCCAGATGTAAGTTTTGACGTAAAGGTTCTCGTAAGAGCATGCAACATGACTATTGTGGCCTTAGAGAGTATGTTGCGCATGATGATGATGATTTTGCATGTTTATGTATGTATGATGTTGCCCTGTATGATGATGATGACTGTGTATGATATGTTTCTTATTATGATGTATG
Organism: Flaveria trinervia; assembly: GCA_025506515.1. NCBI lineage: Eukaryota > Viridiplantae > Streptophyta > Magnoliopsida > Asterales > Asteraceae > Flaveria > Flaveria trinervia. The sequence continues at coordinate 51,049,239 of CM046444.1, read as the reverse complement.
TTTATGTTTCT
>CM046444.1:50171357-50390300 GCA_025506515.1 Flaveria trinervia | reverse complement strand
TAATGGTATATCAGATAAAGCATGTACTCAAAAGTCTTCGGAAGAAATCTGCCTTCAAGAGTTGGCTTTGGAAGACTTTGTCTTTGAATCTTTGGAAGACTTCATATTTGGCTTCGAAAGATTTTGGTCTTGGCTTCGGAAGATTTTACACTTAGAGTATTTTCTAGTGCAAGGTGTAAAATTTCCAAAGCATTCTTCTTTAGCACTTAGTGAATGCAAGTAGGAAAGACTTCTTGATGTTTTTAGATGTTTTGGATGCATCAACCTTATACAAAACCTTCTAAACTCCCCTTAGGCTGATGCTACCAAAACATTTGAAGATTTTAGATATCAACAGTCCTCATCATGATGATGCCTAATCCTTTTATCATTGGATGGTCAGGATTACTCAGACTCTCATAGTATCTTCTAATCTCAAAGAGATCATGCAGAGGTAGATTGAACATGTCTTGCCATGTATAGACATCTATAACACCTTGATCTCTGATAACATGCCATATTTAGGGATTAGTAGTGTAAGTCCAGGATAAGATTGGTCTTCCTGATGCCAGAGGAACCACTTGAGTGGGAGTTGTTTGAGCTTCCTCTTGTTGCACATCCTTAGGATGTACCGACTCATCCTGTGTTTTGGAGATAGATGCCTCTTTCTTCTTGTTCTTAGACTTTGGTTTAAAGGCCATCCTTTTTCTCCTTTTTGAATTCTTTAACTGAGAAGACTGACTTGCAACACCTTCTTAATTATCCTTGTCTTTCTCAGTTTGGTCTTTCTCTCTCACAGGTTCAAACTGAGAAGGGATAGAACCCTGCTATGGATTAGAAAAGGAAACTTGCTGAGACTTAGAAGGAGATCCAGGTTGTGTTGTCTCAAAAGGTTCAACCTTAACCTCCACTTCTTGAGGGACCTAACTTGGTGGGGGAGTGTAAGTCAACAAGTTCTCCTCTTTTAATCTTCTGCTTGATCACCCTAATGTGCTCATCCATGGTGGATAGAGATATAGGGCCAAGTCTCCTTCGAGAGAATCCATATAACTTCAAAAAGCTTATCATCCCCTGCCTATCAACAAACTTCTTTTGGCTTTTCTGAATGATGGCTCTTAACTTTGCAGCTTCTTCCTTCATCTTCCTCTTTGTTGCCTTTTGTTCTTTGAGCAATTGAAGTTCAAGTTCCTTGAGATACTCAAACTCTGTTGGAGCTGTAGAAGATAGTCTATATTATCAACACAGTCGAGATGAAGACGAACAAAAGTCAAAGTCAACAAAAGTCAACGTCACGGTCAAAGTCAACAAAAGTCATACCCGACACATTCGAGACGAAGAACCGAGACAAGACGTTGAAGATTTAGATGACTAGGAGTTTAATTGTAATAAATATATTTGGTGTGAACAAGATATATATTTTATCTTGTTTTTAGTCTTTTTTATGCTTAATATGTAATTTTGCATTAATTAGCCTGTCTAGAGAGTTAAATGCAATAAGTGAATATTAGTCTAGATTATAATAGGTTAATTGTCATTAGTGTTGATAATGGTTGCATGACCAATAGATTGAGGGATTGTTTTGTAAACACAAATTTTGCAATCTAACTGAAGATCAAAGGATTTTGATTGTGATTATCATATTTTGATCAAATTCTTTAGATTTGATTCAAGTGTGTTCAACCTGGGTCAACAATTTGGTATAAGAGCCATTTTGGATCATATTCACTGAAGATTTGAAGATTTTTAGAGAGAGAAGTTGAGGTTTTGGTTGTTTTTATTCAATATCAAGATTTCATGAATTTTAGATCAAATTCGTGTGTATTTGATATGGAATTTGCTCAAAGTTTGTTGGTTATTGGTTGGGAAGCTCTATTAATCATCAGATAAGTTTTTGATGATTTTCAGATTGATTGTGTGTGAAAAAGCTTTTCAGCTTCTTTCAGCGAATTTAGCAGTTCGTCTAGCGAAACTATGAGTTCTTCCGGTGAAACTACATGGTTATCCTCATTGAAGTTGTTTTCTGCTGTCCTGCGAAACTAGTTCATTGAACGACAGTTCAACAGCTTGACCCCATTTGCTAAGATTGTCTAGCGTGACATTTATAATAATATTTTTTTTCCGGGGGAGTATATTTTATAACTTTTGGGAAAAATATTTTTGGAGTGGTTAATTGCAATAAAAAAACATAACAATAAAAATGGCTTTTGCAGAACTGTTTAATCCTTCAAATCTTTTAATCTAACAATTGCACAATGTCAGTTTGATAATTTTGCAGCTTTAAAGAATGAAAGGATGTCCGATTTTCTTGATCGATTTTATTGGTGGCAAACAATCGGAAGATGTTTGATGCCCAATTGGGAAATCATGAACAAGTTCTAAGATTGATTGATTCCCTCCTATCAGAATGGCGCTCACACGGCAAGTTGATTAACGAGATAGAGGTTTTTGGGATTACAAACTAATGGAGGTGATCAACAAATTGAAAGAAAAAAGGAATTGGATATCAAACGTCGTGAGTATATGAAGCGACATATCTAACTCCAAAGATCACTTCAAACTCTAAAGAGAAACAAGAAGAGAGATCAGATGCTAGCACCAATTCTGACGATTTACCCAAAGCTAGAATTAAAGAGGTACAAGAGGAGCTTAAGCAGACACCAATGGGTAAAGGTGGAGCTAAGTTAAATGATGAAGTTTTTGATGCTAAGAAGGAAGAGGAATGGAAGCCAAATACCAGAGTTTGCAACTACGAGAAGGCTCTTACTGCTGAAGAGTTATCCTGGATCTTCCATATGAGACAGTTCAGGATATGTGTTCTTCTGCTTGCAAAATTAGGCTATTTGGTGTGTATAAAGCTAATAGGTTACTTTTAGATAACCAAAAGGAATTACCCACCATAAACACAGAACTTAAAAAGAATGAAGCCAAGTATTTCATAAAATTAAATGAAGGTTTAAAAGTAAATGATTTTAAAACGAACTCTTCTTGAACGAAATGCTGAAACTAATCTTTAAACAAAAGGGTCACCTTCGCTGAATTTGAAACTAGCAAGCTTAAAACAAAGCTTGATAGATGGACCATATCTGGAATGAAACAGGAAGAGCTACTATGTAAAAAGGGGAGCTAGGATTAACACGGGAGTGGGTTGTGATGAAAATCGATACATCTATCGTCCTCCTAGCACTCATTGTTACTATCCTATGCCTCAACCTCATCCATCTAATGATTTGATTGAAGCTGCTGAAACTAATAGTTTAAATGCAGGTTTAAGCAATGTTAATCTTAAAAAAGGTTAGAGATTTGCAGTATTCTCTTGTGGTTTGGGATTTCTTAGGCAGGAGTTTGATAAGAATATTAATAATGATTCCACCTCTGATGCTCCAAAACCATATTAGTTGCTTCTCTAACCTTCTTCAACAAATTCAAAACAGGTAATATTCCTTCGTTTGTTCCTATCAGGTTTGTTAAAGAAGGAACAGTTGTCGAATAATCAAGAAATCAGAATCCTATAATCGAAGCCGACATAATAGGAGATGCCAATCAAGATCCGTTGGAGAAAGATATGTGTTATATGAGATTGGATAAGCTTAGATGATGATACAATCACAAAGGAGTGTTAGTTCCTCACAGATCAAGATAGCTCCTGACATTGTCAAGTCATAAAAGCTTCCAGAAGCTGAATCAAGACAAATACAGATCTCTTCTCTAGTTGCGAAACGACAAGTCAATCAGTAAAGATCTCATACACTGTTTAGCACAGCAAACGCCAAAACAAGAAAATATCTGCAACAACCTCAAAGCAATCTCCAATTCCAAATGCTTCACTCGGGTCAGTCAAGCATCAAAATCCTTTCAAGGTGTGTTTGAGTGTGGAAAAGAAGGTCATGTGGTAAAGAAGTGCCCTCAAAAACTTGCTTCGAATGGTAAAGGCAAAACCAAATGCTTCTCCAGCTATAAGTTTACAAAGAATGTTCCAGATGGTAAAGGCAACACGGGTTGCTTCTCTGGATCAAGAGGTAAAAAGCACACATCTTTGAATGTTGGATGAAAAACCTCCATCCAAACCTTTTCATGTGAAGCTGGTTTCACATGATACAAGATGAAAATGACCAAAGGTTCAAAACCAATTCTTTTCCTTCGGTCTTAAACAGAAAATGATTTCCAAATTTAATTCATTCAAATCCAAATTAATTAAACCAAAACAAATTTGGCAAATTAAAAAGAAGGATATAGATTTCCTAGATTGTTTAAATGGTTGTGTGCAGAAGCAGGTTTATATTGATTAAAAAGAAACTTCCAGGACTACGATGGCCTGGGTTCCCCTTTCAAACTAATCTGTTAATGAGCACATGAACAATTCAGGAGGACTGTTAGTAATCTGGTTTACTGACAGAGATTGTTCCTAATTCAAATTTGAGACCAAACAAACAGGTTAAGGTCATGGTATTTTATCCACAATCTAGATATTTATAGCACAATCACAGTTGCCACTTCATAATCGCTGCATATTTCTTGATAATTCATTTCTTATCTTGGTAATCAGTGTAGTGAAGACCTTCTTTGGTAAATTTCTATTTTTGTACAGTTTTAAAAAAATATAAATAACAATAATAAATTCACAAATTAAAAACATGAAAAAACACAAAAACAAAAATAGGTTTGCAAAAATAGAAATTTAGGGGGAGGTATATGTAATACAAAAAATAAAAAGAATTGGGAACTTGATTTGAGATGATTGAGAAATGATTGTATATCATCTTGAAATGCTTGTTTTTGCATGACTTGCGTTTATAAAATAAGAAATGATAGTAACTGATACTGTTATCTAATTTACATCTTATTTTTAATTGCAAATAATAGAAAAACAAATAGATTCTTTAATGATATGCTTGGTAGACTGAGCCTGAAGAATAAAGTAGACAGTAGCATAATGATTTAAATCAAACATCATGCTTAAGGGTGTCTTGATTTACGCAATCATTTTGGCCTGCACAAAAACTTAGTCCTAACAATAATTGGATTGAGAATTGATATTTCACCCACCATGATACAAATCATATAAGCCATATATTTAAGTCATGTTTGGTGAATTTAAGTGTCTTGTGTTTGTGCTAATCTTCTCTGTTGTACGAAAGTACTGACCTGAGTGATGATCTCCAGTATTGTACGATAGTACTGGCCTGCAGCTCTCATCGGCATTTGATTAAATGGTCATCTCCTTTGTATATGTGAGTATAGACCTGGAGCTCTCACCATTTTGGTCTAAGTTGTGTCAAATCATCTAAATGATTAATTCATCACAAAATGCAATATTTTGTTGATAATCACTTGCACACTAATGCACATGTGTTGCTCTATAAAGATCGTAACAAAATTCAAGAAATCCTGAGGTTGGGAGAGGGTTTTGCCAAATGATTGTGGGGTCCTAGCATTCTAAAATATTTAATCCAACCTTAAAGAATCATTTGCTACTTGTTGAAAAAGATAGGGTATGAGTTTAGTGGACAAACATATCAGCAATCATTATTGATCTGTTTAAGAATTTCAAAATCATTCAAAAACTGTGATTAGATTCAGTTATCAGTGTGATCTCATTGCTTGCGATGATTAAATTCATCTTTGTGCCAAAGAATATCTTGAGGATGTGATCTCATGATCGATTCAATCTGGTTATTAACAAATTTAACAGATGAAAAAAATTGTTATAATAAATGTATATAATAAAATTTATAATAAATTTTCATTTTAATTTCTTTTAGGTCTTCCATATTATGGCTATTATAATTTATTATTTTCATGCATTTCACAGAATTTGCGCACAATCAAACACGGCTTCGCTTGTTTTTCACACACTGATAAACACGAGTTTATTTTGTTAAAATGAAATGATCTAATTATAGGATCATGTGTATGAACTAGCTATCAAAAGAAATAACAACCAAAAGCAATACTGTAAGGCCCCATTCCCGGAAACCTCACAGTTGGTCAATCATAGCAATTAACACATTAGACATTTCAATTAAACAAACTTAAGCAGTGGAACTAATTTATCAAAGCCATTCATTTCATTCAAACCACTGTTGTTGAGTAATACATCATCGTTTAACTAATTACAAAAGATTGTTTTACTAGCATTACAAAACAACATCAACATAAATACGAATGATGTCAGACTTTCCCTGCTGAGAGTAGCTTCACCCTCGTGCCATCCTCAGCAATAATTACTTGCCAACTGAAAATGTATAAAAGACAGCATCGCTGAGTGAGCTCTATTCTTATTAGTAATAAAATACTTTCTATATGCTGTATACGAAAATACTGTTTTCAATAAAATACAACACTGTACTGTATATGCGAGCACACATCAACTATATGAACAAATATTGTTCATTCTCTTACTGTATGCCTTGTCTGTTCTGTATAGTTTTATCTTTATATATCACTTCATGTATGGACCAATGAGCAATACCCCAACTATATGCGCGATGGAAAACGGGTGATGGGCCATCCATATCCCTTGAAAGGGTCAACTTTATCCCTCGAAAGGGTCAACTATATCCCCGAAAGGGTCAACTGTATCCCCCGAAAGGGTCAAGTATATCCCCCGAAAGGGTCATTGTATCCCCCGAAAGGGTCAACTATACCCCGAAAGGGTCAACTGTATCCCCTGAAAGGTTTCGTGTACTATGTACAAGGCCAACCCAATCACCTAGGACACGCTGCAAAGTCCTGCCAATCTCAACTGATTGACTCTGTGTGCATAATAAGGTAGCTATCCCGCAACATAGTTGAGCTAACGACAACATGGTCGGTACCTCCTATAAGCTTGCAAGACTTGTTAACATTTCATTAATGTTCCTCTTCTTTTGTTTATTGCTCTTTCACTTTATTATTACGATATACTTTACGTTACGATAATAACATACCACGTAAGGTCACATACTATAAGTAATAATAATAATTGCAATAACAATAATAAGGAACAATCATAAGTAATCATATCATGCATGAAACATCATCATTAATAAGTCCTTAGTCAACCTCGGTCAAAACCCTAAAGCATAGACTCCCAGAAAATTCTGTAAAATTTTCTAAGTGCTTAGGCGCATGGGAACTATTTGGGCGCATGAGCCTTATTCAAGCGTTTCATCACTATATAGGCGCATCAGCCAACACTTAAACATTTTCACTTTAGGCACATGAACTATTCAGGCGCATGGGCAATTTGTGCGTATGAACACTTAGGCGCATGGGTTATTCGGACGCATAGACACTTAGGCGCATGAGCCACTTGGGCGCATGGGCACTATTGGGGCGCATGACCGTACACTTAGTCGTCCGGCTAACATTTCTAGTCGCATGGGCCACTGTTCAGGCGCATGGGCTGTACTAAACATTTCTAAGGTAATCTTAGGCGCATGGGCTACTATTTAGGCGCATGGATTACGCTTAATTCTTTCTAAAGCATTTTCAGGCGCATGAGGCTTATCTAGATGCATGGACTTTCAGTTCAACATGTTTCCGGTATGTTTCAACCTAATCATCAAATTCATCTGTTCAAAGCTTAATGTGGCTATTCTAAACATGAACAGCCTATGAGCATTCAAGAATCACATTCAATCATGCACAATACATACGAACATACATACTCAAACATTGGAAAATCATTTAATACATTTTCAGCCCCAAAGATGTTGGAAACAATTAAAAACCAGGGTCTAGAACTCACCTAGTGCAACTTGGGGTTCTTCCTTTTAACCTGCTTGCAAAGAGTTCAAAACACCTAGAAACAAAATACAAAAACACACACACAACCCATAGCACAAACACATAACGGGATAAACCCGTCATAAACACATAAAAACCACAACTTCTCTTGAATCATTCACTTCTTCTTCTTCTTTCACTAGCCGACAGTTCTCTCCTGCCTCCTCTCTCTAGAACCGAAGATATGTTGATGTGAAGTGAGGGTAGGTGGCCATGCCCACCTTTACGCCAACTTTTCAAAGATTTTTTTCCTTTTTACACTTTTAGTCCCTCCACTTGGACTTAATTCCTTCTTTCTTTTTTCCTTATATCTGTCTTTTAAAATAACCAGGGTTACAAGTCTACCCCCCTTATATAGTTTCGTCCCCGAAACCTGTTATTCCTCAAACAGACGAGTATAATGCTGCCTCATCTCCTCCTCAGTTTCCTACGTAGATTCGGATCCCTTCCTGTGCTTCCACTGTACACGCAAGAGGAATCACTTTATTTCTCAGCCTCTTCTCTTACGATCGGATTGCCACGGTTCCTCCACATAATTGAGCCTTTCATCTACTTCAATGTTCTCCAATGGAACAATCATGTCTTCATCATTTAAGCACTTCCTCAAATGAGATACATGGAATGTCGGTTGAATTCCACTCAACTCATCTGGCAACTCCAATCTATAGGCCACCTCTCCTACTCGACCGATGATTCCGAAAAGGCCTATTATCTTGGGCTCAACTTGCCCTGCTTTCTGAATCTGATAATACCATTTCAAGGTAAGACCTTCAACATAGCCCGGTCACCCACCTAGAACTCAATTGGTCTACGTCGTTTATCCGCATACGACTTATGTCTATTTTGGTTGCCTTCATGAAGGCTTTAATCTTTTCAAGTTTCTCAGTCGTAGCCTCGATTACCTTGACGCTTCCAACTCTTTCTGACCAATGTCACCCCAACAAACGGCTGTTCTGCATCTCCTACCATATAGCATCTCATATGGTGGCATACCAATGCTGGCATGATAGCTGTTGTTATATGAGAATTCAGCTAACGGTAAGTGGTCGTCCTAAATTCCACCAAAATCGATTAAACATGCCCGAAGCATGTCCTCCAATGTCTGAATGGTCCTTTCTGACTGACCATCAGTTTGGGGATGATAAGCCTTGCTAATATGTAACCTCGCCCCATGGCATCGTGAAATTTCTTCGAGAATTTAGACGTAAACGGGTGTCACGATCAGACACAATGGACACCGGACACCATGACGAGGTACAAAGTCCTTGATGAACAAGTCAGCCAACCTCTCAGATGATATGTCTCATGGATCGGTAGGAAGTGAAACACTCTCATAAAGTGGTCAACAATCACCCATATGGCATCGTACCCTTCGGAGTACGTGGTAGCTTTGTAATGAAATCCATGGTGATGTGCTCCCAATTCCATTTCGGTATATTCAAAGGTTGGCTTTCCATACGGCTTCTGATGTTCCGCCTTACTTGCAAACAAGTAAGGCACTTACTCACATACTTCGCCACGTTACATTTCATTACCCGACACCAATAATCTTTCTTCATGTCTTGATACATCTTTGTGGCACGAGATGAATGGAGTATCGTGTCTTGTAAGCTTCATCCAAAATCCGCACACGTAGATTCCCGAACAAGGAATCCACCCCGTCCAAATCGAGTTTTAACACCAAGCGTGTTCTAACCCAATTCTCCAACCAGACCTCTCATTCTTTCAGAGTTTAGATGATCTTCTTTTAATGCCTCATCCTGAAACTCCTTGACTTGCTTCATTACATCAGAGGTCATGATCAGTTGGTATGCTTTCACCCGAATCGGCTCGGGCCTCTCCTTCCGGCTAAGAGCATCGGCCACCACGTTGGCTTTGCCCGGATGGTAATGGATTTCGCAATCATAATCCTTTATAAGCTCCAACCATTGCCTCTGCCTTATGTCAGATCTTTTTGCTCGAAGAAGTACTTCAAGCTCTTGTGGTCCGTGAAAATGGCGGCACTTCGTTCCGTACAGATAGTGCCTCAAATCTTTAGTGCAAAGACCAAGACTGCTAGCTCCAGGTCATGAGTAGGGTATTGACTTCATGAACTTTTAACTATCGGGATGCATAGGCTATAACCTTCCCTCTTTGCATTAATACACACCCCAACCCCGAGTAAGAAGCATCAGAATATACCACCAAATCCTCGCTTCCTTCGGGTAACAACAAGACAGAAGCTTGAGTCAACCTCACCTTTAACTCCTCTAACGCCTGTTCTTGGGCTTGACCCCATATAAAATTTACATCCTTTCGGGTCAACATGGTCAGGGGAGAAGCAATCTTGGAAAAGTCCTGAATGAACCTTTGATAATACTGGCCAACCCAAGAAAACTACGAATCTCGGATGGCGTCCTTAGAGACTTCCATTGCATCATAGCCTCCACCTTAGCTGGGTCTACCATCATCCCATCGGGATTCACCACATGACCCAAGAATGAACTTCACGCAACCAAACACGCACTTGGAATTTTGCATACAACTTCTTCCTTGTTAACGTCTCCAGAACCTCCGATTGTGGCGGCATTCTCAATTTCAGTCATCAAATAAATCAGGATATCATCAATGAAAACAATCACTGATTTATCCAACATAGGTCGACACACACGGTTCATTAGATCCATAAAAGCAGCTGGCGCATTGGTCAATCCAAACGACATAACGAGAACTCATAGTGCCTAGCGCATGCGAAAAGCTATTTTAGGATATCCTGCTCCTTCACCTTTAGCTGATGGTAACTAGATCGAAGATCTATCCTTGAAAACAAACTAGCACCTTGGAGCTCATCAACAGATCATCTATTCTTGGTAGGGGGTATCGGTTCTTCACCGTTAACTTGTTCAGCTGTTGGTAGTCAATACACATCCTCATACTACAGTCTTTCTTCTTCACAAACAGGACCGGAGCACGCCAAGGAGAGATACTCGGTCTAATGAACCCTTATCGAGCAACTCTTGCAACTATTCAATGAGTTCTTTTCATTTTTTGGGGGCTAATCGATCCGGTGCTTTGGCAACAGGTTGAGCATCGGGTATCAAGTCAATTTGGAACTCATCTCGCGATCCGGTGGCACGCCGGGTAAGTCTTCGGGAATACGTCTGGAAAGTCACACACAACTGGTACATCAGATTGTTGCGGTGCTGGCATGTCCACATCCTTACGTAGGCCAAGTAGGCATTACATCCACGCCTCATGCACTTTCCCGCCACCGCCATCGAAATCATTTTCGGGATCATCGTGACGCGATCTCCTTCAATCGTAACCAAACTCCCATCGGACGCAACTAATCGAATCATCTTCTTGCGGCACACAATATTTGCTTCATAGGTTGCTAGCCAGTCCTCCCTAGTACTACATCAAATCCACCTAGGGGTATCACGTGTAACCTAGCAGCAAACCTCTGACCTTCTAGTTCTATGGCACAGTCCTCTATCACATTAGTAATTCTAGTGGACTTACCGATAGCAGTTTTTGCATCAAATGATGCACTGACCTTTCTACTGATAATAGGCAACTTAGCATAGAAGGTAGTAGAAATAAAACTCCTACTAGCACCAGAATCAAACAATATAGAGCCACAAGTTTGGTTTACCAGAAACATACCTGACATAACATCGGGATCAGCTCTGGCTTCCTCCCGGGTCATGGTGTAAGCTCTAGCACCTGCCTTCTACCCTCCTTCATCCGGCTTCTTCTCTGCCCCAGAGCTCTCTGCCCTCGGCTTCTTGCAGTCTCTAGCGATGTGGCCAGGCTGACCACACCTGAAGCATACGTTCATTCCCATTCTGCACTCCCCAGTATGCTCCCTTCCACATTCATCACACCTTCTCAGCCCTGATCCAGATATGACCACACGTCGATCACCCATCTTTTCCACCTTCTTGTTTGGAGCAGTTCTACCACATCCAAACTGTTTCCCATTCTAGTTTCGACTACCACCATCCTTCTTATCCACCTTAGCCACCACCACCTCGTGCTCATCGTATAATCTACCAGCCAAGCCAACTGCCGACCTGAAAGTGCTCGGCCGGACGGTAATCATATGCCTACGGTATCCGCCGGCAGCCCCTGGATGTATCTTTTAATCTTTCGTGACAATGGTGTCACTTGATCGGGCACCAACTGTGCCAATTCATTGAATTAAGTGTGTACTGCTGGTGTGTCATCGTTCCCGCCTCCAGCTACACGAGTCTCTTTCTACCTTGTCCATTTCTCTGTGAGGACAGAATTCCTCGATCACTAGCTTCTTCAGTTCAGGGCATCTCATTCTTCCAATACCCTCGGCTTGGACATGTTGTCCCACCAGCACAAAGCCGAGTCCACAAAGGAGTGGGTAGCGAATTTCACCTTCTGATCCTCACGACACTCACTGATATCGAGGACAACCTCCATCTCCCTTACCCACCGGTGAGCAGCTGCCGCAGTACCATTCCCATCGAAAGTAGGGGGCTTGCATCTCATAAACACCCCCTTGTTGCAGCCTCGGGTCACCTCCGGCGTAGGCTCTTCTCCTCGTCCTCATCATCGGACGGAACCTTCTCAAAGTCGGCTATCTTCTTTCCCCCGTAGGTCCACTCCTTTCCTTTCTCTCTCCCTCTCTAACTGCCTTGATCGCTTTGGTCACCACAGACGGTAGAATCGTCTGCATGACCTGGTGAACCTCTTCCACCACAGCCTTCTTTATCGAGGCTCTCAGATTGGCGCTCACGTTGCCACCCTCTGGATGAGGGGTCTCTGGTTCTTCATGAACCACTTTCTCTACTCTGGGTTCCCTCTCTTGGGTCGTGGAGCAGCATCGTGACCTCCACCACGAGAGGCTTTTGAAGATCTACCGCCAACCATCCTCTATAAGCACACTATAAGATTCAAAAACACTAACACGGTCATGAAGGTAATACTTAGTTTATGTCATGTATAGTAAGTCCCTAATTACAGTGGCCAGTTGTGATCAGCCACTTACTTTAATTTTCATACCCCAAGCATCTCCTATCCTGACTTAATCAGTATCTAAATCTACTAAGAGCACATAATCAAGTAGCATGCACACATAATACCGATTAACATTAGGAAAAGACATACCTGATGGCACGTAGCTACTCGGGCTGACATTCCTCCATTTGTTCCATTTCAGTTAAGTTTAGGTTTTAAAACTTTATTTTAACCCAATTCTCTTAAACTTTGGCTCTGATACCAACTTGTAAGGCCCCATTCCCGGAACCTCACAGTTGGTCAATCATAGCAGTTAAAACATTAGACATTTCAATTAAACAAACTTAAGCAGCAGAAATAATTTATCAAAGCCATTTATTTCATTTAAACCACTGTTGTTGAGCAATACATCATCGTTTAACTGATTACAAAACAAAGCTATGTTAGGATCAGTGACCTACGTTGATTGATTAGAGAGTATGCAACGGAATCAAACAATGAATTAGACAATTCACAAGAACACAATGATATTCAATATAAAAGTAACGGTTATAGAGAGGAGAATTCTGCGAAAGATATTTCATTCAATATGTGCTTTCTGGACAGAATGTCACACGTACAATTAGGTCAACATCTCTATATAGGAGATGTGACGTCGCTGATGTCACTTGATAGTGACATCTAACAAAATTATCAAACTATGATAGTTAACACAACTACTGAAGATGTCAAACAGCTGACTTTCTTACAAAATACTAAGGTAACTATCACTACAACTACTGAAAAGAAAACTACTGAAACTACAAAGACTGAAGAAATGCTCTTCAGTCGTTTTCAAGTACTGAAATAAAGAAAAGAAAACTACTGAAAGGAAACCACATAATAACTGAAGAATGCTTTTTAGCTGAAGTACAAAGACTGAAGACAACAGCTGAAGACATCAGCTGATGACAACAGCTGAAGTTCAAGTACTAGTACTGAAGCCTTCAGAGTTTGTTACAACAGCTGAAGAAGCATTCTACAGTTATGTGATGGTTTCCTTTCAGTAGTTTCTTTTCTTTATTCAGTACTTGTAAAATGACTGAAAAGCATGTTCTTCGGTCGTTGTAGTTTCAGTAGTTTCTTTTCAGTAGTTGTAGTGATAGTTAACACTTAGTATTTTTGTAAGAAGATGTCAGCTGTTTGACATCATCAGTAGTTGTGTTAACTATCAGTAGTTTGAATAATTTTGTTAGATGTCACTATCAAGTGACATCAGCAGACGTCACATCTCCTATATAAGAGATGTTGACCTAATTGTACGTGTGACATTCTGTTACCACGAAAACGCATATTGAATGAAATATCTTTCGCAGATTTCTCTCTCTCTATAACTGTTTACTTTTATATTGAATATCAATTGTGTTCTTGTGAATTGTCTAATTCATTGTTTGATTTCCGCTGCAATACTCTCTAATCAATCAAACGTAGATCACTGATCCTAACAAATGGTATCAGAGCTGGTTAATCATTGATCGATCCAACAATTGATCATTGAAACTGCTATTCGATATCTATGTTTCATTGAATTAGCATATATGCAAGAATTGGTTATAGGTTATTGAATTTCTGCTGCTTTCGTTTATTTACTTTGAGCTTTCTCTTGGTTCAATTTGGTTTGTTGTGTTTTGTTCTAATTTGCTAAAGCTTAATTGATTTTGGTTGAATCTGAGAATGACTACTCCTTCTAATGACCCTCACAATACCAGTTCCTCAACCAAGCCTCCGATGCTGGTTAGGACTGAGTATAACATATGACAACGAAGGATGCTTCATCACCTGTCTGTTAACAGTTCAGTTCTTGGACATCTGTGGTACATGGTCCACACAAGCCTATGGTGAACAATCCGGAAACCAACCAAATGGTTCCGAAGAAGAAGGAACAACACTCAGATGAGGATCAGAAACTGTTTGAGATTGATGATAAAGCGCATGGTATTCTGGCCATGGCTTTGCCTAATGAAATCTATTCAGGGCTTATGCATCATGAAACTGCTCATGACCTCTGGAATGCACTGAAGGAACAATTCGGTGGAACACATGTGGTTTTAGCAAACAACAGAGAAATCCTTGCCCAACAATATGAGACATTCTCTCATACAAAGGGCGGGACACTGACTCAACAGTTTGAGCGTTTTTCTTGTTGATCTCTGAGCTGAAAATGGTCAAACAGGAATACACCAATAGCCAAATGAATAACAGATTCCTCAGATCACTGCTTGAGAGATGGACACATACACTATTGTCCTACGCTCCAGTGCAAATCTGGATAGCCTATCTCTCACCCAACTTCATGGGAAACTGCTTACATTCGAGAGAGATATAGAGAAGAAAAGGAAACTGGCATCATCCGGAAAGCTCACTGATGACTTTGTACCAGGGAATACTGCCTTGGTTGGTCATGAGTCAGAATATGCTGCATCTGAAAGCAATTATGATGAGCATATAGATTTCTCTTCAAACAGTTCTGATCATGCATTTGTTGGGGTTGATAGTCAATCTAGCTGTAATAGTGACAATTATGCTTCATCATGGATGATCTAAAGGGTATTGCTGATGATGATTTAGAAGAGATGGATATTCTAAGCCAAATGGCCTTAGTTAATATCATATTTCAAAAGTTCCACAAGAGAACTGGCAGGAAATTTCCTGGACTCTCTGGCAAAACCAAAGTTGGTTTTGACAAGAGTAAGTTGAGGTGTCACAAATGCCAAAGGCTTGGACACTTTGCAAGAGAATGTAGATCAACTGGATCTAACTCCTGTGCACCCTTTGTGACTTTTCCAAGCACTAGTCCACAAAACAGAGGGCAACATCCTGCGAGTTCTGGTCATCATTCACACCCTGTATCTTCTGCATACTTTGTCCCTCAGGGTCCAATGTCATATCCATATCCCTTCTATTACATGCCTCAGCCAAATTCGGTTCAAGCTCATATTGCACAACAACCACAAGCATTACCTGAACCTCAACCTTCCCAATCTCATCAACAATCTCAACCTCAACAACATAGCTTTTTCACCCCAGGAGTTGTTGACTGGAGCAGTTTACCAGATGATATGTCTGGTCATGAACAACTGTTCTCTGGTGCTGGTCAACATGGTGGTGACAGTCCTTTTGGAAACCTTGCTCTTATGGCTCAAGAGTTTGCTGATACCTCATCCTCTAATGCCTCCACACCATAGGTATCACAGGTATCTTCTGAGGCCAAAGCCAAGTTATGTTCTGAATCATGCATAGCTGTATTTGCCTCTATTAGAGAAGCAAATGTAGCTTTAATTAACAAAAACATTGAGCTAGAACAAATAATTTCCAAAAGAAAAGCTGAATTTGAGTCTGTGCTTAATGATAAGAATGATGAGATTTACAAACATAAATGCCAAATCACTGATGATAAGGCTAGGGAAGAGGTACTTCTAGAGAAGTACAGAGACCTCAAAGAAACACTTGCAACTACCCAGGTAGAGTGTGATCAATGGGTACATTCTTGTAAGGGTTTTGAAATGCTTCTTAGTAAGCAGTCTGCTTCCAATGTGAAGTTTGGCATTGGTTATAATCACACTGCTCCTCCTACAGATTTTACTCCCAGAGCAGAGGTAAAATCTGATGGAGAAAGCAATAACCAATCCTTTTCATCATGTGATCTACTATCTGATACAACACCATCAGAGGTTGAAGTCAACATTAATTCCTCTCAGAACCTATCAGCTGATGTTGATGGTTCAAATGCTGACACTCACATGATCAAAAAGTTGATCACTCCAGGTGGTATTTCACAAAGTATTGAAAGTACCAAAGAGCATGTCATAACACCTGGAGAACAAACCCAAACTACTGCATGTACTAAAGGGAAGAAAGCTGTAAGTAGAAAGGGTGGGAAAACTACTGAAGAAGATATCAAGAAAGCATGTACTAAAGGAAAGAAAACTGCTAGTACTGATAGCAAACTGCTGAAGAATAAGTCTTTAGTAGTTTCATCTTCTTCAGCAGATGATCAACTTAAGATGAAGAAAAAGCCATGTGAAATATGTGGCTTATTCAATCATCTTACTGATGATTGCCAGTATAAAAAGGGCTCCAGACTCAAACATAATGAGAACATTAAAAAGGAAATGGATAAAATAAAAACTGAGTTTGAAACCAAATTTGTACGAGCAACATCAAAAGCTGTGACCCCTAAATCCAAAAAGAAATCCAAAAAGCAAGGGGTTAATCAGGCAACAGCTGAGGTTGCTCAAAGGGAGATGGTACAACACAGGAATCCATCAATCTCAAGCACTAATGTGTCTGATGAGCTGAAGGCTTTATCACAGAATCAGACACAACTTGTTATGATGGTTCAACATCTATTGGGGAGAGTCAACCAATTAGTTGCTCCTATGCTGAAACCACAGAGAAGAAAATCCATGCCAAAGGATTCTTCTTCTTCACCATCTTCATCTCCTCAGGCTGTTATTCATAGCAAATCTATTTGTTTACCATCTGTTGATGTGAATAGACCCAAAACCAAAAAGGTTTGGGTCTCAAAAACTAACTAATTGTTTATGGTTGCAGGTTCTTCAGCATGCCAAAGTAGCATCTGGTATGTAGACAGTGGAGGATCTATGCATATGACAGGGAACAACTCTCTTCTTCATGACTACTCTCAAGGAAAGAAGGGGTTTGTTTCTTTTGGCAATGATGCTAAGGGTTACATCATTGGCAAAGGCTTTGTATCCAATGGGGAAATAAAGTTTAATGGTGTTAATCATGTGGAAAATCTCAAATACAATCTCTTGAGTGTTAGTCAAATGTGTGATAAAGGACATGTTGCTCTTTTCACCAGTCAGAACTGCAGGATTCTGTCATCCAAAGTTCTGAATTGATTGATAAGGTGTTGGATGATTACACTCTCCTGAGGGCCAACAGGACAGGAAGAGTGTATGCCTTAGATCTTTCCAAGAAAATAGCTCTCAAAGGCCATCCTTGCCTATTTTCCAAAGCCTCTCCTCAGGAATCTAAACTGTGGCATAGAAGGCTTGGTCATGTTAATATCAAAAACATGAATCAGCTGATCCACAATAGTTTAGTGAGAGGTTTACCAATAAAGGAGTTCCACTGTGATGAAACCTGCACTGCTTGTTTAAAAGGAAAACAACACAAAGTCTCATTCCCTCCTATTGAAGAACCTAAGTCCACTGCCTGCTTGCAGTTACTGCACATGGATCTATTTGGTCCTGTGAGAGTGATGAGCATGGCAAAGAAGAAATACTGTCTGGTAATTGTGGATGATTACTCCAGATTTGTATGGACTTTCTTTCTGCATTCAAAGGATGAGGTTTCTCAGAAGATTATAAACTTTCTGTTGTATGTTGAGAAGCAGTATTCCCTATCAGTCAAGTGTATAAGGAGTGATAATGGAACTGAATTCAGAAACCATACACTTGATGATTTTTATCTTTCAAAGGGAATCAAAAGGCAGTTTAGCATCCCAAGGACTCCAGAACAAAATGGAGTAGTGGATAGAAAGAACAGGACCCTAATTGAAGCTGCAAGTTCTATGTTGGCTGACTCTGGTTTGCCACTGAGCTTTTGGGCTGAAGCTGTTAACACAACTTGCTATGTGCAGAATAGAGTCTTAGTAAATCAGAGGTTGATGAAGACTCCATATGAAATTCTACATCACCTGGCTCCTCTAATTTCATTTTTTAGAGCCTTTCGGTGTCCCTGTTTCATTCTCAACACAAAGGATCAACTCCACAAATTTGATCCTAAGGTGGATGCAGGGTATTTTGTTGGTTATTCATCTACTTGCAAGGCATACAAAGTCTTCAACTGCAGAACAAAAATAGGTGAAGAGACTCTGCATGTGAAGTTTAATGAATCTCCAAAGGACAAGATTCCACAAAACCTTGTGGAGTTGTTTGATCTGGACATACTGCAATATGTTCCTTATCAACCTCCAGCTGTTGCAGATCATGTGGATAAATCATCTTCTGCAGCATGTCTTCCACCTGGTGGTATTGATGATCATGATAATATCAATACTCACCTATTCAATTTTAGTGATCAACTGCCTGAGTCTGCTAAACTTGATGTTCCTGTAGCTTCAGCAGTTCCATCCACAACAAATGCTGATGAGATATCTGATTCCTCTACATCTTTTGATTTACCATCTAATTCTTGGTTTCAAGAGTCTGCATCACCATCTGCTGCTGCTGAAGGTTCTCCAAACACTTGCACAGATCTCATTGTTTATCAAGAGCTGAAGAATCACCTAATGTCTCAAATTATTGGTGATTCAATGCTGGAGTTTCAACAAGAAGTCAATTGTCTAACTTCTGCTTCTATGCTTCTTCGTCAGTCAGCTAGAGCCAAAGAACTATCATATTGCTTTGAGAGACAATGGATGGGTTGAAGCCATGCAGCTTGAGCTACTTCAGTTCAAGAAACAGCAAGTGTGGGAACTGATTCCTCTACCCCCAGGTAAGTGTGCAATAGGCACTAAATGGGTGTTTAGGAATAAAACTGATGAAAATGGGCTTATTGTTAAGAACAAGGCTAGACTGGTTGTACAAGGGTTTTCACAAGAAGAAGGTATTGATTATGATGAAACCTTTGCCCCTGTAGCCAGATTAGAGGCAATTAGATTGTTCTTAGCCTATGCTGCATTCCACAATCTTAAAGTTTTTCAAATGGATGTCAAAAGTGCATTTTTATATGGTAAAATAAAAGAAGAGGTTTATGTGAGTCAACCACCAGGTTTTGAGGATAATAAACATCCTGATTGGGTGTATAAACTTGATAAGGCTCTTTATGGGTTGAAGCAAGCTCCTAGAGCCTGGTATGAAACACTTTCCAATTTTCTTCTTAAAAATAATTTCACTAGAGGCTCCATAGATAAAACTTTGTTTATGAAGAAGGTGAATCAGCATAAGCTACTTGTTCAAATTTATGTTAATGATATTATTTTTGCATCCTCTGATCCCCAGTTGTGTGCTAATTTCACATGTTTAATGAAACAAAGGTTTGAAATGAGTGCAATGGGAGAATTACAGTTCTTTCTAGGCTTGCAAATCAAACAAAAGGCTGATGGAATCTTCATTCATCAGTCAAAATATACAAAAGATCTTTTCAATAAGTTTGATTTACAAAATTGTAAGCCCTGTTCTACTCCCATGTGCAACACCACACAACTGGCTGCACATCAGAAAGGTAAAGCTGTTTATGAAACACTTTACAAATGTATGATTGGGTCCTTGATGTACTTAACAGCTTCTAGACCAGATATCATGTTTGCAACTTGTGTTTGTGCTAGATTGCAGGCTGCTCCTAAAGAGTCTCATTTGATTGCAGTCAAGAGGATCTTTAGATATTTGCAAGGTACACAATCTCTGGGTTTATGGTATTCCACTGGACACTCTTGCAAATTAGTTGCTTTTTCAGATAGTGACTATGCAGGGTGTAAGTTAACAAGAAAGTCAACTTCTGGTAGATGTCAATTCCTAGGCAACTGTTTGATTTCTTGGCAGAGTAAGAAACAAACATCTATTGCTACATCCACTGCTGAAGCAGAGTACATTGCAGCTGCAAGTTGTACTTCTCAGGTACTCTGGCTTCAGAACCAACTTTTGGATTATGGCATTACAGAGACTAAGACTCCATTATTAATGGATAGTGCTTCAGCTCTATGCATTGTCAAAAATCCAGTCCAGCACTCTAGGACCAAACATATAGAGATCAGACATCATTTTATTAGGGACTGTTTTGAAAAAGGTCTGATTGATCCAAAGTTTGTGCCTAGTGCTGATGAGCTTGCAAACATTTTTACTAAGCCTTTGGACAGTTCAACTTTCCAAAACCTAGTGTTAAGGCTTGGTATGCTGCAGCTAGAATAAGTGATAACTACTGATGATCTCAGTAACTAAGTACTGATGATCATTAGTAACCATATCACATATAGTACTAATTTTGTTAAAACAACTAATCAAGTTACAACTACTGATGTAGTTATAACTACTGATATCAGTAAAAAACAGATCATGTACTGATGTCCTATGAAACAACTGAAAACAGCAAAAAGACTGATGAGTAAGTGTTGAGGACAGTATGAAACAGCTGAAAAGCTAAGACCTGACGAAAACTACTGATGAGAACTTTCTCTTCAGTTGTTTCTACAACTACTGTTTCACCCTAAATAGCTGATGACAAAACCATGTCTTCAGTAGTTTCACAACTACTGATGCCTAACACCAAGTCCTCAGCTGTTTACAACAACTGATGACAAAACCATGTCTTCAGTAGTTCTACAACTACTGATGACTAAAACCAAGTTATGAGTTGTTTACAACACCTGAAGACAAAACCAAGGTTTTCAGTAGTTTCACAACTACTGATGACTATAACCAAGTCTTCAGTTGTTTTCAAACATCTGAAGCCAAAACCATGGTTTTCAGTAGTTTTATAACTGCAGATGCCTAAAACCAAGACTTCAGTTGTTTCAACCTCTGACCCTTCAGTTGTTTTCTAACCCTTACCCTATAAATACCTAATCTTACAGAGCATCATTATCTCAAAACCAAACGTTCAAAACCTCCAAATCTTCTCTCACATTAATGGCGACCATGAAGCTTAAACCAAGACACAACTGTGTTGCCTACCTTACCAAATCACCCTTCTGGACAAAGTTTGATAATGCCATTGATCTAATGGTCCATTCTCCCTACAAAACGGCCTTCCTTCTAAATCCTACTATTTATGCCGAATCCTTACATCAGTTCTGGACGAACGTCACCCTCATCACTGGGGAGAATGCCACCGACTCTCTCCGTTTGTTCGTCAACAACCGACCGCTGGTCATCACTCCAACAATCCTTCGCCAAACCCTACAACTGGATGATGCCACTTTCCCCGCTGGGTATCCAAAGGGCACCACTGATCTATCCTTTGCCCACCATGGATACCAGGGTAACCTCAGTGCCTCTACCATCCTGAAGAAGCATTTCCCTGATGTAGAATGCCTTATTTTTCATATGGTGAATGTATGCTTAGCTCCTAAGACTTCTTCTTGGGATCAAATGTCGACCAGGTGGCAGCAAGTATTATTCTCTATCCTTGAGCAACAAAACTTAAATTTTTCTGAAATAATATTTCTTGAACTTAAGGATATGGCCTCAAAACCTATTGCTAACCGATGGATATTATATCCTCGGTTCATCATGGCCATTATAGAGAACCAGCTGAAGGCTGAGGGACTTGTTGGCCTTGGAGTCCCTACCATGGCTGTATTGCCTGAGGTATACTCCAGGCACAACTCAGACCAATCACTCAAACAGGCTGCCAAGCTACGAAAACCCACGCAGCTGGAACCTACAGCCACCACCTCCAAATCCAAAGTCCCCACCAAACCTAAATCCAAAAAGCCAAAAAAGGCTACTCAGGGAGATGAGTCCCCTGAGGATGCCCCTGTACCACAAACACAAGACACACATACTGGGTTTGACCCCCCAGTTATGTCAAAGACTCAACCTGCCAAAGCCGCACAGGTATCCTCTTAGCAGGATCCTGTTGTAACCAATATTGGGGATCCCACATTGCTGGAACCTATCTCAATTGAGAGGGTTACCATTGAAGCGCACCACTCACCCCGGGTGCAATTTGCTTCTACCCAATCTCCACATGCAACCGCCCCTCCAAGTCCTACACTTATTGTTGCACAAGTGCTGAGTCAGTTGCACTCCTTGAAAGATTTGATCTGCCCAAGATACATATAAAATTGATGTGGCTAGTGTGATATGATCCAAGTCGGGTCATACCCAATAACAAGCCTAACAAACACCGAAAGATAACTTATTTGTTGATAAGATCATAACAAATAATAAGTTACACTAATTTAGAAAATTGGATTTTCTGAATAATTACTTTTGTAGATGAACATCATTATATATAATGTAATTTGTTCATGAGGTTTTTCTTGTGCATTGTTTAAATTAGTTAAACAATAACAAAAGACTAGTTGTATGTGTTATAAAAATTAAATTGGTTTAATTTTACAAAAGGGTGGATTGTATGAATGGATTTTAATAAAAATTTGAATTAGAGAGGGACCAAGGGTTGCCCATTTCGGCCGCCCATTTTATGTCTTGGGAACCTCTTAATTGATGGTTCCAAGCACATGCACAACACTCTATCATTTTTCAGATTTCCATTCACACACTCAACCAAAACACAACACAAGAATCTCCTCTCTCTCTCCCTCTTTGATCACGGTTTGAAGATCTATTTTCAGCTTGAAAACTAAGGTTCAAGGCTGAAAAACAACACAAGAAAGAGAGAACTACACTTGTATTCAAAGCCTAGTAAAAAGGGAGTTGTTTGTCCAAGCTTGGGGTATCACTCCTTGAGGTTTTCTAGCTTGAAAACTTAGCCACATTGTCTCATTCACAGCTCTCTCTTCGGGTTTGAAGGTAGCTACAAAAGGTTGTATTCACTTCTTCCCTTTTATGTTCTTTTGTATGTATTGTGTATAAAGATCCATGGTTTGGGGTTCCTTGTTAAATGGGTTTAACAAATATATTATTAACATGTTTTAAACATTAAACCGCTGCGCGTTTATACATATATAATCTATGATATATGTGCTTTGATAAATATGTTGGAACCCCTACAATGGCATCAAGAGCCACTTATACATATGCATACATGTATTACCTTTGCTTTCTTTTGGACTGCCCAAACCGTGGGTTTTAAAGGCTGTTTTGGTGCCCCCTTTGATGTTTTAAAGATGCTATATTATGCATATTAGGATCTTTAAGACTCTAGTTTATTAGATTATTGTTTGCTGGACTAAAACCCATTTGTTCTTGGTTTATGTTGGCCAAAAACATGGGTTTTAAGGGGCTGCCAAAATCGACTTCTTATGTATGTTTGGATATATTGTTGTTGTTTATGCATAACAAAGCCTAGACCCCTTGGATTGTATGATTGATTGTCATGTTGTATTCATTTGGGCATGTAATAATTTAATTTTGTTTCAAGTCTAGTCTTGTAATTTATTTATTCACATGGTTTGTAATAAATAGATTAGGAGTTTATCTCTACTAGTAAAATGTATTAGGATACATATCTTGTAAGGAAGCTCAAGATCAAGACTTGAGAGAAAAAGGTGGACAAAGAGGATGCTTGAAGTTATGGTTTCAAGTGGGAGTCTTTTTGGGGTCAACCATGTGTCATGTTCTTAACCCTTAGGACAAGACCATTTGACACACTTGTTTTGGCTAAACAAGTGTGCTCAATTTAGTATGCTTTGTTATGCATATTTGAATGTTTTGTTTAATGTTTGGTTGAATGCATATGATGATGTTTGTTTTGATTATTTGGATGTGATTAACAAACCGTCACTAAAACAAACTATAAACATGTAATTGGTTCTCAAATCATTAAGCATAAATAGAATGGTTCTAACAAAGGAGTTAATGGTTTGTAAAATAAAAGGGGTTTTATTTAAAAGAACCAATAGGGTACCATATGGTTGAATGCATACAATCATATGGTACATAGACTTTTCTTAACAAGAATTATGAAATTGTATATCCCTTTTGAAAAACAAGTTAAACACCATCCTTTTACACAACACTTAGGTACTTGCAAACTCTTAGTGGGATAAAGGTCACCTAACCACTTTGAGGGAACTTGTGACTTGAGGTGAGAATACCATGTTTGTGGGATAAAGGTCACCTAACCACTCATGTTGTAAACTCACACGTGTGTGTAAGTAGGACGACTTGATTTATAAAATATATTGAATGGATCACCTAAAATGTGTTTTATAAAAGGTGTTGATGGGTAAACATGCCGTTATAAACATAAGATGTTCAAACGATCCCATACCACTAGAAGTTGCAATAGGTTGCAATTGTCATTTATGACTACCTTGTTTGTTTAAATAATGGGATAAAGGTCACCTAACCAATATTTAAATATAACGTTGGATTCTAAAATTTTGTTTATTAATAAGTCTATGAGACAAAAGGGTATTAATAAATGAAATATAATTATATCAACGATTACTAAAATGGAACTTTGTAAAATCTTGTAGATGGCCGACCACAACAATACTAATAATGATGTACCAAACCAAAGCAACCAATCCTTAAGGGCGATTCTTCAAAGGGATCGTCTAACGCCTAACAACTTCATGGATTGGTACCGCAACTTGAGAATTGTTCTCAAGCAAGAGAAGCGGGCCTACATCCTTGATGATCCCATCCCCGATGAACCTAACGAGGAGGATATAGAGGCCTATAATGATTGGGTGAAGTATGTGGAAGACTCCGTCCAAGTCTCTTGCCTTATGTTGGCAAGTATGACACCCGAGCTCCAAAAGGAGTATGAGCTCCATGGAGCCTATGACATGATCACTCAGTTGCGGGAAACGTTCCAGCAACAAGCAAGAGTGGAGCGCTTTGAAACGGTTCGAGCGCTTCATGCATGTCGGATGGAGGAATCCCAATCAGTTTCATCTTATGTTCTTAAGATGAAAAGCCACATCGACCGCCTTCAAAGGCTAAATTGTCCTGTCTCAAAAGAGTTGGCCACGGATTTGATCCTTAATGGCCTAACTAAAAGGTTTGAGGCATTCGTCATGAATTACAACATGAACGGATGGGACAAGAGCATAAATGAACTTCATTCGATGCTCAATCAGCTGAGGCGGGAATGGGTAAAAGGGTTTTACCCGTTCTCACCATTAATGAAGGTGGAAGAAAGAAAAGGTCTCTACCTCCTCCTAAGGCAAATGTTGCCAAAGGAAAGGGGCACATAAGAAAGGAAAGGGGAAGATGGTTGTTAGGCCGGAACCTCCAAAACCCAAGGAGAAGAAGCAAAAGGTTGCTGTGAACGACCCATGCTTCAAATGTGGTGAGATAGGGCATTGGATGAGAAATTGTCCAGTCTATCTCAAAGAGTTGAGAGAAAAGAGGGATGCGGGGCAAACCTCAGGTATAATATACATGATACATAGATAGAATTAAATGTTATTTCTTCTAACACATGGGTATTAGATACCGGATGTGGAACTCACATTTGCAATTTGTTGCAGGGGTTCAAAAGAAATGAACGTTATGAGAAAGGGGAAATAAGTCTCTTCATGGGCAATGGTGCAAAGGTTCATGTGGAAGCCCAAGGAGACTACATTTTGAAGCTTCCAAGTGGTTTGGAAGTTATTTTATGTAATGTATTATATGCTCCTAGTTTGACTAGGAACATAATTTCTGTTTCCCGTTTAAGACAATATGATTATGATTTCAAGTTTGTTGACAATGATATTCATGTTTCTTTAAATCATGTATTTTATTTTAAGGCTATACCTTGTAATGGTATTTATGAATTGGTTCATGAAAACACAACATATGATAGCTCAATATACCAAGCAACCACCAAAAGACTCAAACAAGATTTGAGTGATACCTATCTTGGCATTGTCGTCTTGGTCATATAAACAAGAAACGTATACAAACACTTCAAAAGAATGGTCTTTTAAACACAAATGAATGTGATTCATTTGATGTATGTGAATCTTGTTTACAGGGAAAAATGACTAAGGCACCCTTTAGTGGAACTAATGAAAGGGCAAAAGATTTATTAGGTATCATACATTCGGATGTATGTGGTCCTTTTAAGCCAATGACTAGGAATGGTGAAAGATACTTCATTACCTTTACCGACGATTATAGTCGCTATGGGTACGTGTATTTATTAAGACACAAAGATGAAGCTTTTGAAATGTTCAAAATCTTCAAGAATGAAGTAGAAAATCAACTCAACAAATCAATTAAAGTTCTCCGCACCGATAGGGGTGGTGAATACCTGAGTGATGTTTTTCAAGATCATCTTAGGAATTGTGGGATTGTCTCACAACTCACTCCACCTGGAACACCACAACATAATGGTGTGTCTGAGAGGAGGAATCGAACCTTATTGGATATGGTCCGATCTATGATGGCGCAAAGAAGCACATTGCCTCTATCATTTTGGGTTTCGCTTTGCTCTCCGCGGCTCGTATTCTGAATATGGCCCCAACCAAGAAGGTGAAAAGGACACCTTTTGAGATATGGCATGGAAGAGTTCCATCCCTATCATACTTAAGGGTTTGGGGTTGTGAGGCTTATGTTAAGACTCCCACCCCAAACAAATTAGAAGTCCGATCCACCAAGTGTATCTTTGTAGGATATCCTAGAGATTCTATGGGATATTATTTCTATGATCCACTGGAACAAAAGGTGTTTGTTTCCAGAAAGGGTGAGTTCTTAGAAGCCAAGTTCCTTATGGAAGGAGCTAGCAGTAGAACAGTGGATCTTGAGGAGGAACAAGAACCACAGCCTAATACACGTTTGGTTGAAACTAGCACTCAACATGAGGATGTTGAGGATGATCAAGCAGTTGATCAATACACACAAAACGTTCGCAGAAGTGGTAGAACTAGTAATCCACCTAAAAGATACGGATTTTTCATGGATGGATGCTATGTGGTAGATTCAGATGAACCAACCACATATGATGATGGTGTCCAATTTGGATTGTGACAAATGGCTTGAGGCCATGAACGTTGAAATGCAATCCATGTATGACAATCAAGTTTGGGAACTTGTTGTACCACCTCACAATTCCAAAGTAGTTGGAAGTAAGTGGGTTTTCAAGAAGAAAACCGATATGCATGGAAACTTGGATACTTACAAAGCTAGACTTGTAGCAAAAGGTTTCACTCAAACTCAAGGGGTTGATTATGATGAAACCTTCTCACTGTTGCTATGCTTAAGTCTATAAGGATATTGTTTGCCATAGCAGCTCATTATGATTATGAGATTTGGCAAATGGATGTCAAAACCGCTTTCCTAAATGGATATCTTGAGGAAGATGTCTATATGGTTCAGCCTGAAGGTTTTGTTGATCCAAAACATCCTAACAAAGTATGCAAGTTAAAGAAATCAATCTATGGATTGAAACAAGCATCGAGAAGTTGGAATCACCGTTTTGATGATGAAGTAAAGAAATTTGGCTTCATCAAAAACGCTGATGAGGCTTGTGTGTATAAAAAGGCTAGTGGGAGCACAATAACCTTCCTAGTATTGTATGTTGATGACATACTACTATTTGGAAATGACATTCCAACCATGGAAGGTGTAAAAACTGGCTTGGAAGTTGTTTTTCCATCAAGGATCTTGGTGAAGCCGCCTATATTCTGGGAATAAAGATCTATAGGGATAGATCAAGGCGACTGATTGGTTTGAATCAAAGTGCATACATTGACAAAATCTTGAAAAGGTTCAAGATGGAAAACTCTAAGAAAGGTACTGTACCTATTCAAAGAGGGACAATATTGAGTACAACCAATGTCCAAGCTCCAAGGAGGAGCAAAATAGGATGAAGGCAATCCCATATGCATCTGCTATAGGATCCATCATGTATGCAATGATATGCACTAGACCGGACGTGTCATACGCTTTAAGCATGACAAGTAGATACCAGCAAAATCCTGGTGATAATCATTGGATGGCTGTCAAGAACATTCTGAAATACCTAAGGAGGACTAAAGACATGTTTTTGATCTACGGGTCTGGTGAAGAGGAACTGGTTGTAAAAGGTTACACGGATGCGAGTTTCCAAACCGATCGAGATGATTCACGATCTCAATCAGGGTACATCTTTATTCTAAATGGGGGAGCTGTTTCTTGGAAAAGCTCAAAGCAAGAAGTCGTAGCGTTGTCCACTACAGAGTCAGAATACGTCGCCGCTTCAATGGCAGCACAGGAAGCTGCATGGCTGAAGAAATTCATAGCCGATCTAGGGGTAGTCCCTTCCATTCAGGATCCCCTAGAGATCTTTTGTGACAACGAAGGTACGATTGCTCAAATCAAGGAACCTCGTGCTCATCAAAAGACTCGGCACATTGAACGGAGATTCAACTACATAAGGGAAGTTGAGAAAGGGAAAGATATGTATTCGCAAAGTCCACACTGATAAAAACATTGCGGATCCACTCACAAAACTCCTTGAAAAGGCAAAGCATGAAGGTCATGCTTGTGCCATGGGACTTAGATATTCTAGTGACTGGGTTTAATGTTGTACTTTATATTTGAATATTGGAACTTATGTTATTTGACTAATTACATGGTTATAATATTCAATTGTTCTTCTATTTTAGCATGTTTAAATCCGTGAATAAATAACTTATTCTAAACGTTCGTAGTCGATCATACTTGTGGGAACAATTATGAATATAAGACTATAATGAACTTGGATTGGTTGATATTCATAAGGTATGAATATAGAGCAAGAGGTTGCTAGCAAGGTTCATTGATATCTATGGGATATAGATATTGGACTGACCCGCACTCAATTATTTCTGCATGGAATCTTTGTGATTAGTCATAAGAATATTGAGTAAAGGCGAATATCATAGTATCCTCAGACCTGAGATACATATTGGGTCTTGATATTCACCGAATATTGTATTTTGACTTAGTTCTTTGCTGTTCTGAAAAATTGGCAGTACATAAGGCTGAGTTCAGGTATGATACGAAGTGATTGTGAGAGACGTATGTAGTCAAGATGGGATTTGTTCCTCTTATTCGTTGAGAGTTAGATGTCTAAGGCCTATTGAAGTTAAATCATCAGAGAATGACAATTCTGTGTCTCTTGGATTTAACATGACATCTGAACAAAAGGATAAATGATAAGTTCACCTAAAACATATTCAAGTAAGGTACTTGAAAAGGATGATGTTATTGAATGGCACTTAGTCATATACATTAGGGGTAGCAAACCGTTGCTAGGCGTTATTTGCTGCTTGCATCAATCTTCTATGAATCTTGTGCAAGTGGGAGATTGAAAGATTTGATCTGCCCAAGATACATATAAAATTGATGTGGCTAGTGTGATATGATCCAAGTCGGGTCATACCCAATAACAAGCCTAACAAACACCGAAAGATAACTTATTTGTTGATAAGATCATAACAAATAATAAGTTACACTAATTTAGAAAATTGGATTTTCTGAAAATTACTTTTGTAGATGAACATCATTATATATAATGTAATTTGTTCATGAGGTTTTTCTTGTGCATTGTTTAAATTAGTTAAACAATAACAAAAGACTAGTTGTATGTGTTATAAAAATTAAATTGGTTTAATTTTACAAAAGGGTGGATTGTATGAATGGATTTTAATAAAAATTTGAATTAGAGAGGGAAGGGTTGCCCATTTCGGCCGCCCATTTTATGTCTTGGGAACCTCTTAATTGATGGTTCCAAGCACATGCACAACACTCTATCATTTTTCAGATTTCCATTCACACACTCAACCAAAACACAACACAAGAATCTCCTCTCTCTCTCCCTCTTTGATCACGGTTTGAAGATCTATTTTCAGCTTGAAAACTAAGGTTCAAGGCTGAAAAACAACACAAGAAAGAGAGAACTACACTTGTATTCAAAGCCTAGTAAAAAGGGAGTTGTTTGTTCAAGCTTGGGGTATCACTCCTTGAGGTTTTCTAGCTTGAAAACTTAGCCACATTGTCTCATTCCACAGCTCTCTCTTCGGGTTTGAAGGTAGCTACAAAAGGTTGTATTCACTTCTTCCCTTTTATGTCTTTTGTATGTATTGTGTATAAAGATCCATGGTTTGGGGTTCCTTGTTAAATGGGTTTAACAAATATATTATTAACATGTTTTAAACATTAAATCCGCTGCGCGTTTATACATATATAATCTATGATATATGTGCTTTGATAAATATGTTGGAACCCCTACACTCCTCCCCCCTCCCCAGAAACCACTTACAACTAGGCATACCTCAACCATTGAGGGGGAGGACCAAAGTGCTTCTGATAACCCACAACACAGGGGTTACAATGTTCCATCTCCAAGTGTAGAAAAGGAGATTGGAACTTCTGGTGAGGCTGCCACTTCTCCTGCTTCAGCATATGATCAGGATGAAGTTGGTAACATCCATAAGACCTCCCCAGAGGCAACTGCTGATGAAGGACATGGTCCTGAGGCAGGAAGTCCCCAGTACCATGACCAAGGGGCACATGCTACTACTGATCTACACTCAGAGCATGTTCATCCTGATTCTATCAGGAGGTCAAGTGATTCAGTAAACACTGATGATGACCTGGGCTTCTTTTATGATGTTTTAGCCCAAAACACCATCCTCGAGGATGAGGTGCACAGACTCAAAAAGCTGCTTGCCAAAATTTCTCAGGATCAAAGACCATCTAACCCTCAAACCCCACAGATGGCACCTTCCTCTGAAGGTCTCCCATACACAGAGCCACTCCAAAACACTCAGCCACTTGCCTTTGCTTCTGGCACTATTCTCAGGGACAGAACCCCCCTGAGCAAATAGATGCTATCTTTCAACATTCCTTACCTCTCATCACACCAATTATCACTGATATAGTGATTAAAACCCTTGATGAGAGGCTTCCCTCAGTTATACAACCCTTGATAGAGGATGTTGTGAGCAAAAGGCTTTCTGACAATCATACTCTTGCAACCAATGCAACCAAAAAGGGGGAGATTCAGTCAGTGAAAGCAAAAAGAAAGAGAACTACAGATAGGAAAGAGACTGAGAAGGAGAAGGAGAAGGAAGCTGACATGGAGAAAGTGACTGAAAGTACTAAAGACTTTCATGTCACATACAAGAAAAGGAAGAATGAAAAGGAGACTGACTTGGAGACAATAGTGAAGGAGGCTGATGCCGAACACAGTCGATCAATGGATAATATCATTGATCAGTTGTTTAGGCAAGGTCACGACACTGAAAAACTTGACTCAGAAATCAGAAGATTGGAGATTGAAGAAATCCAAGCTAGATGGGCATGTTATGAAGTGTTGGAGAGGGAAAGGCTGGAAATCATGATCAGGTTCATACCTAAGTATCTTGGTAGATCATTGATTGAAATCAAGGCATGGTCCAGGGACAGCATCTTGGCAATAACCACCACGATCTGTTCGTCTGAAGTATATACCAAAGGATTGGTTATTGAAGCCTTAAATGAAGCTGGTGCTAGGAGCAGGACTGAACTAGTCAAGCAATCTAAAGCCGCACTCACATCCAAAATGCTAGAACAGCCTGTCAACATTCCCACACCAAAATCACCAAAACAAAAACCCACTAAAACAATCCCTTTACCCCAAAAACCACCACAACCACAACCCACCAAACCAATTCCCTTACCCTCAAAACCAATAGCCGATGATGTACCCCAGAAGAGGAAGAGAAGGGTACTGAGGCTCGAAGAAGATGAAGAAGATAATGATAAAGATGAAGATAGGCTGCCACTCTCAGCTGTTATACAGTTGTCTAAGGCCACAAGTCACCCTCCAACAGTTACTCCTGAGTCTCAAAGGTAAACTGTGAAAGTGATGTTAGAAAAAGAAGAGCTTCACAAACAACATGATGAGGAACTGTTAAGAAGGGTTGACAAAGCATATGCTGCCACATCTTCAATCATCAACATGAAGAAGCATGCTCTCAGGTTATACACTCTCAAACATACCTTTCAATATCAAAAGGATAGAGTGAGGATTTGGTCTGATCCCAGGGTGTCTCATAGAATTCAAAAGAAAAACATTCCACAGAGATACATTGGCCAAGTAAAGAAGATTGTAGATGAAGTGATCTCACTGGTCTTTGTAGTATCACCCTGGGAAATCCTAGATGACTTCAAGAAAGCCTATAAAGCTAAACTGACCCCACAAAAGATGCTGGAGAATAAAATGGTGAAAAAGGGGTTAGTATATAGGAGGCTTGAGGAAGTTAGAAAGAATGAGCTCTAGTTGTTCTTAGAGGGTAATCACCCAGATGAATTTGCTTATAGAGTAATAACAACTGTGGAACTCAAAAATGGGAAGCAGGTCAAATACCTATCTGAGTATTATGGGCCAGAATCACTTTTTGAAGGAGTAGCAGAAGAGCTTACCATGGAGGAACAAATAACCTTCCTTGAGGCCTATACAAGGGAGTCATACAGACTCATAGTTGAGAAGTAGATCTCATGGATGGGGTAACAGCTCTGTGTCCAGTTCCCCAAGACCGAGTTCCCATTCATCCTTTGCCAAACAGATCATTGAGACTTCTTCCCAGGCCTGTGCTTACAAGGGTCACTTCTGAGCTGATCTAGAAGACAAAAAGACCAATCTTTCTGCCATAATAAGTGGGACATCTTCAATAAGATTAGAGGTTTTGCCTACATTGGTTCAGGGGGAGTTTGTTAGACCAAAAGAACCAATGAGCCTGATCAGAAAGACCTCTAAGTCCCACAGACATCACAACAACTGCTGAAGACTTGATAAGCTGTTTGACAAAATCTGAAGAGCAACAGCTGAAGAACAAAGTACTGAAGACTTCAACAGCTGAAGACCAAAGTCTGAAGATCAACAGCTAAAGACTAAAGTACTGAAGACTTCAAAATCTGAAGACTAAAGTACTGAAGACTTCAACAGTTGAAGACCAAAGTCTGAAGATGAACAGCTGAAGACTAAAGTACTGAAGATCAACAGCTGAAGTACAAAGACTGAAGACAATAGCTGAAGACATCAGCTGATGACAACAGCTGAAGTTCATGTACAAGTACTGAAGCCTTCATAGTTTGTTACAACAGCTGAAGAAGCATTCTTCAGTTATTGTGATGGTTTCCTTTCAGTAGTTTTCTTTTCTTTATTTCAGTACTTGTAAAACGACTGAAGAGCATGTTCTTCAGTCGTTGTAGTTTCAGTAGTTTCTTTTCAGTAGTTGTAGTGATAGTTAACACTTAGTATTTTTGTAAGAAGATGTCAGCTGTTTGACATCTTCAGTAGTTGTGTTAACTATTAGTAGTTTGAATAATTTTGTTAGATGTCACTATCAAGTGACATCAGCAGACGCCACATCTTCTATATAAGAGATGTTGACCTAATTGTACGTGTGACATTCTGTTACCACGAAAGTGCATATTGAATGAAATATCTTTCGCAGAATTCTCTCTCTCTATAACCATTTACTTTTATATTGAATATCAATTGTGTTCTTGTGAATTGTCTAATTCATTGTTTGATTTCCGCTGCAATACTCTCCAATCAATCAAACGTAGATCACTGATCCTAACAAGCTACATAAAATACGAATGGATGTCAGACTTTTCCTGTCGAGTAGCTTCACCCTCGTGCCATCCTCAGTAATAGTTAGCTGCCAACTGAAATTGTGTAAAAGTCAGCGTTGCTGAGTGAGCTCTAGTCTTATTAGTAATAAAATACTTTCTATATGTTCTATACGAAAATACTCATTTCAATAAAATACAACTCCGTACTGTATATGCGAGCACACACCAACTATATGAACAAATATTGTTCGTTTTCTTTACTGTATGCCTTGTGTGTACTGTATACTTTTATCTTTATGTTTCACTTTCTGTATGGACTAGTGAGCAATACCCCAACTATATGCACAATGGAAAACGGGTGATGGGCCATCTATATCCCTCGAAAGGGTCAACTGTATCCCTCAAAAGGGTCAACTATATCCCCCGAAAGGGTCAACTGTATCCCCCAAAAGGGTCAACTCTATCCCCCGAAAGGGTCAATTGTATCCCGCGAAAGGGTTAACTATATCCCCCGAAAGGGTTAACTATATCCCCCGAAAGGGTTCTGTGTACTATGTACAAGGCCAACCCAATCACCCAGGACACGCTGCAAAGGTTCTGCCAATCTCAATTGATTGACCCTGTGTGCATAATAGGGTAGCTAACCCGCCGCACAGTTGAGCTAACGACAACATGGTCGTGTACCTCCTATAAGCTTTCAAGACTTGTTAACATTTTCATTAATGTTCCTTTTCTTTTCTTTATTTCTCTTTCACTTTATTACTGTGATATACTTTAGGTTATGATAATAACATACCACGTAAAGTCACATACTATAAGTAATAATAATAATAGCAATAACAATAATAATGAACAATCATAAGTAATCATATCATGCATGAAACATCATCATTAATAAGCCCTTAGTCAACCTCGGTCAAAACCCTAAAGCACAGACTCCTAGAAAATTCTATAAAATTTTCTAACTGCTTAGTCGCATGGGAACTATTTGGGCGCATGAGCCCTGTTCGGGCGTTTCATCACTATATAGGCGCATCAGCCAACACTTAAACATTTTCACTTTAGGTGCATGAACTATTCAGGCGCATGGGCACTATTTGTGCGTATGAACACTTAGGCGCATGGGTTATTCGGACGCATAGACACTTAGGCGCATGAGCCACTTGGCGCATGGGCACTATTGGGGTGCATGACCCTACACTTAGTCGTCCGGCTAACAATTTTAGGCGCATGGGCCACTGTTCAGGCGCATGGGCTGTACTTAAACATTTCTAACGTAATCTTAGGCGCATGGGCTACTGTTTTGGCGCATGGGCTGTACTTAAACATTTCTAAGGTAATCTTAGGCGCATGGGCTACTGTTTAGGCGCATGGATTACACTTAATTCATTCTAAGGCATTTTCAGGTGCATGAGCCTTATCTAGGTGCATGGATCTTCTGTTCAACATGTTTCTAGTATATTTTCAACCCAATCATCAAATCCATCTGTTCAAAGGTTAATGTGGCTATTCTAAATATGAACAACCTATGAGCATTCAAGAATCACATTCAACCATGCACAATGCATACGGGCATACATACTCAAACATTGGAAAATCATATAAATACATTTTCAGCCCCAAAGATGTTTGAAAACAAGTAAAAACCAGGGTCTAGAACTCACCTGGTGCAACTTGGGTGTTCTTCCTTTTAACTCGCTTGCAAAGAGTTCAAAACACCTAGAAACAACATCCAAAAACACACACACAACCCATAAGCACAAACACATAACCGGGATAAAACCCGTCATAAACACATAAAAACCACGAATTCTTAACTTGAATTCGTTCAGTTCTTCTTCTTCTTTCACTAGCCGAGAGTTCTCTCCTGCTCTCTCTCTCTAGAACCAAAGATATGTTGATGTGAAGTGAGGGTGGGCGGCCATGCCCACATTTACACCAACTTTTCAAAGATTTTTGTCCTTCTTAGACTTTTAGTCCCTCCACTTGGACTTAATTGCCTTTCTTTCTTCTATTTGTAACCGGGTGTTACAAATACATACAAACTACCTTTGTAGAGCTGATGAAAAATGTGAAAATGATGAAGAGAATGAGGTTCTTGAATGACCAAAACACCAAGGAGAGGTGTCCTCAAGCTTTCATACCCACAAGCATCAAGCAAACACCTTGCTGCTAGGATTTGAACACCAAAAAAAACAAAGAAGAAACTGCCGAAAGCCACCTTCCAACCGTGAGTTTCTTGAAGAAGAAAAGGAGTCATGATTGATCAAGAACATGGCTTTAATAATTAAATCATCAGTTTGAGCCTTGGATTCCATTTCTTCAACTGGTTTTTCAGGCATTAGTGACTATCCATATCAACATCCTGTGTAACATCATATCCTCCAGCAATCTCTCCTTCTTTGAAATCAAGTACACCAGCTAATTTCTTCAATTGAGCTTTAGCATGCTCATGCTCTTCCAGAAAATTAGCAATTGCTGCCAGGCTTCTAGGGTCATCTTTTTGTTTCTTAAATGTTTCTTCCTCAACCACTGGTCTCTTACCCTTAGCCTTTTCAGCTAACTATTTTCTTTTTCTTGAGTGTATCCCTGTGCCACTAGTCTTGCTTTGTTTCTGATGACGATCCCTTTATCATCAGTCTTGAGTTGTGGGCTTGAAGGTTTAACTTTTTCTACCACTTCAGGTACTTTTTCAGGTGTGATTGGCTCTTGATCATTAAGTTCAAGTTTCTCCTCCTCTTTCTTTTATGTTTCGTTTTTCTTTTCTTTTTCTTTTTCATACATCTCTCTTATTGTTTCTTTGTGTTCTTTAGATAAAGACACAGTAGGGACAATCTGCATGGTCAACTCCTTCTCCAAAGGAACTCGTGACTTAGGGATGAATACAATAGGCTCTAAATCAGTCCTTTGATTGGTTACAACTTCCCAAAAGTCATCATCTATACTGAATTTTTCAGATGAAAAACTATCTAATGCACTAAAAAGTTCTTCAAATTCCGCTTTCTCAGTGTGAGAATCATCTGTGTTTCCAAAGTATACCACCATTTCTAGACTTTGTTCCTTAAGCTTTGTTTGACTTGTATCACCTTCTAGTTCTTCCTTTTCAGAAACAGACTTGTTATCATCCTTATCAACCTTTTCTTGTTCATCTTCTTTTCATCATCCACTTCACTTCTTTGAATCTCAATTATCAGTTCAAGTTCAAAGATCCTTTTGTTTTGTCTTTGAAGCTGTTTTTCAAGACTAGAAATGAGTTCTGCTTGTTCCTGAATGATATTCTCTTGTTCCTCCATTGCTATGGTTTGAATAGCCA
Organism: Flaveria trinervia; assembly: GCA_025506515.1. Lineage (NCBI taxonomy): Eukaryota > Viridiplantae > Streptophyta > Magnoliopsida > Asterales > Asteraceae > Flaveria > Flaveria trinervia. The sequence goes on along the minus strand of CM046444.1, from coordinate 50,353,109 downwards.
GAGTGTCAACATGACCACTGACTTCTTCTTTGGAATGGTTTAGTGAAGCTTTTAAGTACTCAATCTCTTTGTTTTTTCCTTTCTTTCAACTTCATATTTTTCTTTCAACTCTTTCAATTCATTCTCTTTCTCATCAAGCTGTAAAATTATGTCATTAATGATTCCAGCTCTCTTATTTAAAGTCCTTTCCACCCTTTCTAATTTCTGTAATAGCTCAGATATTAGTTCATCCTTTTCATTAGGCCTGTTGATATTAGATTAAGCATAGCTCTCTGAAGGAGCAGCCTTAAGAGTTGCTTTCTTTGAAGGGACTTGATCATGGTGATCCTCCTCATAAGAAGATGATTTGGATGATTTAGAAGCACTAGTTGATCCTTCAACTTTAGCAGGGTGATCATGGGATGATGGCAAAGGTTGGCATGGCAAAATAGGTGATTGATGTGGTGGTGATATTGGTGAAGGTTGAGGGGTGTTTGTGGTGTTGGTTATGGTGATGGTTGTGGAGTTGGTTGTGGTGATGGTTGAGGTGATGGTTGAGGAGTTGGTTGTGGTGATGGTTGTGGAGTTGGTTGTGATGATGGTTGATGTGATGGTTGTGATGCTAGTTGTGGTGATTGTTGTGGAGTTGGTTGTGGTGATGGTTGTGGTGATGGTTGAGGTGATGGTTGTGGTGATGGTTGTGGTGAATGTTGTGGAGTTGGTTGTGGTAATGGTTGTGGTTATGCTTGACCTTCTAGATTTAATTGCTGAATTATCCAAGGAAGAAGAGATGAGTGAGCACCACTGTAAAAGTTTCTGGGTCCCTCTTTTTAATGTATTTGTAGGATCTTGCATCATAGTGAGGAATATCAAGCATAGGTCCTTCATTAGCAATGTCAGGGAATGATTCATTAATTAGACATTGAATGAATCTTGGATAGATGAGGAACTTGTATCTTCTTCCTTCTTGGATGTTTGAAATCAGGCCATTGAAAACATATGCAGACATATTAAATGGCCTGTTGGTGCAGAGAGCAGAAACTGCAGAGGATGTGAGGATAGGAATGTCATTCCATCCTGTTTTTCTCTTGGACAGACAGTGTTGGAACATATGAATTACAAATCTCCAAGGTAGATCCACTAATCCTTTAACAATCTGTTTTGCTTAATATCCTCCTTCATAACCACTTTCAACAAAAAATGTGGTTATTTCTTCATCATCTAGCTCCAGAGGATCATTAGCATCATCACCAAATTGTAAGCATCTTCTAACAGAATCTTCAGTGATACTCAAAGTAAGCTCATTGTTGATTCTCCCAGTTAATGTTCTAACACCATCTGCTTCAACTACCTCAGCTGAGTCCCAGAATGACCTGATGAGATTCTCATAGATTGTGGGTCTCATAGTGATGGCATAGGCTACCCTTGTGGAAGATAAGAATCTAATCATATCTCTAAGTCCTTCAGCTTCAGGCACATCAGGGTTTAAATAACCGCTGACATTATGGAGCTTGCTCCATGTAAGATTTGCCATGTAATCTGCACACGAGACATGTGTGTTAGTTATCGGTTTGACTTTAAATGGACAAGGATGACTGCTTGTCATTTCTGTTGCATTGTTGTCATAGCAAATGGTGAGTTTGTCATTTAACAATCATAGTTTCAATTTTTGAACCATCAATGAGATATTGTTAATTGATTTGTTACAAATGTTTCATTTTTTAGCATGCTCTGTTCTTACAACAAACATGAATATCAAGATTTTCCTGATGGTAAAAATTTCTGTTGGTTTGCATGCTTATTGAAGTCGAAAAGGTGTATTATGTTACATCAATAAAACATGTTTTTGTGTTCTTCATTATCAGTTGGTTCATTGACTGATTTAGGTTTAACATTCAGACACTTAGGTCTTGATGAAAATTTTTATGGAAGTTTCACATTGTTTCTGATACGAATGTGGTTTTAGAATCAATAACAAGAGTCTATTGAGTAGAATCACATGAAAATCTTTGATTGTTTACGATGAAGATGATCGAAGATGGTGTACTGTACGTTTGCGCTCGTCTCATTTGTCTCACTATAAAGTCTCTCAAATTTGAAAAGTATTAAATGACCGTTTGAATTCCATTAAATAGTCAAGTAATACATTTTGAAAGATTTTACAAGTTTAAGAGCAAATACGATCATCACTGTATCAAATGCGGAAGGGTTAATTTTTGACTTTTGGTCATCCGCATTTGTTAACTGTAGCAAATACGGACGACAAACTTTTGACTTTGATTATCTGCATTTGGCTACTATTGTAAATACAGAAGTTTTGTTTCTTATTTTTATTCTTTCCGTATTTGTATACTGTTGCAAATACGGAAGTTAGAACTTGAAACCTTTGACTATCCGCATTTGTGTTGTAGTAAATGCGGAAGAATAACTTGTGATTATGTTCATGAGCATTCATTATAACAAATGCGGTAGAGTTGTTACTTGTTTCATCCTATCCGTATTTGTACACAGTAGCAAATGTGATAGAACAAAGTCGATCTACAATTGTGCGAGTACACAAATGCGGTTGACAACACTTGGTTAGCATTGCACTGTAGCAAATGCGAGAGAGATGTTCATCCGCATTTGACTCCTGTAGCAAATGCGGTAGAGTAAAATCCACATTTACTTCACACACTAATGCGGTAGAGTAAAATCATTGTCTGCATTAGTTGCAATTGAAACTATACTGTTACCCGCATTAGTTACATGCATGGGTTACCTCACCCGCATTAACCAATGCACTTACCTGCATCAGCTTTTGAACTTAATCAAAATTTAATGTGATTGAATTGATTATTCATCTTATGAAGATTTGTCCTTGATTGATTTTTCTTATGAAGTTGAATTTTGAAGTTGTCAATCTTGCTTGGATTGACTTGTATGTCACAATTGATACAAGTTTCCCAATTTTGACAGATCTTGGACTTATCATGCTTCTAAGAATCTGCAAAAGCTGAGATATAATGGTATGACTTATTGCAACAACACCAACCAATATTTTTATTGTTTTTCAAAGTTAAGCTAAGAAACAAAAATTTGGACTTACTCAAAATATTTTATATTACACCCCTAAAGTTTATATCCACATTTGGATAGAAACTTTAAAGATTTAAAACCTTTTGAATATTAATTTGATTATTAATAATGAAGAGAATTATCTCTTTGTTGGGATCATATCAGTCTTACATTACACTAGTTCATCCTTTATGATTAAATGGACATGATCATGAACTTGAAGATTGAAGGTATGTTTGTCCTCTTAAACTCATACCTGGTTGATATTTTGATGCAAATGACTTTATCATGTTTTGGTTGATTTAATTATTGAATGTGTACCTCACACACATAAGCATGGAATGATCAACCCTCCTTATACAATGCATGGTGGAATTTTTTCACAGCTTTTCTTACGAGGTTACTTAAGTTATGAAATCTTATTTTCACTGATCCTCATTGGGATTCTTTTAATATGATCCTTTTTCATGTTATCCACATTGGGATTCTTTTCACTTCATTTTGGAAGGTGATCCATGATAGGATTCTTTTGTTCATTCACTTGGAATGTATTACTTTGTTGATTCATCCAATTATGGATGTGTTCCACATTGGGAATCTTTTGGATCATAACATCTGGACTATGTGCAAGTTTCATCAAGTCTTTGCTCAGCAAAACAAAGATGAAACATGATTTGGTGAAAGAGATTCATAAAGTATCATTTCCTTGTGTGTTTAGGCTACTACACACATATGCATTCAGATAAGCGAATACATAACTGTACTTTGTGATAAGTGTTTCACAATTGAATAAGTCTTTAATTCATCACTGCATGTATCTTTTCTTCCAAGTTGAGCCTACCAACATATCTGGTAAGTCATTTCAGTCTTTCACATTTTGAAATTAAGCACAGTGAATGATATAACGACTATAATTATATCATTTACCAAAGAATTCTCTTCTTCATCAAATTTGATTTCTTTTTGTGGTTTTCGGATGTTTTTAATTGTTTTTGATGTTTTTCATGGTTTTTACTCAAGGTTAATCATGCTAATTGACTGAACCAGAAATTCAAACCTACTAGGTTCAAATGCCTTGGTAAACAAATCAGTTAATTGATTTTTAGTTAGTACTTGAATCAATTTGATTAACCCCTTTTCAGCACAGTCTCTCATAAAGTGATATCTAATCTCAATATGTTTTGTTTTCGAGTACTGAACTGGATTATTAGTTATAAAGACAGCAGCTGTGTTGTCAATAGAAATTACTGTGTGCAAGAAGTTCAATCCATAATCAAGCATCTGGTTTTGAATCCAGAGAACTTGAGAGCAGCATGTTCATACAGCAGTATACTCAGCTTCTGGTGTGGACACAGATACATTTGTCTGCTTCTTGCATTGCTAGGATACTAGTCTGGGACCAAGAAATTGACAACCGCCAGAAGTGGATTATCTGTTGAAGTAGCATCCTCCATAATCACTATTTGTGTAGGCATAGAGATTAAATTCTCCTTCCTTTGGATACCATAACCCAAGAGCTGGTTTGCCCTTCAGATATCTGAATATCCTCTCGAATCATCAAGAAATCAGAATCCTATAATCAAAGCCAACACAATAGGAGATGTCAATCAAGATCCGTTGGAGAAAGATCTGTGTATATGAGATTGGATAAGCTTAGATGATGATACAATCACAGAGGGGAGTGTCGGTTCCTCATAGATCAAGATAGCTCCTAACATTGTCAAGTCACAAAAGCTTCCAGAAGCTGAATCAAGACAAATACAGATCTCTTCTCCAGTTGCAAAACAACCAAGGCAATAAGTGAAGATATCATACACTATTTAGCACAGCAAACGTCAAAACAAGAAAGATTCTGCAACAACCTCAAAGCAATCTCCAATTCCAAATGCTTCACTCGGGTCAGTCTAGCATCAAAAGCCTTTCAAGGTGTGATTTGAGTGTGGAAAAGAAGGTCATGTGGTAAAGAAATACCCTCAAAAACTTGCTTCGAATGGTAAAGGCAAACCAAATTGCTTCTCCAGCTATAAGTCTACAAATAATGTTCCAGATGGTAAAGGCAACACAAGTTGCTTCTCTGGATCAAGAGGTAAAAAGCACACATCTTTGAATGGTTGGATGAAAAACCCTCCATCCAAACCTTTTCATGTGAAGCTGGTTTCACATGATACAAAGATGAAAATGACCAAATGTTCAAAACCAAATTCTTTTCCTTTCGGTCTTAAACAGAAAATGATTTCCAAATTTAATTCATTCAAATCCAAATTAATTAAACCAAACAAATTTGGCAAATTAAAAAGAAGGATATAGATTTCCAAGATTGTTTAAATGGTTGTGTGCAGAAGCAGGTTTCTTATATTGATGAAAAAGAAACTTCTAGGACTACGATGGCCTGGGTTCCCCTTTCAAACTAATCTGTTAATGAGCACAGGAACAATTCAGGAGGACTGTTAGTAATCTGGTTTACTGACAGAGATTGTTCCTAATTCAAATTTGAGACGAAACAAAAAGGTTAAGGTCATGGTATTTTATCCACAATCTAGATATTTATATGCACAACCACAGTTCTCACTTCACAATCACTACATATTTCTTGATAATTCATTTCTTATCTTGATAATCAGTGTAGTTGGAAGACCTTCTTTGGTAAATTTCTATTTTTGTACAGTTTTAAAAAAATATAAAATAATAATAATAAATTAACAAATTAAAAACAAAAAAAACAAAAAAAACAACAAAACAAAAATAGGTTTGCAAAAAATAGAAATTTAGGGGGAGAGTATAATAATACATAAAAAATAAAAAGAATTGGGAACTTGATTTGAGATGATTGAGAAATGATTGTATATCATCTTGAAATGCTTGTTTTTGCATGACTTGCGTTTATAAAATGAGAAATGATAGTAACTGATGCTGTTATCTGATTTACATCTTATTTTTAATTGCAAATAATAGAAAAACAAATAGATTCTTTAATGATATGCTTGGTAGACTCAGCCTGAAGAATAAAGTAGATAGTAGCATATTGATTTAAATCAAAACATCATGCTTAAGGGTGTCTTGATTTACGTAATCATTTTGGCCTGCATAAAAACTTAGTCCTGACAATAATTGGATTGAGAATTGATATTTCACCCACGATGATACAAATCTTATAAGCCATATCTTTAAGTCATGTTTGGTGTATTTAAGTGTCTTGTGTTTGTGCTAATCTTCTCTGTTGTACGAAAGTACTGACCTGGAGTGATGATCTCCTGTATTGTATGATAGTACTGACCTGTAGCTCTCATCGGCATATGATTAAATGGTCATCTCCTTTGTATATGTGAGTATAGACCTGGAGCTCTCACCATTTTGGTCTAAGTTGTGTCAAATCATCTAAACGATGAATTCATCACAAAATGCAATATTCTGTTGATAATCACTTGCACACTAATGCACATGCCTTGCTCTATAAAGATTGTAACAAAATTCAAGAAATCCTGAGGTTGGGAGAGGGTTTTTGCCAAATGATTGTGGGGTCCTAGCATTCTAAAATATTTAATCGAACCTTAACGAATCATTTGCTGCTTGTTGAAAAAGATAGGGTATGAGTTTAAGTGGGCAAACATATTAGCAATCGTTATTGATCTGTTTAAGAATTTCAAAATCATTCAAAAACTATGATTAGATTCAGTTATCAGTGTGATCTCATTGCTTGCGATGATTAAATTCATCTTTGTGCTAAAGAATATCTTGTGGATGTGATCTCATGATCGATTCAGTTCGGGTTATTAAAAAAATTAATAGATGAAAAAACTGTTATAATAAATGTATATAATAAAAATTATAATAAATTTTCATTTCAATTTCTTTTAGGTCTTCCATATTATGCTATTACATTTTATCATTTTCATGCATTTCACAGAATTTGCGCAAAATCAAACACGGCTTTGCTTGTTTTTCACACACTGATGAACACGAGTTTATTTTGTTAAAATGAAATGATCTAATTAGAAATATCGAGATTGTGTTTATGATTTTTGCTGAAAGTGATGGCCGATTTGTTGGATTTGTTGGACCATTATCATAGTTGTTTAACCATTTAAACAAGAAAAACGTAGCGGAAACAAACCTTAATATTATGTTTTGTAAACTGAAAATTATGGCATATTACTTAGCAACAACAAACCCAAGAACATAGGATCAAATATATGTGTGTGAACTAGCTATCAAAAAGAAATAACAACCAAAAGCAATACTGTAAGGCCCCATTCCCGGAAACCTCACAGTTGGTCAATCATAGCAGTTAAAACATTAGACATTTCAATTAAACAAACTTAAGCAGGGGAAATAATTTATCAAAAGCCATTCATTTCATTTAAACCACTGTTGTTGACCAATACATCATCGTTTAACTCATTACAAAAGAATTGTTTTACTGCATTACAAAACAACAGCAACATAAAATACGAATGGATGTCAGACTTTCTCTGCCTAGTAGCTTCACCCTCGTGCCATCCTCAGCAATAATTACCTGCCAACTGAAAATATATAAAAGTCTGCGTTGCTGAGTGAGCTCTAGTCTTATTAGTAATAAAATACTTTCTATATGCTGTATACGAAAATACTCTTTTCAATAAAATACAACTCTGTATTGTATATGCGAGCACGCATCAACTATATAAACAAATATTGTTCATTCTCTTTACTATATGCCTTGTCTGTTCTGTATATTTTTATCTTTATGTTTCACTTTATGTATGGACCAGTGAGCAATACCCCAACTATATGCGCGACGGAAATCAGGTGATGGGCCATTTATATCCCTCGAAAGGGTCAACTGTATCCCTCGAAAGGGTCAACTGTATCCCTCGAAAGGGTGAACTATATCCCCCGAAAGGGTCAACTGTATCCCCCGAAAGGGTCAACTATATCCCCCGAAAGGATCAATTTTATCCCCTGAAAGGGTCAACTATATCCCCCGAAAGGGTCAACTGTATCCCCCGAAAGGGTTCTGTGTACTATGTACAAGGCCAACACAATCACCCAGGACACGCTGCAAAGGTCCTGCCAATCTCAATTGATGACTCTGTGTCAACCTCGGTCAAAACCTAAAGCACAGACTCCCAAAAATTCTGTAAAATTTTCTAAGTGCTTAGGCGCATGGGAACTATTTGGGCGCATGAGCCCTGTTCAACCGTTTCATCACTATATAGGCGCATCAGCCAACATTTAAACATTTTCACTTTAGGCGCATGAACTATTCAGGTGCATGGGCACTATTTGTGCGTATGAACACTTAGGTGCATGGGTTATTCGGATGCATAGAAACTTAGGCGCATGAGCCACTTGGGCGCATGGGCACTATTGGGGCGCATGACCCTATACTTAGTCGTCCGGCTAACATTTCTAGGCGCATGGGCCACTGTTCAGGCGCATGGGCTGTACTTAAACATTTCTAAGGTAATCTTAGGCGCATGGGCTACTGTTTAGGCGCATGGATTACACTTAATGCTTTCTAAGGCATTTTCAAACGCATGAGCCTTATCTAGGTGCATGAACCTTCTGTTCAACATGTTTCCGGTATGTTTTCAACCTAATCATCAAATCGATCTGTTCAAAGCTTAATGTGGCTATTCTAAACATGAACAACCTATGAGCATTCAATAATCACATTCAATGATGCACAATACATACGGGCATACATACTCAAACATTGGAAAATCATTTAAATACATTTTCAGCCCCAAAGATGTTTGAAAACAAGTAAAAACCATGGTCTAGAACACACCTAGTGCAACTTGGGTGTTCTTCCTTTTAACCCACTTGCAAAGGCTTCAAAACACCTAGAAGCAACATCCAAAAACACACACAACCTATAAGCACAAACACATAATCGGGATAAAACCCGTCATAAAAACATAAAAACCACAAATTCTTTCCTTGAATTCGTTCACTTCTTCTTCTTCTTTCACTAGCCGAGAGTTCTCTCTTGCTCTCTCTCTCTAGAACCTAAGATATGTTGATGTGAAGTGAGGGTGGGTGGCCATGCCCACCTTTACACAACTTTTCAAAGATTTTTGTCCTTTTTACACTTTTAGTCCCTCCACTTGGACTTAATTTCCTTTCTTTCTTTCATTCCTTATATCTTGTCTTTGAAAATAACCAAGTGTTACAAGTCCACCCCCCTTATATAGGTTTCGTCACCGAAACCTGTTATCGCTCAAACAGACGAGGATAATGCTGCCTCGTCTCCTCCTCAGTTTCCCACATAGATTCAGATCCCTTCCTGTGCTTCCACTGTACACGCATAAGAGGAACCACTTTATTTCTCAGCCTCTTCTCTTTACGATCGATGATTGCGACGGGTTCCTCCACATAATGAGCCTTTCATCAACTTCAATGTTCTCCAATGGAACAATCATGTCTTCATCAGTTAAGCACTTCCTCAAATGAGATACATGGAATGTCGGGTGAATTCCACTCAACTCATCTGGCAACTCCAAACTATAGGCCAACTCTCCTACTCGAGTGATGATTCGGAAAGGGCCTATATATCTTGGGCTCAACTTGCCCTGCTTCTTGAATCTGATAATACCTTTCCAAGGTGAGACCTTCAACATAGCCCGGTCACCCACCTGGAACTTGGTCTACGTCATTTATCGGCATACGAGTTATGTCTATCTTTGGCGGCCTTCATGAAGACTTTAATCTTTTCAAGCTTCTCAGTCATAGCCTCGATTAACTTGACACTACCCAACTCTTTCTGACCAATGTCACCCCAACAAACGGTTGTTCTGCATCTCCTACCATATAGCATCTCATATGGTGGCATACCAATGCTGGCATGATAGATGTTGTTGTATGAGAATTCGGCTAACGGTAAGTAGTCGTCCTACCTTCCACCAAAATCGATTAAACATGCCCGAAGCATGTCCTCCAACGTCTGAATGGTCCTTTCTGACTGACCATCAGTTTGGGGATAATAAGCCTTGCTAATATGTAACCTCGTCCCCATGGCGTCGTGAAATTTCTTCCAGAATTTAGACGTAAACGGGTGTCACAATCAGACACAATGGACACCGGCACACTATGACGAGTTACAATCTCCTTGATGAACAAGTTAGCCAACCTCTCGGATGAATATGTCTCACGAATTGGTAGGAAGTGAGCACTCTTCGTCAAGCGGTCAACAATCACCCATATGGCATCGTACCCCTTCGGAGTACGTGGTAGCTTTGTAATGAAATCCATGGTGATGTGCTCCCACTTCCATTCCGGTATATCCAAAGGTTGGATCTTCCATACGGCTTCTGATGTTCCGCCTTCACTTGCAAGCAAGTAAAGCACTTACTCACATACTCCGCCACGTCACGTTTCATACCGACCACCAATAATCTTTCTTCATGTCTTGATACATCTTTGTGGCACGAGGATGAATAGAGTATCGAGTCTTGTGGGCTTCATCCAAAATCCGCACATGTAGATTCCTAAAACAAGGAATCCACACCCGTCCAAATCGAGTTTTAACACCAAGCGTGTTCTCACCCAATTCTCCAACCAAACCTCTCATTCTTTCAGAGTTTAGATGATCTTCTTTTAATGCCTCATCCTGAAACTCCTTGACTTGCTTCATTACATCAGAGGTCACGATCAGTTGGTATGCTTTCACCCGAATCAGCTCGGGCCTCTCCTTCCGGCTAAGAGCATTGGCCACCACGTTGGCTTTGCCCGAATGGTAATGGATTTCGCAAGCATAATCCTTTATAAGCTCCAACCATCGCCTCTGCCTCATGTTCAGATCTTTTTGCTCGAAGAAGTACTTCAAGCTCTTGTGGTCTGTGAAAATGGCGCACTTCGTTTCGTACAAATAGTGCCTCCAAATCTTTAGTGCAAAGACCACGGCTGCTAGCTCCAGGTCATGAGTACGGTAGTTGACATGATGAACTTTCAACTGTCAGGATGCATAGGCTATAACCTTCCCTCTTTGCATTAATACACACCCCAACCCCGAGTAAGAAGCATGAGAATATACCACCAAATCCTCACTTCCTTCGGGTAACAACAAGACATGAGCTTGAGTCAACCTCACCTTTAACTCCTCTAACGCTTGTTCTTGGGCTTGACCCCATATAAATTTTACATCCTTTCGGGTCAACCTGGTCAAGGTTGAAGCGATCTTGGAAAAGTCCTGAATGAACCTTCAATAATACCCTGCCAACCCCAGAAAACTACGAATCTCGGATGGCGTCCTTGGAGACTTCCATTGCATCACAGCCTACACCTTAGCTGGGTCTACCATAATCCTGTCGGTATTCACCACATGACCCAAGAATAGAACTTCACACAACCAAAACGCGCACTTGGAGAATTTTGCATACAACTTCTTCCTTGTTAACGTCTCCAGAACCTCCCGATTGTGGCCGGCATTCTCAATTTCAGTCATCAAATAAATCAGGATATCATCAATGAACACAATCACTGATTTATCCAACATAGGTCGACACACACGGTTCATTAGATCCATAAAAGCAGCTGGCGCATTGGTCAATCCAAACGACATAACGAGGAACTCATAGTGACCGTAGCGCATGCGAAAAGCTATTTTAGGGATATCCTGCTCCTTCACCTTTAGCTGATGGTAACTAGATCGAAGATCTATCCTTGAAAACAAACTAGCACTTGGAGCTCATCAAACAGATCATCTATTCTTGGTAGGGGGTATCGGTTCTTCACTGTTAACTTGTTTAGCTCTCGGTAGTCAATACACATCCTCATACTACCATCTTTCTTCTTCACAAACAGGACCGGAGCACCCAGGGAGAGATACTCGGTCTAATGAACCCTTTATCGAGCAGCTCTTGCAACTTTTCCATGAGTTCTTTCATTTTTGTGGGAGCTAATCGATACGATGCTTTGGTAATGGGTTGAGCATCAGGTATCAAGTCAATTTGGAACTCAATCTCGCGATCCGGTGGCACGCCGGGTAAGTCTTCCGGGAATACGTCCGGAAAGTCACACACAACTGGTACATCAGATAGTTGCGGTGTTGGCGCGTCCACACCCTTTACGTAGGCCAAGTAGGCATTACATCCACGCCTTATGCACTTTCCCACCACCGCCATCGAAATCATTTTCGGGATCTTCGTGACGCGATCTCCATAAATCGTAACCAAACTCCCATCGAACGCAACTAATCGAATCATCTTCTTACGGCACACAATATTTGCTTCATAGGTTGCTAGCCAGTCCATCCCTAGTACTACATCAAATCCACCTAGGGGTGTCACGTATAACCTAGCAGCAAACCTATGACCTTCTAGTTCTATGGCACAGTCCTCTATCACATTAGTAATTCTAGTGGACTTACCAATAGCAGTTTCTGCATCAAATGATGCATTGACCTTTCTACTGATAACAGGCAACTTAGCACAGAAGGTAGTAGAAATAAAACTCCTACTAGCACCAGAATCAAACAATATAGAGGCACCAGTTAGGTTTACCAGAAACATACCTGACACAACATCGGGATCGGCTCTGGCTTCCTCCCGGGTCATGGTGTAAGCTCTAGCACCTGCCCTCTGCCCTCCTTCATCCGACTTCTTCTCTGCCCCAGAGCTCTCTGCCCTCGGCTTCTTGCAGTCTCTAGCGATGAACTATTCAGGCGCATGGTTACTTTGTGCGTATGAACACTTAGGCGCATGGGTTATTCAGACGCATAGACACTTAGGCGCATGAACCACTTGGGCGCATGGGCACTATTGGGGCGCATCGTCCGGCTAACATTTCGAGGCGCATGGGCCACTGTTCAAGCGCATGGGTTGTACTTAACATTTCTAAGGTAATCTTAGGCGCATGGGCTACTGTTTAGGCGCATGGATTACACTTAATTCTTTCTAAGGTATTTTCAGGCGCATGAGCCTTATCTTGGTGCATGGACCTTCTGTTCAACATGTTTCCAGTATGTTTTCAACCTAATCATCAAATCCATCTGTTCAAAGCTTAATGTGGCTATTCTAAACATGAACAACCTATGAGCATTCAAGAATCACATTCAATCATGCACAATACATACGGGCATACATACTCAAACATTGGAAAATCATTTAAATACATTTTCATCCCCAAAGATGTTTGAAAACAAGTAAAAACCAGGGTCTAGAACTCACCTGGTGCAACTTGGGTGTTCTTCCTTTTAACTCGCTTGCAAAGAGTTCAAAACACCTAGAAACAACATCTAAAAACACACACACAACCCATAAGCACAAACACAACCGGGATAAAACCCGTCATAAACACATAAAAACCACGAATTCTTAACTTGAATTCGTTCACTTCTTCTTCTTCTTTCACTAGCCGAGAGTTCTCTCCTGCTCTCTCTCTCTAGAACCGAAGTTATGTTGATGTGAAGTGAGGGTGGGCGGCCATGCCCACATTTACACCAACTTTTCAAAGATTTTTGTCCTTCTTAGACTTTTAGTCCCTCCACTTGGACTTAATTGCCTTTCTTTCTTCTATTCCTTATATCTTGTGTTTTAAAATAACCGGGTCTTACAAATACATACAAACTACCTTTGTAGAGCTGATGAAAAATGTGAAAATGATGAAGAGAATGAGGTTTTTGAATGACCAAAACACCAAGGAGAGGTGTCCTCAAGTTTTCATACCCACAAGCATCAAGCAAACACCTTGTTGCTAGGATTTGAACACCAAAAAAAACAAAGAAGAAACTGCCGAAAGCCACCTTCCAACCGTGAGTTTCTTGAAGAAGAAAAGGAGTCTTGTTCTTTTGGTCTTTTGCATATGAGAGAGAGAAGTAGGTGGTGTGTGTGACTAGTAAATGAGTTGTGGTTTGAAGGAAAAAAATGAACCAACCCCTATGAAAGGGAGCGGCCAAAGTCCTCTTCAAATTGGGGTTTCCCCCCAATTTTATCTACAATTTATTTTAACTAGTCACTAATTGAGTTATGTAATTAACCTTTTAATTGTATAACTCATACACTCTATTATTATTTGATGTTATTTAACTAACTTAAATAACATTAAAAATAATACTCATGAACAAAATATCCTTACAAGTTGTTCCATCTCATATACAATTTGTTTTGAAAAAACCTATTTTCCAAATTGGTGTAATTATGTAATTGCATGATCATATCATCAATTAAATATTAATTGGTGTTTGATAAGCTTGTTATTGGGTATGACCTAACTTGGACCATAACGTACTAACCATATCAATATTCTATGCGTCTTGGGCATAAAGAATCTAACAATCTCCCACTTGCACAAGATTCATAGAAGATTGATGCAACCAGTAAATATTGCCTAACACCGGTTCACTACCCTTAATACGCATGACTTAAACCCATTCAATAACATCATACCCTTCAAGTTTCCAACTTGAATTGATTTACGTGAATCAATCATTTATCTTTTTGTTATAGATGTCATGCTAAATCCAATGACACAGAATGATCATCCTTGTTGATTTAACTTAATCAGGCCTTAGATATCTTGCTCTCAACGAATAAGATGAACAAATTCCATCTTGACTACATACGTTTCTCACAATCACCTCATGTCACACCTGAACTGATGGGGTTGAGTAGGAGTGAGATTCTTACTGTGAATTGAATATGGTAATCAAGTCAGTGATTAAATGGCAGAAACAAACAATCAAAGAACATTCAATGCAAGAAAATTACTCATAAATGCTTTTGTATTGTATATATGAAAGTTGATAAATTACAGAGATGAATTACAACAAAGATTCTCTATCCATAAGCCATCGCCTCATGTACGAGGTATTTCATTCTATTTATAGGCAGACAAGATGATTTTTACAAAATGACTAAACTACCCTGACCTATTACATCAGAACTAGTCTAAGTCTTCATCTGCATCTTTGCTTGTTCATCCACATTGACAAATACGGATGAGTTAACTTGATAAGCATTTCTTCATTTGATCATCCGCATTAGTATGTTGGTCATCCGCATTGGTTAATGCGGACGAACAATTACTTATGTGCATTTGTTCGGCCATCCGCATTTGTCAAATGCGGATGAGCTAAGTCTTGTCCGCATTCAATTTTAGTCTTCCGCATTAGTCAATGCGGAAGAGTAAATACTGGTCCGCATTGGCATTATGTCTTCCGCATTGACAAGTACGGAAGACAACACTTGTTCTTTTCCTTAGCAGAATTTCATCCGCATTTCTTCTTGGACATAAGGAATTCCAGCAAAACAATCATCAAATCACCCATTGAGTTGGCATGTGTGATCCTTTCAAGGGTCCAGCAATACTCCCCCTAAGGATTATACAACCTAGTTTTCTTCAATGTCTGGGAGGTGATTGATGTTGTGAGGATTCTGCTGGGTCGTTGGTGGTAAAATGAATGCAGCTTTAGTAGGATCCAGGATAGCTTTTATCATATTCAGAATATCTATTGCTTCTAACATCCTGTCTCTGCTCAGCACATGAATCTTCATCTTGCTCATGTTGTAGATGGCTTCCATTGGCAGCTTCTTTAGTGAAATAGGCTCCCAAATAGAAATTGTAGAAAGTCTATTTCTATGAATCTGTAAGCTCCCCCACATCTACCTCAAGTTTTACAATATTCCCAAGCTGCAATGGTGTCTTCTTCTTCTTTCTTTTGTCTCTTTTAGCTCTTATCTGATCATAGCACAACTTTAGCAGCTTGATGCACTTTAGAAACAAGTGCATATCTCATTCTCCCAATTTAGTATTTAATTCCCTGAAGTTTCTGGTGTATATGTAATGGATGTATGATTCATCAAGCAATCTAACCTTATATCCACTGAATAATCTGATTCAGCTCCCTCCTTTACTCCCTACTTCCTTTCAATCACCATCTCATAAGTTTTCTCATCAGAGTACACATTAGAGATGGGTGTGGAGGAATGAGTACCAGACACCATTTTCCTCTTTAGTGATTCTGTTGGCTTCACCTTCAGCTCAGGGAATACAATCTCTTTTGCTTGCATCTTTTTCTTCTTCTCAAGGGGATTGACAAATGTTTTATCTTTTCTCATGCATATTGTCTTTAATGAATTGAAGTTGTTTGTTCTTCTGAACATCTTAAGTATGTTTTCAAATTCATATCCCCTGAACATAGCTGTATGATTGTTCATTCAAGTTGAGCTAGTTCTTTTAAATCATGAATCTCCAGGGCATTTACAAGAGCTGAGTACTCTGTAAGAATTGTAATAGCCCTGAGACCCTTTTCACCATGAACATATTCCATGTACTATCATACATCCAAGCAATTATCTTTTGATCAACTGTGCCCTTTGGAGTAGACACCCCTCTGATCAGTTGTGCCTTGGTCAATCCTTCTTCCAGTTTTAATTGAGATGGTTCTGCAAACCATTCAGGGTACTTGTGTAGTACAGGAGCCAATAGTTCATGGTCTTTTTGATTCAGCATCATGTCTTCAGCTGATACTCTATTTCTTGGATTAGTGCTTGATAGTTCTTCTTCTAGCTTCTTAAGTTTTTCTTCTTCTCATTAATCAGTTGAAGAGTTGCAGCCCTTAATGAGTTGGTTTTCATGTTCCCAATCTTCCTTCTTATGAACCCTTGACTTGAAAGATAGTCCTTCATTTTCTTATCTGACATACTATAAGGATCAAGAAATAGTGGTTCAGGTGTTGGGGAATATTTCTTCATAGATGACAGTTTAGGCACAAGAGCTTTCCTTGAAAAAGATCTTTCGTACTCAGTAGATTTTTTCAAGGAGGCAATTTTGGTGTAGAATCTTTTCTAAGTGTTGATTTCTCATACTCAATCTCAAAACTTGGATCCAACAGCTTGTTCACCTTTTCTTCTTCTTCCTTCATTCCTTCATATGTCATCCCAAACACTTCATCTGGATCATATCCATGATTGATCAAGAACATGGCTTTAATAATTAATCATCAGTTTGAGCCTTGGATTCCATTTCTTCAACTGGTTTTTCAGGCATTAGTTGACTATCCATATCAACATCCTATGTAACATCACATCCTCCAGCAATCTCTCCTTCTTGGAATCAAGTACACCAGCTAATTTCTTCAATTGAGCTTCAGCATGCTCATGCTCTTCCAGAAATTCAGCAATTGCTGCCAGGTTCTAGGGTCATCTTTTTGTTTCTTAAATGTTTCTTCCTCAATTATCAGTTCAAGTTCAAAGATCCTTTGTTTTGTCTTTGAAGCTCTTTTTCAAGATTAGAAATGAGTTTTGCTTGTTCCTTTATGATATTCTCTTGTTCCTCCATTGCTATGGTTTGAATAGCAAGAGTGTCAACATGACCACTGACTTCTTCTTTGGAATGGTTTAGTGAAGCTTTTAAGTACTCAATCTCTTTGTTTTCTCTTCTTTCAACTTCATATTTTTCTTTCAACTCTTTCAATTCATTCTCTTTCTCATCAAGCTCTAAAATTATGTCATTAATGATTCCAGCTCTCTTATTTAAGTCCTTTCCACCCTTTCCAATTTCTGTAATAGCGCAGATATTAGTTCATCCTTTTCATTAGGCTGTTGATATTAGATTAAGCATAGCTCTCTGAAGGAACAGCCTCAAAAGTTGCTTTCTTTGTAGGGATTTAATCATGGTTATCCTCCTCATCAGAAGATGATTTGGATGATTTAGATGCACTAGTTGATCCTTCAACTTCAGCAGGGTGATCATGGGATGATGGCAATGGCTGGTATGGCAAAATAGGTGATTGATGTGGTGGTGATATTGGTGAAGGTTGAGGGGTTGTTTGTGGTGTTAGTTGTGGTGATGGTTATGGAGTTGGTTGTGGTGATGGTTGAGGTGATGGTTGTGGAGTTGGTTGTGGTGATGGTTGTGGAGTTGGTTGTGGTGATGGTTGAGGTGATGGTTGTGATTCTGGTTGTGGTGATTGTTGTGGAGTTGGTTGTGGTGATGGTTGTGGTTATGCTTGACCTTCTTGATTTAATTGATGAATTATCCAAGGAAGAAGAGTTCAGTGAGCACCACTGTAAAAGTTTCTTGGGTCCCTCTTCTTAATGTATTTGTAGGATCTTGCATCATAGTTAGGAATATCAAGCATAGGTCCTTCACTAACAATGTCAAGGAATGATTCATTAAATAGAAATTGAATGAATCTTGGATACATCAGGAACTTGTATCTTCTTCCTTCTTGGATGTTTGAAATCAGGCCATTGAAAACATATGCAGACATATTGAATGGCCTGTTGCTGCAAAGAGCAGAAATTGCAGAGGATGTGAAACAGGAATGTCATTCCATCTTGTTTTTCTCTTAGACAGACAGTGTTGGAACATATCAATGAGGAATCTCCAAGGTAGAACCACTAATCCTTTAACAATCTGTTTTGCTTCATATCCTCCTTCATAACCAAATTCAGCAAAAATTGTGGTTATTTCTTCATCATCTAGCTCCAGAGGATCATTAGCATCATCACCAAATTTTAAGCATCTTCTAACAGAATCTTTAGTGATACTCCAAGTGAGCTCATTGTTGATTCTCCCAGTTAATGTTCTAACACCATAAGCTTCAACTACCTCAGCTGAGTCCTAGAATGACCTGATGAGATTCTCATAGATTGTGGGTCTCACAGTGATGGCATAGGCTACCCTTGTGGAAGATAAGAATGTTATCATATCTCTAAGTCCTTCCGCTTCAGGCACATCAGGGTTTAAATAACCACTGACATTATGGAGCTTGCTCCATGTAAGATTTTCCATGTAATCTGCACAAGAGACATGCGTGTTAGTTATCGGTTTGACATTAAATGGACATGGATGACTGCTTGTCATTTCTGTTGCATTGTTGTCATAGCAAATGGTGATTTTGTCATTTAACAATCATAGTTTCAATTTTTGAACCATTAATGAGATATTGTTTAATTGATTTGTTACAAATTTCATTTTTTCAACATGCTCTGTTCTTACAACAAACATGAATATCAAGATTTTCATGATGGTAATAACTTCTGTTGGTTTGCATGCTTATTGAAGTCGAAAAGGTGTATTATGTTACTTCAATAAAACATGTTTTTGTGTTCTTCATTATCAGTTGGTTCATTGACTGATTTAGGTTTAACATTTAGAAACTTAGGTCTTGATTAAAATTTTTATGGAAGTTTCACATTGTTTCTGATACGAATGTGGTTTTAGAATCAATAACAAGAGTCTATTGAGTAGAATCACACGAAAATCTTTGATTTTTTAGGATGAAGATAATCGAAGATGGTGTACTGTACGTTTGCGCTCGTCTTACTTGTCTCACTATAAAGTCTCTCAAATTTGAAAAGTATTAAATGACCCATTTGAATTCCATTAAATAGTCAAGTAATACATTTTGAAAGATTTTACAAGTTTAAGAGCAAATACGGTCATCACTGTATCAAATGCAGAAGGGTTAATTTTTGACTTTTGGTCATCCGCATTTGTTAACTGTAGCAAATACGGAAGACAAACTTTTGACTTTATTAGGCTACTATTGTAAATGCGGATGTTTTGTTTGTTATTTTTATTCTTTCTGCATTTGTATACTGTTGCAAATGCGGAAGTTAGAACTTGAAACCTTTGACTATCCGCATTTGTGTTGTAGTAAATGCGAAAGAATAACTTCTGATGATGTTCATCAGCATTCACTATAACAAATGCGGTAGAGTTGTTACTTGTTTCATCCTATCCGTATTTGTACACAGTAGCAAATGTGATAGAACAAAGTCGATCAACATTTGTGCGACTACACCAAATGCGGTTGATAACACTTGGTTAGCATTGCACTGTAGCAAATGCGAGAGAGATGTTCATCCATATTTGACTCCTGTAGCAAATGCGGTAGAGTAAAATCCACATTTACTTCACCACTAATGCGGTAGAGTAAAATCATTGTCCGCATTAGTTGCACTTGAAACTATACTGTTACCCGCATTAGTTACATGCATGGGTTACCTCACCCGCATTAACCAATGCACTTACCTACATTAGCTTTTGAACTTAATCAAAATTTAATGTGATTGAATTGATTATTCATCTTATGAAGATTTTTCCTTGATTGATTTTTCTTATGAAGTTGACCGTTGAAGTTGGTCAATTCTTGCTTGGATTGACTTGTATGTCACATTGATACAAGTTTCTCAATTTTGACAGATCTTGGACTTATCATGCTTCTAAGAATCTGCATAAGCTGAGATATAATGGTATGACTTATTGCAACAACACCAACATATTTTTTTTGTTTTTTTCAAAGTTAAGTTAAAAACAAAAATTTGGACTTACTCAAATATTTTAAATTACTCCCCTTAAAGTTTATATCCACATTGGATAGAAACTTTAAAGATTTAAAACCTTTTGAATATTATTTTGATTATTAATAATGAAGAGAATTTTCTCTTTGTTGGGATCATATCAGTCTTACATTACACTAGTGCATCTTTATGATTAATGGACATGATCATGAACTTGAAGATTGAAGGTATGTTTGTCCTGTTAAACTCATACCTGGTTGATATTTTGATGCAAATGACTTTTATCATGTTTTGGTTGATTTATTATTGAATGTGCACCTGACACACATAAGCATGGAATGATCAACCCTCCTTATACAATGCATGGTAGAACTTTTTCACAGCTTTTCTTACGGGTTACTTAAGTTATGAATCTCATTTTCACTGATCCTCATTGGGATTCTTTTAATATGATTCTTTTTCATGTTGATCCTTTTGGGATTCTTTTCACTTCACTTTGGAAGGTGATGCATGATAGGATTCTTTTGTTCGTTCACTTTGAATGTATTACTTTGTTGATTCATCCAATTTTGGATGTGTTCCACATTGGGAATCTTTTGGATCATAACATCTGCACTATGTGCCAGTTTCATCAGGTCTTTGCTTTGCAGCAAACAAAGATGATACATGATTTGGTGAAAGAGATTCATAAAGTATCATTTCCTGGTGTGTTTAGGCTACTACACACACATGCATTCAGATAAGCCAATACATACCTGTACTTTGTGATGAGTGTTTCACAATTAAATAAGTCTTTAATTCATCACTACATGTATCTTTTTCTTTCCAAGTTGAGCCTACTAACATATCTGGTAAGTCATTTCAGTCTTTCACATTTTGAAATTAAGCACAGTGAATGATATAACGACTGTAAGTATATCATTCCAAAGAATTCTTTTCTTCATCAAACTGGTTTCTTTTTGTGGTTTTCTGATGTTTTTAATTGTTTTTGATGTTTTTCATGTTTTACTCAAGGTCAGTCATGCCAATTGACTGAACCAGAAATTCAAACCTACTAGGTTCAAATGCCTTGGTAAACAAATCAGTTAATTGATTTCAGTTGGTACTTGAGTCAATTTGATTAACCCCTTATCAGCACAGTCTCTCAAAAAGTGATATCTAATCTTAATATGTTTTGTTTTTAGTGCTGAACTGGATTATTAGTTATAAAGACAGCAGCTGTGTTGTCAATAGAAATTAGTGTGTGCAAGAAGTTAAAACCATAATCAAGCATCTGGTTTGGAATCCAGAGAACTTGAGAGCAGCATGTTCATGCAGCAATATACTCAGCTTCTGCTATGGACACGGATAGATTTGTTTGCTTCTTGCATTGCTAGGATACTAGTCTGGGACCAAGAAAATGACAACAGCCAGAAATGGATTTTCTGTTGAAGTAGCATCCTCCATAATCACTATCTGTGTAGGCATAGAGATTAATTCTCCTCCTTTGGATACCATAACCAAGAGCTGGTTTGCCCTTCAGATATTCTGAATATCCTCTTGACTGCATTCACATGTGAATCTTTTGGATCAGCTTGATATCTAGCACCACACAAACACCAGCAGAATGTCAGGCCTACTGGCTGTTTAGATACATAAGTGAACCTATCTTGATCGATAGTGACTCTGATCATCGATTGCCTTCAGGGTCAGGTCCAATCTTCCTTTAGTATCCACAGGAGTTCTGATAGACTGACAGTCAGCAAAGTGAAATTTTTCAACATGGTTTCTACATTTTGATTGGTTGATAAGATTCCATCTGCTATTTGTTGGACTTGCACCCCTAGAAAGAAGGTGAGTTCTCCATAGCACTCATTTGGAACTTTGAATGTATAAGGTCTTCAAATTCTTGCAGAGTTGTGTTATCGAGCCAAATATAATGTCATCCACGTAGATCTGGACTAACAGCATGTCTTTTCCTCTTTTTCTTCTAAAGAGGGCTGATCAATCTTTCCTCTTTCATACCCATGTTCAAGAAGAAAGCATGATAGAGTCTCATACAACTTTCTTGGTGTTTGATGAAGACCATACATATATAGAGCTTTGTCAAGCTTGTAAACTCTATGAGGGAAATCTGGATCTTCAAAGCCAGGTGGTTGACTCACGTAGACATCTTCAACAATCTTTCCATACAGGAAGGCACACTTTACATCCATTTGATAAACAATAAATTTCATGGACACAGAATATGCAAGAAAGATTTTGATTGCTTCTAGTCTGGCAACAGGTGCAAACACTTCATCGTAGTCGATTCCTTCTTCTTGAGTGTATCCCTGTGCCACTAGTCTTGCTTTGTTTCTGATGACGATCCTTATCATCAGTCTTGTTCCTATACAACCATCTGGTACCAATAGGGTATTGTCCTTCGGGAAGATCTACCAGTTGCCATACTTCTTACTTCTTGAATTGGAGCAATTCTTCTTGCATTGCTTCAATCCAACTATTGTCTTGAAGTGCCTCTTTGATGTTTTTGGGTACTGTTTGACATAGAAAGCATGAGAACAGACAGATGTTTGCAATACTGGACTTGCTTGTTGTCACCCTCTCACTAAAATCACCAATAGTGGTTTCAATTAGATGATTCATGTGTATTCTTGTGGTTGGAATGGTGTCACCAACAATAGTTACATTAAGATTAGGACATTCAGTTCATTATGGTCAAAGGCACCGTCATATTGTACTGTTGTTGAAATGAAGATTGTCAACTTCTGTTTCAGTAACTGCTACATCTTCAGCAGCACTGAGATTGCTTGCATCATTTGATGTGGCTTGTGTTTCAACTGGATGAGAAGCCTGTTTTTGATTTTTGATCTCAGTTGACAAGTCATCTGAGTGAGATGGTACCAGGCTGGGACCTTCTTCAGAAGAAACACTAAGGTTTTGTGATAGTTGTCTGATGGGATCAGCTTGAAGAGGAACATCTTCATTCATGTGTTCATCAAATGTGGGTGGAATCAATGGATAATTATCTCTTCTTTCTATATCTCATGAAGTATCACTTGAATGTATATTTTATGCATGAGACAAGTGAAACTGGTCAAATTATTTTGTAAACGTGTCAATATCAAACAACCAGTCATGACCATTGTAGATTTGGGAAACAAATGTTCCTTGAATTGAACATTTGTAGATTCATCAATAATGTTCAATCTAGGATTGAACACTCTATAAGACTTTGAAACAGAAGAATAACCTACAAAGAATCCTTCATCAGACTTGGATGAAAAAGGCCTAAAGGTCTCGGGTGTTTAATATTGAGACTGGACAACCAAATGATTTGAGGAATCCAAAATGGTTTCCTATGAAAGATCAGTTCATAAGGTGTCATGTTACTTTCTTTAACAATCAGAGTTGATTTTGCACAAAGCACGATGTGTGAACTGCTTCTGCCCAAAAGGTGATTGGCAGTTAGCATCGGCTAGCATCGTTCTTGCGGGTTAAATTAGTGTTCTATTTGCCTTTCAGCTACCCCATTTTGTTGAGGTGTTCTAGCTACACTGAATTGATGAGCAATGCCTTTAGTTGCACAAAAGGAACTCATATTTTCATATTTTCATTTTTGAATTCAGTACCATTATCACTTCTTATTATTTTGACCTTAAGATCAAGTTCATTTCAATTTTAGTGATAAATTCTTGAATGGGGATGCTTTGTTTTTATGAAGTAGGAAGAACACCCATGTGAATCGTGAAAAGTCATCAATGATCACTAAACATACTGTTCTTTCCCATATTCATTACATGAGTTGGTCCAAATAGATCCATGTGAAGTAGCTTCAATGGAGTATTGTTAGTGTTCACAAGTAGGTTTTGTGAGAAGATTGTGTTGTTTCCTTTGAGGCAAGCTGAACATTGATCAATAAAATTGAATACTTTTTGAGGAAGACCAATGACATGGTTTCATTTGACTAACTTGTTCATATTTTTAAAGTTAGTGTGCCCTAAATGTCTATGCAAAGTTGTGACTCATCAAATGATGCTTTAGACAAAAGACATGTTTCTTCCTTAGGTGATGCAGAACACAGGTTTAAGACATATGTATTATTCTTCTCTTATTCTTTAAGACAACCCATTCTTTAGGGATCTGAAATCCAGGTTTCAGAATGTAGCCAGTGAGTGTCTGTAAAGTGAATGGAATATTTTTTGTCGCAGATCTGAGACACGCTTAACAGACTGAAATTCAGTTGTTCACAGTAGTTCACTCTGTCAAAGCTCAGCATCCTGTTTGTCACAGATCCTTCTCCTGTAATTTTACCACCTTCTGAATCTCCACCGAATGCCATAGTAGTTCCTTGTATGTGCTTGAAGTCATGAAGGAGGGAACGATCTCCAGTCATGTGTCGGGAGCATCTACTGTCTACGTACCATAGGCTATTACACCTTTGTTGATGAACCTGCAAGCAAACATAACTAATTAGAATAAGGAACCCAAGCCATGATGGTTTTGGTTTCCCGTTCCTATTCATGATAGTGACCTCCTGGTATGTCCCTCCAAATTGTGATTTGGATGGAGGTGTCCTGGGAGATTTTTGTTAATGAATGGGTTGAGTCATCTCATCAATATCTACTAAGGATTTAGATGAATAAAGAAATCGTTGGTCTCTATTTATTTGTAAAAATTTAGCCCGTTTTTCATTATCAAAAGTAGGTTTTTGCTTAGGAAGGTCAAGTTTGTCCATTGTGAGATGATTTCTTTGACCCTTCCTCAATTCCTTCAAATTATTTCTGTCATTGTTGATCTAGGTGTCCTAGATTGAGTATTATGAAGATTAGGTCTGACAGAGTGCATCACAATAGATGTTTTTGAGATGGGCTTGTGTTGGGGAATTCTCAACCCCTTCTGATTGAAGTAACAATCAGATGTATTGTGATTGTTCATGTCACGGATTGAACAATACTTGTTGAAGTAGCAATTTTTGGTGGAGTGATTGTTCATATCACAGATAGAACAATATTGATTGAAGAAGCATTTATCTGTCTTGTGATTAAACATTTCACAAATGTCACAATACATTTGTTTGTTTGTTGAATTAGATTTTTCTTTGTGTGACTCAACTAATATTTTCTTTTGACGAGTCATTTTCTTTTGTTTAGGTAATGAATCAGAATCAACCCTTTTAGTAGTTTGCTTTAACACTTCTTTTGATTAATTGTCTGGGCTGTTTCTGTTTCTTCAACCTATTTCTTACTTCTTTCTCAAGCTAGTCAACATGTTCCTTGTTACAATACCAAACCCAACTCCCTGCCTTAGTCTTGAAGACTGAGGGTTTGATGATGTTTTATGTGTTGAACTTAGTGTTACAATTTGTTTCTCTTGTAGTGAAACCTTTTCTCATTTGCTTGAATTTGTGGAGATATAATCTCATTATCAGAACTACTCCCAGTAGTGGGTTTCACTGTCTTGACATATTTCTTTTTGCCTTGTAAAACAGAAGGTATGAATTTTATAAAAGGTACAATTGCTTTTACAGGGCGTGATGGTTTCATGACACTCACTGTCTTGTCTGAACACTCTTTAATTTTGATTAAGTGACTTAACTTGATTTTATCCTCATTGGTTTCAATATAAACATCAGGTTTGTTTTGAGGATTTGTCTCCTGTTTCACTACAAATTTAGGTTCAATTACTTCAGAGAGTGAGACAGATTCAGGCATGACAGTGTAGTTGTCATTATATGGTGGAGGACATGAATTATACCCAATCCCAATCATGTCGTTTGGATCCTTTTGTGAATCAAGCATCTCTTGCAGCTTGACTGAAGATATTTGAAACTTTTGAAGTTTCACTTCAGTCATAGATTGTTGAGCCTTAGATTGAGCTAACTTTTTAGTAAGTAGCTCATTCTCAGCTGCAAGAGTGTACTTCTCACCATGCAATTTTTCTATGTCAGAGATGAGAGATTTAATTTTGATTTCAAAGTTTTTTATTTCTCTATACATCATCTCTGACTTTACCTTTGTTAGGATTTGGTATTCGAATGAAACACCAACCGATTAATGTGCTAAACCAAACCAAATAGTGCAGAATCCTATTTGATTGGCGATCCAATAAGTGAAAACGCATGTAGACACAATAATGTATTGAATCTAACGTCAAGAATCAATTAGGAATCGATCTACATCGTTCTATGAACTTGGAGTACGAACTTAGAGGCTTCTGGACGGCCATGGTACGTCTGGAGTGGAAGTGTATTCAATGCTTACGTTTTTTTCACTTATAAAGTGGTATTTATAGGTTAGGGTTGCTCATTCGGGCAACTGAACCATTAGCATGGTTCATTCGTGTGATTGAGCCATGTGGTTGATCCATTCGCACGACTGAGTGTTCAGTCATGCGACTGAGTCAGTCGCATGAAGTTGTTCCGGCATATGGACTATTTAGGCGCATGGACACTCAGTCGCATGACCATTCGGATGCATGGCCACTGTTGGGTGCATGGTCTAGTCGAACGCATGATAACTTCACTTAACCAAGTTTGAATGTATTCATTTTTATAACATTATGCATATCAATTCAAACAATCACAAACCTATATAATCTAGTCAATATTCGTTACACAACTCGTTAATGAAATATTGAACATTTATAAATCACAACCAAACATTCTCATTTCATTAAGTACCTAATATTACATGAGTGTAAGACATTCAAGACATATTACATTAAGATCAGGATTTAGGTACATATATGTATCAACAAACTCCCCCTTGGACCTAGATCTATCTATTTTCTAACATCTTTCATAACTTCCTCAATTTCTTGTACTCAGCTTCTTTGGTGACTCCTGTATTTATCACCGCTTCTCCTGTTCTGCAATCATAGTACCACCATTTGAAGTGTGGAGTGAAGTCCTGTGGCATCTCATGTATTGGGATTTTTGACATTGTACGTGGTGGACTCTACTTCAACACTAAATTTGGTTTGCCAGTTATGGCGTCAACCTCAGATCGTCTGATGTACCTTGTTGGTTGTTGAGGTTTGAAGTTGACCCATCTGGTGTGGTACACCCTCTTTAGAGCTGCTTCAAACCAGCCTGACATCTTACAAGGGTCAGCGTACAACAATTTTAACTTTGCTAACTGGTTAAGCTCAAAACCTGGAAGAGTCTTGAGATCATGTGGAAATCTGAAGTACTCAATTCCCTTCTCACGTTTAAGAGCGTAAACGTTGAGTTCTTCAAAATGTGCCCACGCTATGATACTGCCTGCCACCTTTTGATGTTTCTTGACTTTATACAGCTTGGTGTAAACAATTGACTTTGTAGAGATGCGTTGGGCTCTTAGGTCGTCAAAGCAAGCAGCCCACTCAGCCTTTTTGGTATTAACTTCAGCTTTCTTGGCTTGGGCTGTATCTTCTTTCTTGTCTCACGCTTCTTCCATTTTATCGAGAGTCTCAAAGGTTACACTGACAAGATTGTCACCCAGATTGGGTAACACATTGCCGTCAATGTCACTATACTCTGGATAATGTTGATCAGTGACATCTTCTATCTCGATCTCATCAATGTCATTGAGTTCTTCGTCACTATCACCCTGGACTGTTGGAGCATTTTTCACGATCTCGTTGGCATTTACTTTGAACATTTCGGCCAACTGCTCGTTAGTAAAGTCAAGAATTTTCTCTCCCCCTCTTTTGGGGTGTAACTCACAGATCTCCTTACGATCCCTTGCAGATCAAGAATCATGGTTAATTGAGTCTTGACCTACTGAAGGGGATCTACATCAAACTCATCCCTCTAAAAGTTCGGATATGCTTGATTTAGACATTCAACACAACAATCGTTAGTTAATAATCAAGACAGAATAATTTACATTAAATATAAACAGTCATACATTAATTTGATACAAGATTCAAATACAAATGATTTAAATAACATAAACAACTAAGTATTACACTTGTCTTGTATCATATGCTCCTCTGCTAATGGGGCTGAAGTGGAGGCACCTTGATCTTGTGCTCTTTTAGTCCTCCTTTCACTGGCAGATGTGGCACTCGCAACAGGTGAGTCGTCATCATCATCATCAACCTCATCGTCTCTAGAATCACTAAAACATCAGTATCATCACTATCCTCATCCTCGTCATCACTATCATCATCACTGTCATCTCCATACCTTTCCTTGATCTTAAGGGGCTCTTTTTGGATCCCTTGAGACGTAACATGATGGTCTTGTTAGTGGTCTCAATCTCCTCAATCATTTTTGCTGATTGGACATGCTGCTCCCGAAGTTGGGACATCTCTGCACGCTGAGCATCCATCAGCTGGGCATGCTGAGATATCTGCAGAGCTTGGGCAGCCGTAAGGTCTACTAGTGGCCTTAACTGAGCAGTCTTCTCTTCGTCTGCAGCTAATAGCCTCAGCACCATACGGTTAAGTGCTGAGAGCTGTTCCTCTACCCCACTGGGAGGCAGAGGTGATCCTGATGTGTAGGAAGGGTATGATAATGGTACAACATGGTGGCTAGTGGAGGTGGTGGTGGCAGTGGTGTAAATTGGGGGTTGTATAGGTATAACTGGTGAATGTATGGTGGTAGTAGTGGAGGGTGGAGGTCTGGTAGTGATGGTGGGTGGTATGGTAATGGTGGTAGAGGGTGTGGTAGAAGCGGTGGTAGTTGTGGTGGTGGCTGAGGTGGTAGGTGTAGTGGTGGTGGTAGGTGTAGTGGTGGTGGTAGTGATGAAGGTGAGTCGTCCCTTCTTCTTCTTCTTCATGCCGTGGAGCTGAGCCATCCTTTTCTTCCTTGATTCTATCGAGGAGGATGCTTCCCCTAGAACACGATTTGGCTGATCGAGAGCATATGTTGGATCAGTGTCAGCCTCGCAGGACCCGCCCGGGCGCTCACCAACCGCCCGGAGCCCTCGTTCTGTGGCAACGACTTTACTGCCCACAGTCCGAGTCAAAGGCTCCTCATCTGACTACTCCTCCTCACTCGGTATGAAATCCTGGTGAAATCCAGCAGTCTCTGCTCCATCATGGGCAGATGCTGGAGATACTATATCAGTAGTGGGGGCCCTTGGTTGGGTGGACCCTGTGTCTCCAGCATCATCGCTGTCATCATCATCGAAGTCAACCTCCGAGAGCTGTAGCTGCTCTACCTCTGAGTCACTGTCAACTTGACACGATTTACGCCTAGCCGGCGCCACGTAATCCTTCCGGGCCAGATGCCCGAACAATCTCCTCACAGGGGGCTTAACCTGCTTCCCCCTGTAGACCTTCATCCTACCCAAGGTAGTGTCGTTCATCACCTCAAGAATCACAATATCCTCCTTCTCCTTTGGCAAGGAAGGGAGCTTCTGGTCAATAATCATTTGCATGAATCGAGGGTACATGCAGAAGCCCTCCTTCCCTTCCCCTCAATGTTCTCCACCAAGTAGGTGAAGATCATCCTGGAGAAGCTAAACGCATGGTTCAGCACCAACGCTGCATACGCGTTCTGGATCTGATCTGAGAGCTCATCGAATCCTCCCTTCCGAGATGCTATACACTTCATCAGCACATGTGCGAGGTACTTGAACTGGGGGCATAGGTTGCTCTTGTTGAGCACCCCTGTGTTGATGTTCCCAGAGTACTTAGCTCGCAAGAAACATCCTCGGACAGTAAGGGGGTGTAATCTAGTGGGGCAGTCAGCATCATCCCCAAATTGCAGCACCGTCCTCAGATCATCCTCAGTGATCTCAATGGCCTCTCCAAATATAGAACTCCTGATGTGATGAGGCTCTGAGGATCTATCAACAACTACGCCTTCCCAGAAGGCCTTCTGAATAGAACGATACGGTGTACACGGAGTTGATATGGCATGAAAAATCCTCGACCTCTTGAGAAACGTGATAATGCAAGAAAAGTCTACAGCATTTCTGGATGTCAGATCCAGATGAGCACAAATGTTGTGCTTAGTGCTCATAGTCCACCGACTCGCCATCTGTTACACAATGAATATAACATTAGTATCCGTTGATGAATAATATCTTAAATCACTTGGACTTGAATTTGTTTTTGTTCTGTCGTGTGAATGAGACTGTGCGACTGAGGTCTAGTCGTGCGAATGAGTAGTGCGACTGAGATCTAGTTGTGTGAATTACCTCATACGTACGACTTATCATGCGACTGAGCTCATATGTATGTAAACTCATTCGTGTATATCAGTCGTGTGACTGAACTCATACGCATGGTCTAATCGTGCGGTTTAGCCATACGCACTACTCAGTCATGCGACTGAAGTTCATCAGCCTGTCCATTCGCATGACAAACTGCTGTTCAATTCAAATTCAAGTTTTGCCCAATTCTTATGATTAGACGTCGTGTTTTGGTTCATTGGACTCAGAATCATTATACTTAACACCTAATAACATTAATTTCAGTTGTTTGCTTGGATTAAATAGGTTATTTAGTCAAAGAAGTCTCTGTTCTTGATTTGGGCTGAACTTGTCGATTTTGGAGTCAAATTGAATAAAATATGATAGGTTTGAACCGCATTATACCTGTATAGTCAGTTGAAATCGTCAGTACACAAGAATTAGTGGTATAACAGTCTCAAATGAAATTTTGGCAGGGTAACAATGTGTCGTGCGACTTAGGGCGTTTTTGGGGGTGATAAATGACTGCGACCGACTACCCCACTATTTATACTAGGGTTTCCTTCAGTCGTGCAACTGAGCCCAGTCGCACAAGTTGTTCGTGCGACTGAAGATCAATCGTGCGACTGGCACAGTCGGTCACCTTCATTCATGCGGTTCGCCTATTTTAGATGTCCAATCGTGTGATTTGGGTCATACTGATGGTCCAATCGCATGTATGGCCCATACGTGTGGGTTGACCATGCGATTTGGGCATATTCGTATCCTTCAATCGTAGGAGTGGTCCATGTTCATGGTCCAGTCATGCGAATGAGTCATACTCATGGTTTTTAACTTTATGCCCATTTTACATTTTACACCTTTTTTAACTTTTGAATAAACGTTATGTACATTTGATCATCTCAAACATGATCATTTTAACTTGAGAAACTTTTGACCACCTAAGACATGGTCCTTTTAAAACATTTTATCACCTCAGACATGACCCATTTTATTTGAAAACACGTGTGGTCACCTTAGAAGTGACCTTTTAGATGATAAGGTCCCTTATCAACTTCCATGACATAGTCCGATACTCAACAACTTGAAATTTACTGAATTTGTACAGACATAACAGAAATAATACTAAAAACTTAAAAAACTAAGACATGTTTTTGTGTTTTTTTGAGGGTTAACATAATTTTTCTCAGCGAGCTGCTTCAATCATTTAAACTGTACATGGACCAATTCAGTTTGGAATTATACACGATACTCAAATCATTCAGGACAGGTTTTTACAAAAACTTTGATGCTCTATTCTTGTTTTTCATCTAGAGTCAGTTAGCAAATCTAGGAAATCATGCTAGTACTCTTATGTCCCCACACTGATTTGAACTTTCAAGAATTGTAGCCACAATGATTGTTAGTATACTTGTCTTCTTAAATCCATACACAGACTTTTAACATAGATAGGTGATAGTTTATGGTTTGTTTATTTCAACAAGCATTTGTGGATCCCACACTTATATAGTAATCAACATTCCTCAGGAGATTTTTTAGCGGTCTCAGGGTAGTATTCAAGAAGAAACTATTCATAGAATTTTCAAAGAGAAGACAAGCCTCAGGTCAGTGCCACGCACAGCAGAGAGGCGGCAAACAACAATGAATTCTAGAATATATAGGTTATGCTTATCCTCAGGTCAGTGCCACCGCACAGCAGAGAGGCACATAACCTATCTTTTGTTTGAGCAATTTCATCTTTTTGCACAGATCTCACCAACAACATAAGTTATTAGTTTGATTGCATTTGCATTTTTATGTGCTTTTGCTCATGCTTTGGTCTTACGCACACATTTGTGGCGTTTATTTTGCTCGTCACCCCTTATTGGAATCTTGTTGATTGTGTTAACCAGGGATATGGTGTTACCCACAGCTAGTCAAACATTTTAGTTTAATCTTGAGATCACCAAAAAGGTCTAGTCATCTATTGTGTTGAATCTACCAACATATCATCTGTGGTCTAGCAACCTCTAGGTCTACTTTCTTCATGTTACCTTAGTAGTAGTAGCTTATCTATCATATTTCCTTTTATATTGCTCAGACTACACAGACTTATACTTGAGCTTTGCATCTTTTTCAATTTTGATTTTTTAAAGTCCCATGTGGTTTGTTCCTGTGTACTATCATATTCCAAAGATTGAATGAGTATCACACATACGATCATATTTTTATCAGCTTGCCTCTCCTTCTCCCTTGTTTTTTACTGCCTAAACCTATTCTCCCCCTAAAATTATAAAACCGCCATGGATTAGCGTTTTAGGATTTTAATAGGTAAGGAAATGAACTAATAGTAATTAAATTACTTAAAATTAACCTAATAAAATAAAATAAAACTAAAAAATTGAAAAAATAAAAGGAAGTAGACACGACGCATCGGACTATACATGGCTTCAGGAATGACCTGACTTTTCTTTTTAAATCCGTTAACCTCTAACAAATATAAAAAACGTGGTTTGTCAAATGCCTTTGTATAGAGGTCAGCGCGTTGAAAATCTGCATTTATTTTTACCACATCGATTAAGTTCTTTTCAAAGTAATCACGTATAAAGTGATATTTATTCTGATGTGTTTGGTCTTAGGATGTTGGACTGGGTTTTTAGGGACTGCAATTGCAGCACAGTTATCAAGAAAGATAGGAGTAGAAGAGAAATTCAAATCGTAATCCTCCATTTGCTGTTGAATCCATATGATTTCAGAACAGCAGCTTGCAACAGCAACGCATTCGGCTTCATAGGTTGACAATGCAACCGAGGTCTGCTTCTTACACTGCCAGGTTACTAATCTTCTCCCAAAGAACTAACAACCTGCTGATGTAGACTTGTAGTTCATCTTGTAGCTTCCGTAATCCGAGTCGCTATACGCTGTAAGCTCAAAGTCATCATCATGAGGATACCACAACCCAAGTGTGGGTGTGCCCTTCAGATAATGAAAAATCCGTTTGACCCCAATCAGATGGTTCACTTTAGGCTTTGCCTGATATCGTGAACATAGAAATGTAGCATACATGAGATCAGGTCGAGAGGCAGCGAGATACATGAGAGATCCAATCATCCCTCGGTACATTGTGGCATCTACCAGATCACCATTCTCGTCGGGTGCTACATCATGGTTTGTAGCAAGTGGAGTTCCAGCTGGAGAAGCATTCTCCATGTCAAACCGACTGAGAATATCATCTACATACTTGGTCTGATGTAGAAAAATACCATTTGGTGTCTGATCCACTTGTAAACCAAGAAAGAATTTCATTTCTCCTGTTGCAATCATCTCAAATTTCGTCTTCATTACTGCTTCAAACTCTTTACATAATTCTTCGTTCTTGGAACAAAAAATTATATCATCGACATAGATTTGTACCAGGAGTAAGTCTCCATCTTTTTCTTTGATAAAAAATGTATAGTCAATGACTCCCCTGCAAAAACCGTGTTTCACAAGATGGGTCAAGAGTTTCTCATACCAGGCCCTTGGAGCTTAGTGATGTCCGTATAGTGCCTTGTCGAGTTTGTAAACTCTATCTTGATGATATGGATCCTCAAATCCCTCGGGTTGACTCACATACACTGTCTCTCTGATCTCACCATGAAGGAACGCACTCTTCACATCTAGTTGATAAACATTGATTTTCATATAAGATGCATAGGCAAGTAAGATACAGATGGCTTCCATCCTTGCCACGGGTACAAACACTTCATTGTAGTCAATACCTTAACTTGTCGAAAACCCTGGACAACAAGCCGAGCCTTGTTTCTGATGATCACTCCCTGATCATCTTTCTTGCATTTGAAGACCATTTGGTGCCAATGACCTTAGCACCTTTAGGTCTATCCACTAGAGTCCATACACCCAACTTCTTAAACTGAAGAAGTTCTTCTTGCATGGCACTCACCCAAGCCTCATCATTCAGTGCTTCACTAGCATACTTTGGCTCAAACTGTGACACAAAGCAGCGGTAGGCACCATCATAAAGGTATCCTTTTTCCATCACAGAGGCATAATCAGCTGAGTACAACTGATTCCTAGTCTGAACCCCTGATCTCACATCTCCTATAACATTATCCAAAGGATGATAGACATTTAGACGTGAGCCGGGAGTTGTTAGAACAACTACCTCAAAATCAAGATTGTGAACAGTTGGTTCTAGATCTGAGGCAATAGGGGTCTGAGGTTCCGAAGGCTCAGAAGCATCACTATCAGATGCTTGCGGACTTGTGGTAGGCGGAACCTGTACATCGTGGTTGTTCTGATCATTTTCCATATTTTCTTCATCAGAAGAAGAGTCACTCACATCAAGTGCTCCTCCTGAGTTGGTAGATGATTGACTTTGTGAACTGGATGGTGTTGAATCTTGAGACGGTGTGTTCAAGACATCATACATCATCTTGTTTGCCAAGTCGTCATCTGAAGCACAAAGAGGTATGTTGAAGGACTTGAAGAATCCATCATAGTCGAGAAGTGAGCAGGCCCTTTTCCAGTAGGTGGAGTGATGTACCTCTGAACATCAACGTTATACCACACCTCTACTTGACCTGTTGAGTTGTTGTAAACTCTCTTGTTCGTATGTTGTATCCTAGAAAGATTCCTTTATCCACCTTCTCATTGAATTTTCCCTCCTGAGTTTTCTTCAGCAGGGTGCACGGAGCGCCAAACGGCTCGAGATACTCTAAGTTAGGTTTACGTCGTTGTAGTAACTCGTAGCATGTTTTTCCACAGCGTTTAACTACCAGAACTCGATTAAGTGTATAACATGGATTTGCCACTACTTCATTCCAGAATTGAATAGGCAGTTTCGAGTCTGCCAACATTGTCCGTGCTGTCTCTATCGATCTGTGATTCTTTCGTTCAACAACTCCGTTCATCTGAGGAGTGTAGGCAGAGCTAAATTGATGCACAGTTCCCTTTTCCTTGCAGTAGGCCTCCATCCATTGATTTTTGAACTCGGTTCCGTTGTCTGAGCGCACTTGTCGTACCTTCAGCTTGTATAGGGATTCCAGTGTAGTTACCAATTCTTTGAAGGATTCAAATGTTTCTGATTTTGATTTTAGAAACATTACCCAATATAATCGTGAGTAGTCATGAGTAACTACATAGCAATACAAGTCGCCTGCGATGCTTCTTGTACTGACTGGACCGAACAGATCCATGTGAAGGAGCTCAAGAGGAAGTTCTTTAGAATGAACTTTGTTTTTCTTATGAGACTTCTTCGTCTGTTTGCCCTTTTTTCACACAACACAGAAATTCGGGAGTTGGAAGTTTTTGACATTTACTCCTCTCACGAGATCATTCTGGATCATGTGATTCATTTTCTTCGGATTTATGTGTCCCATTCTCCTATGCCAGGAGATTGAGTCCTTCTCAATAGCTTTGGACAAGAAGCATTGGACTTCACGATCCGTTGTGGAGGCCTTTGAGAGATCGAAAACATGTAGATCATTATATCTTGAAGTTAACATTAGGACTTGGTCCTCCGGGATCACGTAGTCCTTCTTCAGAACGTAGCACTTCTTGTTGTCAAAGACTACTTTGAATCCTTTATCACATATTTGAGAAACTTGAAATAAGTTATTTTGTAATTGTTGGACGTAGTTTACCTTATCAAACTTAACTTTCTCATTTTCCACTTCCCCTTGGACTGTGATGTACCCGCCTTTGTTTCCAGCAAATGAAACATGCCCTCCTTTGATTTGACTGACGTTTGATAAGAGAGCTATGTTCCCTGTCATGTGCCTGGATGCTCCACTATCTACAATCCATGTGTTAGTCTCAGCATTATAGCGAACACCCTACACATTCAATGAAAACATTAGTTTATGTTAGGAACCCAAGCCTTCACTGGCTTCGGTTTCCCCAAGGCATCAAACATCATAAACTCAACCCATTGACCATTTGAGGTTGAGGGAAGCTCAGGTTTCTGTTTGTTCTCATTTTTAGATGCTGAGGCGGATTTTTCTTTCCATAGACGAGCTTTGTGTAGGGCCTGTTTGTGATAAACAGACGACTAGCTGATGGGTTGAACTTTGGATTCACTAACTCTTTTAGGAGGCGTCATTGAGTTCCTCTTAAAAGATCTAGTTTTAGATGCAGGAAGTTCAACTTTCCTCCTCGGTGTCTGATAATAAGGACAATCAGACGTAATGTGACCGTACTCTCCACAATTATAGCAGGATCTGCTTTCAACTTTACGGTTTATATGTTTTGGTGGAGATGTAGATGTCACACGGTCGACCTTATTTTGTTTAGATTGAGACACTTCTTTATTAGATGTATGATCGGGTTTTACAAACTTAATTGCTTTACTAGTCTTACATCTTTTATTTCTCGTTTACCTAGACTTTAACATGATGTTTGTGATTGATTAGGTTTTGTAATCCTTTTGGGTTTTGAGTTTACTTTGTTTGACCCTGACTTTAAATTAAAATTTTCAAACTCAATTTCTAGGTTAACACAAGGCATCTTTCCTTTTGCCTTTGAAGTGGCCTCCTTTTGTTTAGCGTCAGATTCGTTGGATTTACTTACGGAATCTGGATCACTAACAAGAGGAGTTGACACCACATGATCCTTGATGGGGTTATTGTTAATCGGTTTACTTTTGGTGTTCATCAAGGTCTCAAGTGGTGGTGGAACCACTTTGTATCCCAATCCCTCCCTATTGTTTCTCTCTCTCACTAAGTGTTGGACAATGTGAGATGAGCTTGTCCAATTATGCAGTTTTTGTTTTAAGGAGTTGACTTCTACTTCTAAAACTGCTTTCTACTTCTTAGTATCCTCTAATGAGTTAAGATAGTACCTAATGTCATTAGCTTGATTAAAGGCAACAACTTCTGTTTCCCTAAGCTGTTTATTCAATAGGTCTATCTTTTCCTTATAACTGTGCTCGTTTTGTTTTAATACTCTATTAGCCTCAATGCACAGTTCCAGATCCTTTACTAAGCTATCATTATGATCTAATAACCTAGCAAATTTCAAATCTATACTTTCTTTAAATTTATTGCAATCTAAACAAGAATGATTATTAAACAACTGGTCAGTAGTACTTACCTGAGACGTCGAAGAGGAATCAGCCATGAGCGCATAATCTGTTGTCTCTGTTCTGGTGATTCTGACGTGATGCAGATTTGTCTTCTTCAGGCAAGTGGTTGACCACATGTGCAGTGTCTTCAAAATTGACATCACGATCTCTAATGCTATATCTCCCTCACTAGCAAAATCATCATCAATGTCCTCCACACTAGGTATCTTGGACTCTCCCAGTGAGACAACCGGAAGCTCCAGTCCTTTCCTTCATCTTCATTAGCAGTCAAGGCTTTGGGGTCCATGCTTGATGAAGTAAACTGCTAGATGTAGCCTTGTTCTGACGATTAAAGGACGAGAATGGATTTTTATTACCGGTCTTCTTTGGCTTCACACACTCCTGCTTGAAGTGTCCTTTCTCACCATAGTTGAAACAAGTGACCTTTGACTTGTCGAAGCCAAAGGTTGTTTCCTTGGTAGCCACCAAGTTCAGTCCAGTCTTTTTGACTAACTTTTTAGCTCGTCGGACAACACTTGCCAAAGCCCACATGATGTCCATTCGTTCCAACTCCACTTCGTCCACCTATTCATAATCTTCATCTGCCAGGTGACAATTTCCTATCTTTCCAGCAACTACTCCATCATAGGAGTGGACTACAACAGCTAAGAGGTCCATGTGTTGTTTGGCCACCTCAACAGTCACATTACCGAAGTTATCGGTTTTCAGCTTTGCTGCATTAGCTTCAGGTATAGTATACTGGGTGCCAGACGACCCTGACGTTTCGGACCCTGAAGTAGAAGGTTGTGCTGGAATTTTTGCACTTGAGACGAAGGAAGTCTGCAGTGGTGCTCCAGATGTCTTGGTCTGAGGAGTTGCATTGTAGAGTGCAGGATTCTGATCGTAGTTGGCCTTTCGGGCTCTATACTTCATCCTAAGCTCCTCTTCCCTTAGTTTCAGAATGAAGTCATTTATATCTAACTTTGAGAGCATCCCATTCTATCTGAGATTTGGAACGAAAAAAACCCATTTTTCCGGTAGTCCATCAGCAAAGTTGGATACCTTATCCTCCATGGACGTAGTTACCCCATGAGTGTGCATCTCACTCATCAAGTGGTAGAATCTATCGATCACATCATCCAGTCCTTCCTTTCCCGTTGAAAGAAGTTGTTGAACTCCTTCTTCAAAGCTTTTGCCTTAATGGCCTTTAGTGAGGCATTTTCGTCATACCTCTTCTCCAACGCATCCCATAATTTCTTTGCTTGAGTATACTTCGAATACTGATGGAAAATGTCCTTCGAAATACACTGAGTGAGCAAAGCGTAGACTTTCTTCTGAGCGTTGTGTTTTACTTTCTGTGCATCTGACATGCCACTTAGTGTAAGCTTGACTCCGTCAGCACCTACTGGCATGTTGTACCCCGACTCTATTGCCTCCCACAAATTTGTATCTACTCCATTTAAGTGGATTTCAAAATGTTTCTTCCATTAGGGGTAGTCATCTAACATGATAAGCTTCGGGGGTTTATTGTGCATTCCCACTTCGTTCTCCAATAGCAGTAGATTTTGAATATGTGTATCTCTGCTTGCTGTGTATGCTGAAAATTGGTCCTCCATTTCACTTAACTTTACTATTTAACAAACTCCTGATGTATGCGAATGAAGGTATGCGATTGGGCTTATTCGGGCGATTGAACAAATGCGGATGGTTCAATCGTGCGACTGAACAAATGTGGATGAGTCAGTCGGCCGAATAAACTAATGCGGTTGAATAGTCCGAATGAGGTTCTCAGTCGTACGAATGAGGGTACCAATGAGTTCAATCGTGCAGTTGAAGAATGCGACTGAACTCAATTGAGCGATTGAGCCAATCATGCGACTGAACTTGCTGAAGTTTGATAATTCGAAGGTTAAACGTGTTTTGGCCGTAAAAACTTGAATTTTAACAAACCCTAATCGCCGTATGCTGGAAAAACTAAACTTTTAGGTCAGGAAATGCCTAAGATTCCGTTAGACACAAAAAAGTTGCGTTTTTGATGAAAAAACACAATTTTTGTATCAAAACTATTTAATCAACACGTAATCAAGAGCCAAGGCTCTGATACCACTTGTTAGGATCTGGTATTCGAACGAACACCAACTCATTAACGTGTTAAACCAAACCAAATAGTGCAGAATCCTATTTGATTGGCGATCCAATCAGTGAGAATGCACGTAGACACAATAATGTATTGAATCTAACGTCAAGAATTGATTAGGAATCGATCTACAACGTTCTATGAACTTGGAGTATGAACATAGAGGCTTCTGGACGGCTAGGATACGTATGGACTCGAAGTGTATTCAATGTTTACGTTTTCCACGAATTAAGTGGTATTTATAGGTTAAGGTTGCTCATTCGGGCGACTGAACCATTAGCATGGTTCATTCGTGCGATTGAGCCATGCGGCTAATCCATTCGCACGACTGAGTGTTCAGTCGTGCGACTGATTTAGTCGCATGAAGTTGTTCAGGCGTATGGACTATTTAGGCGCATGGACACTCAGTCGCATGGCCATTCGGACGCATGACCACTGTTGGGCGCATGGTCCAGTCGGATGCACGATAACTACACTTAACCAAGTTTGAATGTATTCATTATTATAACATTATGCATATCAATTCAAACAATCACAAACCTATATAATCTAGTCAATATTCGTTACACAACTCGTTAATGAAATATTAAACATTTATAAATCACAACCAAACATTCTTTTTTCATTAAGTATCCAATATTACATTAGTGTAAGACATTCAAAACATATTACATTAAAATTAGGATCTACGTACATATATGTATCAACAATCTTTTCTTCTTGGATTTTATCAGCCAATTTGTGATTATGGTCCCTATACCCTTCAATTCATTAATGCATTTTTCACTACAAAGGTTAGATTTTACCTTAGTAGGCATTGGAGATGGTCCATCATTGATGTGAGCCATAAGAGAAATTTTGAAATTGAGGTTTGACTTCCTCTACACACAAACTCCACGTATATACTCCATCTTGTGTTGTCACTAGAACACTGGCTGAAGACTGACTGCTTCCATGAGCTTGATTTGTCACTTGGGGTGGATTC
Organism: Flaveria trinervia; assembly: GCA_025506515.1. Taxonomy (NCBI): domain Eukaryota; kingdom Viridiplantae; phylum Streptophyta; class Magnoliopsida; order Asterales; family Asteraceae; genus Flaveria; species Flaveria trinervia. The sequence continues at coordinate 50,312,569 of CM046444.1, read as the reverse complement.
TGATACGATTAATGTTGATGATACTGCTGCTGTTGGTTGTTTGAGTGAAAGCTTGAGTTAGGCTGTGAGGATGATTGGGCTGGAGAGTTCCTTTGATAGTTGTTTCTCTTGGGGGCATTGCACTCTCTTGAAAAGTGACTAGTCATGCCATAGTTAAAGCATTTCACCTTGGATTTATCATATCCAAGTTTTGTATTTTTATTCAGGCTCAGCATTCTTCCTTTTCTGAAGAATTTCTTAGCTCTCATTGCAATCATGGCCATTTGCCATTGTAGATCCATTTCTTCCACATCTTCTGGATCAATTTCCTCTAGATCTTCTTGAATAAGATGAGCAAAAGTGAGTCTTCCTCCCAAGTAGGCTTCAAAGCTTGCAACAAATGCATTGTAAGTTGCCTTTTGTTCTTCTAATCTTGAGTCTTCAGGATTGATTTGAGGAGCAGCAGTGACTCTGAAAGTTTGAGATGAGGTTGAAGGATGATTGATTGGTGGAGTTGCAATGAACCCAATGTTGTTCAATTGATCTCTTGAAGAGATAAAATCATCTTCCTTAGTGATGAAGGCATTTTCAACAAAATGAGATTCTGATGGAAATTTGTAAGCCTCAATCACTCTTGGTCCACCAAGATTTCTGCTTCTTTCATCAAGTTCTAAAGCTTCAATTTTGGCTATCATGATGTCTAGGGTAGTACTCTAAAGATCAAGAGTCTTTTTCAGCATGGTTACATTCTGTTTCCAGCTTTTAGGGAGACTGTGAAGCATCTTTTTGTTTAATTCTTTAATCTTGTAAGTGACTCCCATGGTTTCCAAGTGATTGACTAATTGTACAAATCTATGTAGTTGTTTAGATATTGATTCTCCCTTGGTGTGGTGGAATGTTTCATACTGATGAACAAGCTTGTCTTTGTTGATTTCAGCCACCTCACTGCTTCCATCACACATGATTTTGAGTGCATCCCACACAGCTTTTGCAGTTCCATACTTCTCTAATCTTTTCAGCACATCCATCTTGAGTGCTTGAGTCAGAATTGAGTAGGCTTTAAGGTCTATCTTGATTTTTTTGTAGTCTTCTTCATCTAAGGTAAGATCTTCAATGGGTATTCTAGCGGATCTATATATTGCAGCTTGGTCTACAGACAGAGAAACAGGGATGTGTGGCCCCTTGCATATTGAGATCTAGAAATCAAGATCTACACCTGTGATGTAATTCCTAAACCTGATTTTTCACCGTTTAAACTCAGATTTATGTTTAAGCATTGGAGGTTTAGGTGTATGATCAAGTTCTGAGTAACTGTTAGAATCCATTTTAACTAAGTGTTTAACTGGTATAATATAGATTTAGATGATTTTTAGGAATGATTAGTCCAACTTGTCCAAACAGTTCAAACAAATTTCAGTACCAGATCTATGATTGTATAAAATTTCTTGTTGTTGTAAATATTTTGGTGAGTATGGGGTGACAAGAGTATTTTCAGCTGTATACTAAGTAGAGAAGATGATATACTCTACTAGCAACTTGATTACCAGATCAATCAAATTCTATTCAGTTCTTCCGCAGATCTGAAAAAGAATCAAGAGCCAAATCTCTGATACCAATTGACTGGGGTTGAGTAAGAGTGAGATTCTTACTGTGAATCGGATATCGTAATCAAGTCAGTGATTGAATGGCGGAAACAAACAATCAAAGACCATTCAATGCAAGAAAATTACTTATAAATGCTTTTGTATTGTATATATGAAAGTAGATGAATTACAGAGAATAATTACAACAAAAATTTTCTATATCTATCAGCCGTCACCTCAAGTACGAGGTATCTATTCTATTTATAGGCAGACAAGATGCCTTTTACAAAATGACTAAACTACCCCTGACCTATTACATCAGAACTAGTCTAATTCTTCATCCGCATCTTTGCTTGTTCATCCGCATTGACAAATGCGGATGAGTTAACTTGATAAGCATTTCTTCACTTGATCATCCACATTAGTATGTTGGTCATCCGCATTGGTTAATACAGATGAACAAATACTTATGCGCATTTGTTCGGCCATCGCATTTGTCAAATGTGGATGAGTAAAGTCTTGTCTGCATTCACTTTTAGTCTTTCGCATTAGTCAATGCGGAAGAGTAAATACTTGTCCGCATTGGCATTATGCCTTCCGCATTGACAAATGCGGAAGACAACACTTGTTCTTTTCCTTAGCGGAATTTCATCCGCATTTCTTCTTAGACATAAGGGATTCCAGCAAAACAATCATCAAATCACCCATTGACTTTGCATGTATGATTCTCTCAAGGGTCCAACATGAACATAGCCTTATGTACTGTCCGTTATTTCAGAGCAGTGAAGAACTAGCTCAAGGTATAAAATTTTGGTGAATATCAAAACCCAATATGTATATCAGGTCGGAGGATACCAAATGATATTCTCCTTTAGTCAAATTTACTTATGATCAATCAAGAAGATTCGATGTAGTAAAATTTGAGAAGCGGGTCAGTCCAATATCCGTATCCCACAAATATCTATGAACTTTGGTAGCAACCAATTCCCTATATTCATGCCTTATGAATATCCACCAATCCACGTTCATAATAGTCTTACGTTCATATTTGCTCCCACAAACATGACCGACTACAGACATTTAGAATAATAAACATATTCATGGATGTATACATGCTAAAAAGAACATAACTCCAAATATCACAAATATATGAAAGAGTTAAATATTACAATTGTTCCAAAGTTTTAAATACTGAACATATCAATTCGAATCACTAGAATATCGAAGTCCTAAGGCATAAGCATGACTTTCATGCTTTTGCCCTTTCAAGGAGCTTTGTGAGTAGATCCGCAATGTTTTAATCGATGTGAACTTTACGAATACATATCTTTCCCTTTTCAACTTAATCCCTTGTGTTGTTGAATCTCCGCTCAATATGTCTAGTCTTTTGATGTGCACGGGGTTCCTTAATTTGAGCAGTCGCACCCTCGTTATCACAAAAGATTTCTAGAGGGTCTTGAATGGTAGAGACCACCCCTAGATCGTCGATAAATTTCTTTATCCATGTAGCTTCCTGAGCTACTAATGAGGCAACTATGTATTCGGATTCTATAGTGGACAATGATCCCACGTCTTGTTTTGAACTCTTCCAGGACACTGCTCCTCCATTCATAATGAAGACATACCTCGATTGTGATCAAGAATCATCTCGATCAGTTTGGAAAGTCACATCCGTGTAACCCTTTACTACGAGTTCCTCTTTATCACATCCGTATATTAGAAACATATCCTTAGTCCTTCTAAGGTATTTCAATATACTTTTAACTATCATCCAATGGCTATTACCTAGATTCTGCTGATATCTGCTTGTCATGCTTAGCGTGCATGACACGTCTGGTCTAGTGCATATCATTGCGTACATGATGGATCTTATAGCAGATGCATATGGGATGTCCTTCATTCGATCTTGCTCATCCTTTGAGCTTGGACATTGAGATGTACTCAATATTGTCCCTCTTTGAATAGGTACCATGCCTTTCTTAGAGTTTTCCATCTTGAACATTTTCATGATTTTATCAATATATGCACTGTGGTTTAAACCTATCAACCGCCTCGATCTATCCCTATAGATCTTTATTCCCAAATATAGGCGGCTTCACCGAGATCTTTTGTGGAAAAACAATTTCCAAGCTAGGTTTTAACGCCTTCCATGGTTGGAATATCATTTCCAAAAAGTAGTATGTCATCAACATACAATACTAAGAATGTAATTATGCTCACACTAGCCTTCTTATATACACAAGCCTTGTCAGCGTTCTTAATGAAACCAAATTTCTTATCTCTTCATCAAAACAGTGATTCCAACTTCTCGATGCTTGTGTCAATCCATAGATTGATCTCTTTAACTTGCATACTTTATTAGGATGTTGTGGATCGACAAAACCATCAGGCTGAACCATATGGACAGTCTCTTCGAGATGTCCATTAAGAAAAGTGGTTTTGACATCCACTTGCCAAATCTCATAGTCATAATATGCAGCTGTGGGAAATAATATCCTAATTGAATTTAGCATTGCCACAGGGAGAAGGTTTCCTTATAATCAACCCCTTGAGTTTAAGTGAAAACTGTTTCTACAAGTCTTGCTTTGTAAGAATCCAAGTTTCCATGCATATCTGTTTTCTTCTTGAAAACTCACTTGCATCCAACCTGTTTGGAGTTAAGTGGAGGGTCCCAAACTTGCATCCAAGTTTCCATGCATATCTGCTTTCTTCTTGAAAACTCACTTGCATCCAATCGAGACGAGATGTTGAAGATTTAGATGACTAGGATTTTAATTGTAATAAATATATTTTGTGTGAAGAAAATATATTTTATCTTGTTTTTAGTCACTTTTATGCTTAATATGTAATTTTGCATTAATTAGCCTAAGTCTAGGGAGTTAAGTGCAAATAGTGAATAATAGTCTAGACTATAAATAGGTTAATTGTCATTAGTGTTGATAATGGTTGCATGACCAATAGAATGAGGGATTATTTTGTAAACACATATTTTGCAATCTAATTGAAGATCAAAGGGGTTTTGATTGTGATTATCATATTTTGATCTAATTCTTCATAAGTTGATTCAAGTGTGTTCAACTTGGGTCAACAAAATCAATGTACTTAAAGGACAAGGAAAAAGTGTAGCTGCCTTGTAGAGATATGTGCCATTCAGGTAGTTGATCATCTTGATACTATTAGTTTCTTTTTCTATTTTTGGTTCTTGTGGAGCCATAGTCTCTTGCATAGGCCTTTCTTGAACTAGATAGAGAGAGTTAGAACATGTTTGTAGAGTCTTTTCAGTCTCTTTTTTTCCTTAATTTGGAGGAGCAACCTTGCATCCTCTGCTTCTTTCTTCTCCCTTGACATTTTCATGTCAGCCAGTTCATTAAGTTCTTCTAAGGGGAGAGAGATGATGTTATCAATATCATAGTTCATGGTCTGTAAATAAGTAATCCTGACTGCCCTTAACTCATTATCTTGAGTGTTTGGTCTGGGGGTAGCCCTGATTTCAGCTTCCATGAAGCCAGCAGACCCAGCAGAGGAACTTTCTCCCCTTAGCTTCCTTTTCCTCTCTCTCTCTCTCTCTCCTAGTCGTCAATCTCCTCAAGAGTTAGAATCCTTTTCCCTTTTTCACCAACAAACCTTTGAAGAGAGCTTTGGTGTTCGTTGCTTGGAGTAGCATTCATGCTTTGTCCAGAGAAAGGTTAAGATACACCTTCACCAGCAGTGTCTCATCAAGGGAATTGATTTCTAAAGCAGTTGTAGGTGTGATAGGGCTCTCTGGTTCCATCACTAGGCCTTCAGTCAAGGTTCTCCCTTTGAAGCTAATCTTAGGGTCCGACTCAACATCCAGTTAACCAATGAGATTGCATGATTGCCTTGGTCTCCTTCTGCGGCTGAACCCTTTAGTAATCCTGTCTTGAATCCTTTGAGCCAACTTGTCAGCTTGACTAGATTGGCTTGGATTGACAAGTGGCATATTGATAAGGTCAAGACCTTCATAGTAGTTCAAGGTCTAAAAATTGAAGACCTCTTGCTGCCCTTGAACTCTTTAAGGAGTGAGGGCTCTTTTGTCAGAATCTTACCTCACCTAATTATGTAGTTGGAAGTTTCTTGAGGTGGGGATGACAGAGCCCTTGGAATACCTTCCTCAAAGAGACTCCTAATGAAGGAGTCTATAGAGTCTACATCAATGTGAGCTTGAGCAAGTTGCTGAACATGAACAATTGCAAGTGAGGATGGTGAGTCCTTAAAGTCCATGCTCAATGAAGAACTCCCAGGTTCTATGATTGTAATGACTTTATCCCCCTTTTTGGTAGCATCACCCTCTTGCATAGGTGAGCTAGAAGTTAGGTCAATCACATCCACAGATTCTTGTGTTCTTGGATGAGCTCCTCTTAAAAGTGTCCTAGCTAGTTTCTCCTTATGATAAGATATCTCAAGTTGTTATTCATTGACATTATTTTGTAGGGTAGTCCACTAAGATTTTAAGTGACTAACCTTAGAGACTAAATTGGAGCATATTTTTGATAGTTTTTTCACATTAGTCTCAGATTCCCCTTGTTGGTCCATTAGATCGATTTGCAGTACAAATGAGATGTTGAATCGTTCAATAACAATACAAACAATAGAAAACAAAGATAAAGAAGATTGAGAACAACCACAAATGAATCGAAGTAAGACAATGATGATCAATATACTCAATAATAACAAAACATAATGATATTTATGTGAAATAACTTCTTACAAAGGTTACTTGCAACAATGATAAACAATTAGGGTTTTGCAAGATTACCAAACAATGGAAATGATCAAATCTATATATAGCGGTCTTAGTTTCGCAGATAGTTTCGCTGGTAGCAAAACTATGCTGTCGAAACAATAGTATCACCCGGTAGAAACAACAGCTTCGCCGGGTGAACTAAAATCGCTAACTATGAGCGAAACAATAGTTTTGCTCATAGTTTCGCTCAGAGTTTCGCTGGACCACAGAACTAAGAAGAATAAACAACATATAAAAGTATGATAACATTAAACTATTACAAATTAACATAAACAAAATCTAGTCTAAAAGAGTCCAGCCTATACGTGATCTTCAATACTCCCCCTAGGTTGGATCTCACCGCCTTCACTTCTATGTATTTGTCTGATAAGCTCCAATCTCTCCTACTGCATCTGATGTGTCTTTATCTGCTCCTGTAGCGTCTTCCTCAGGAGCTGCAACAACTGATTCTCTATGGTCACCTCCTGCTTCATTAGCTCCCTTAGGATGAGCACTAGATTGCTCAAACTGTCTAGTTAGATCTCTCACATCCATGTCTAATTCATATTGAGCTCTAACCTTCTCTGCCAGCTCTTTTACTTCTTTTCTGATGCCTCTAACCATGTTAGCTACTGTCATGAACATACTAGCTTCTTTTCTTGTCTCTTCTCCTGCTCCTGCTTTGATGTGATTTTCACAGAGAACGAGCAGGTCTTCATCACCGAATCCAAATACTTCCATAGGATCAAACAAGCGGAACTCTACACCACCTTTTATCTTGATCACGGCCTCCCCCGTATTGTTATCATAAAACCACTTCTCGAAATTTTGTAGTTGGTGGGAAGGGGATCTGAAATCTGACCCTGTTTATAGTCTTTAGGGGTTTCACCCTCAGCACAATCCTCCCTTTTCCTGTCTCCCGGTCTTTATCTTTCTTTGACCTTCTCCTTTAAGCTTTCATGAACCCAAATGACTCAAAGTTGTCATTCACTCTATTCTTTATCTCTTTTTCCTACAACGAGGGTCTTTCACTTAGATGAGCATTTAGTAATGGCAACCCAACCAGCCTCCTCAAATCCTACTTAGACAAGGTCTTGAAAGCCTTCCTCTTATGAAGATAAGATATCCCTCCCCCTCTCCTCTTTATCATGAACATTTTGAGGCCAGGAGTATACTTCCAACTTATGATCCTCTTATCAGCCTTAGACATACTCAACCCTTCTAGATGTTTGAATATGGGAGTTATCTCTTCAATGTCTTTCTCTCTAGCAAACTAGTCATCTTTCTCTATTTCAAAAACATCTTGAGCACCATCACCTTTTTTAGCAACATAGATTAAGGGCCTCTCATCCACCTCATAGTATTCTGGTTTAGAGTCATAATCAACCAGTTGCTCATCCTTTTCTTCTTTGTCAATCACCCCTTCTCTGCAGACTTCTCCACTTGTCAAACAAGATTCTCTCTGACCACTTCTTCACCAATCAAGTCTTTCTCAACATCAAAATGTATATTCACAAATCTAGCCTCAACTAGTTCTTTTACATTTTCAACATGTACAGTCTATTCCCTTTCACCAGATCCTCTAGCCCAGGAAGATGTACCCACATGTAAAAATGAGTACTTGGTAATATCAGTCAAATCATCTAACTTAGTCTTAGTTAGCTGATTGGGCAGCCCAACTATAACCTTTAACTCTTTCACCTCCTCAAATAATCTTTTGATCAGCTTATTCTGGTCTACCAACATCTTAGTCATTTCATCAATCACCTCATCCTTTTTCTTTTCCCTTATCTCTTGAATGGTGAGTTTTTTCTTTAACATGCTTAATTCATTTGCTAGAGATGCATTTAGATTTCTTATCACATATTCATCCATACTAGTTCTCTCCTTTTTCCTTGCAGTCTCTGTGAAAGATTGGTGCTTATGTTTAGTCCTTCTCTCGATTTCTCCCTCATCAGCTTTCTACTTTGATCTATTTTCCTTCTCAACCCTAGCCTCCTCAACCATCTTATTTACATACTCCTCAAAATCATAATCTTTTTCTTTAGCATATTGTTTTATCTTCTTAATCATATCAAGATGTTTCACTCTTGTCTCCTCAACCCTTTAGTTTTCAGATTCATCAACCTTCTCATATAATTCCATTTTTTGGTGGGTACATGTTCTCCCAGAGGTGTGTAATCTCCACTAAAATTGTGACAGATGGCGCAACAGTCTGCGAAGAAACGGGTGTTCATTTGCACTAGTCTCTTAACCTCCCTGTGTCTTGGAATATTAGGGATAAGGTCATGAAAATCGTTTGTAGGAATCGAGGATAAAGCAACCATTTTTTTCCTTCTTTAGAGCCATCACGTTCTCTGCCATACACGTAAAAATCAGTTTTGCTATGTTTGCATTCTCTCCTCTGCAGCATAATACCATTGCTTTTGCCCAATCTATATTAAGCCCATCTGATCCACCTTTACGGTGATCTAAGCACATAATGAAGACATGAGTTATGTATCTCCATTCCTTAGAGAGGAAGGACTTCTTGGTCTCCTTCCTAGTGCCAAAAGGTGGTTCCTCAAATCCCATCAGCTTGAACGCCTCAAACACCTCCAGATCTATCAATGTAACCTCCTCTCGAGTATCTTCGTCTAATCTTAGGACCCTCGATACAATCTCAACTGTAATGATCACCTTATTCTCTATGACTTCGGCTATAATCCTCTATGTGTTGCCTCTAGTATCACACTCAACTATTCTTTAGAAATCTCTAATGTGAAGATCATAAATAGTAGTAGAGTGAGATGGCATAAGCAATAGGTGATCTCAGCAGCCATCAAATGCAATCATTAAAACAAGCTGCTTTAGGGTGATTATCATCCAATATGGCAGTGATGTTGTTCCTCTCGTCAAATTTTAGATTCGCCATTTTAATCTGAAAAATAAACGAAACGTGTGAGAATAGTATATTAAATAATAGTATTAAAGAAAAATATGAAAAAAACTAAAAATTACGAAAAAAACAATTTAAATTCTCTAGGCGAAAGTATAGTTTTGTAGAAGAAAGATTTGGTTTCGTTGGACAAAACTATAGTTTCGGCAGAAATTGGCTATAGTTTCACCAGCAATTATTAATTAGTTATTAGTTTCGGCAACACGGTGAAGTAGATTCGACCGGCCGGAATTATAGTTTCGGCGCAGTGAAAATAAGGTTTGGTCAGCGAAACTGTTAAGTTCACCCGAACAACATAACTCCACAGTTTCACTGATAAACTATGAACTTTCATTCAGTTTCGTTGGACTATTCGGTACTTTCGCAGTAAGAACTGCGAAGGTACCAAAGAGTCTCGATCAAATAAACCACAATGTTGTTAGAAAACCTAAATGAAACTAAGGTCCTAAGTTTGAAACTCACTTAGGAACAAGAAACATGGATCAAATAGGAATCAAAAGAACAACAAATCAAAATCGCCAAAGAAAAGAACGGAAAAGCCCTAGACCGAAAGTTCAAACAATTGTGCGAAAATGAGGAATAAATTTCACAAAATGAGTTATATAGCACATAGTTTCGCAGGCATCGAAACTATAGTTTCCCCTGGCGAAGATGCAATTTCGCCCTACAAAATTCTGGACGTAATTGATCATGTCACTTTCGAATGAGCAGGCGAATCTATAATTTCATCGTGCGAAGCTACAAGCGAAATTATAATTTCGCAGAAAACCTAAAAAAATAATAAAGAATAAAATAAGAGTGAAAAATGATTTTAATGAAAATGAAAAATAACTAGACAAAATAAAACAAATTAAAATAAAATTTTCTCCACAAAACATCACCAAATCTTCACATATAATTTTGTTTAAACAAAATGAAACAAAATAGAAGGATATGAACAAGAAGCTAAAAAGATCTTTCGGAGAGACAAAGTTTCGTGGAATTGCTGTTATATTCATCCTTTTAAGTTCATGCGTTCTTCGTTTCAATAAGTGCACTATAGCTTCTGTTATCATGTTTTGATTCTTTTAAAGAACACAAAGGATGACCCAATCCCCACAGACATTTGACAAAGTAACTTATCTAGCCCTCATGATATATTGAACGAATGACATGTTCTAGATGACTTTTCCTCTCAGAGGCATCAAATGTCATATTTCATAAGAAGCAGATCCCTTATAAACATCAAATGATGAGAGCTCCAGGTCTATACTTACGTATAACAGAGGAGTTGATCAACTGAGTCTTACATATGAGAGTTTCAGGTCTATACTTACGTATAACAAAGAAGATGATCATATTGTGCCGATGAGAGCTCTAGGTCAGTACTATCATACAGCAGAGGAGATCATCACTCCACGTTAGTGTTCACACATAGTAGAGGAGATAAGCACAAAGAGGAATAACAACAATACAAATATGAAAAAACATATAGCTCTTTAGATAGGGTGAAAGATTTGACACAAAGTTACCTTTAGATAAGAATAACTCAAGATAGAGATGTCACATTCTCAACCCTTTTTGAGCAAGGACTTGAATCTTTGTGAAGGCCACAAATATCAAGGGGATTATCTTAGTCATTCAGTTTCTTGCTCTATCAATTAAGCTACAGGTTTACTGTTTACTTCACTTTCTAACTGAACCTATCAAGCAAATTCCATGCAATACTATCAACTTCCTTTACATTGTTTGGACTTCTCATTTTATTCTGCAAAGAAAAGCAAGGAGAACATTTAATACATTCTCCCCCGAAATTTCTACAAATAAGCAAGATATAGAAATTTCTTATTCTTACTATTAATATTATTACTAGTATTATTATTATGATTATATTATCTTATTTTATTTTTATTAAATAAATTGATGTAGAAAATAATTGATGAAAAATAATGGAGCAAACATAATAAAAGGAGAAATATAAACAACTAAAAAGAGTTTTGGAAAGAGAAACTGTTTTAAAATGATATTAAACCTAACATAGCGATCAAGTCATAAAATCAAGGTTTATCAAATGTTTTGGTGAAAATATCCGCTTTTTAATTTTTTGTGAAGATAGAAATAATATCAATAAAACCATTTTCTTGAGCATCACAAATCACATGAATCCTGGTCTCAATGTGCTTGGTTTGAGAATAATGAATAGGGTTCTTGGCAATGCCAATGGTTGCTTTGTTGTCACAGAATAACGGCGTATGAAGAAAGTTGACCCCATAGTGAATCATCTGGTGCTGTATCTAGAGCACTTGTGAGAAGCAGCTAGAAGCGGCAATGTATTCTGCTTCTCCCGTACAGAGAGAAACAGTGGTCTATTTCTTGCTTTGCCATGAAAACAGACAATTGCCCAAGTATTGACGACCTCCAATAACCGACTTTATGTTTAACCTGCAACCATTAGAATCACTACCAGAATAGGCATGTAAATCAAAATTCTCACCATAAGGGAACCAATGATGGATCTATGACATTGATCAAGATCCCGGGTCACTAGGTTTAACTTCTATATCCTTTATTGACCTTCTTTTCAAAACTAATGAAGAGATTACGTTCCTTCATGGCAATGAAGTTGATCTATGACAATCTCTCAAAGATCATCAGAGCCTAGAGAGAACTCTTATCTCTAGCCCCATTAGCAACACTTTAATGAGGTGAGTCCCACTGATGTGGAGGAGACTCATACAGATTCAGTTTCCACTCCTGAAGGTGCCTCAATGGACCTTCCGGATAGTGGTAACATCTATGAGACTAAATCTACGGAAACCATACCTTTTGATGACTCTGAAAGAGATATCATTAAGCAGGGAAACCAAGGTGCGAAGAAACCACATCTGGTGGTAAGGATGAACATACTAGGTATGTTACCTCATCTCCCTATGATTCTTCAAAAGAAGATTAGGGAAGACTGCAACTCACCATTAAAGAACTATTGTCTAAAGTCTCAAACCTTGAATCTAAGGTTAGGACTTTATAGGATAGGCATCGCATTCAGCAACTTGAGATTCACAGTCTCAAGGCTCAACTAGCTGAGAAACAAATTGAGAGGTCTGTTAGGCATGTACCCATTCAGGTCTCCTTGACCTCTTCCTCTAGCTCATCGAGCTCTCTAAATGGTGCTACCAAAAGTGGGAGAGTGTTCAGAGACAAATAACTAAGGAACCACAAGGCTAAGCTCCAACTTCGGATACTCAGCTCCCACTACAACTATCTTTCCTGAGCCATCCCAAGTAGTCCTGCAAATAGACCCAAGGATGCTTAAGATCTCTATAGGCTCTTTTCACCTTGATTAGTTATTACAGTTGTCAACTTTAGTTGGTGACAAAAGATAAGTCAAGGACATGTCATGACTACCATATCTTAGATAATACTTTATCTAAGATACTTTAACTTTAGCATTGTAGTATATGCTTTAGTCATAGGTTTCCAGCTGGTAATGATGTATATCCAGATGTAGGTAGTAGTAGATATAGTTTCTTATTGTAATTTGTTTGATATGTTTGTAAGAGTATTGTAAAGCTTTCTGTTGAGAAGTAATATATGCAAGTACCTTGAAAATTATCTCTTTGTGTTCTTTGCTACTTATTATATTATTATCAACTATTAGAAGAGACTCTACTTCATCTGATCCGAGTGTAGTATAAGTGAGTTTGAGAGAAAACGAAATGTTAAGTGACAAAAACCAATCTTGTAGAGGTCATCTTTGAAATACTAGTTTCGTTGGGGAAGAATTAATTTCATAGAAGATTTGGTAAATTCACAGACAATTTCGTAGGGAAGACTAGTTTCTCAGAGTTGTCGTAGTTTCGCAGGCAGTTTTAGCAGCAGTTTCGCTAGCCAAATGCCTGAAATAGTTTAGTTTTGCCAACACTTTCGCACGAAACAAACTTGAACTTTCGTTCAAAGGTACATTCAGTAGCAACTTCGCTTGTAAATCACCCACAAGCACAGTTAAATTTTCGTTCAATGAAACTAGTTTTGTAGAACAATAGAAAACAACTTCAAAGATGATAACCAATGTAGTTTCACCGGATGAACGGATAATTTCGCTGGAAGAAGCTGAAAAGCTTTTTCAACTCGAAATAAATCTGAAATCATCAAAAACTCAAAGAATTTGAGATCTGATGATTAAAAGAGCTTCCCCAACCAAAAACCAACAAAATTCAAGCAAATTCCATATCAAATACATTCAAATTTAGATATGAAATTGGTGAAAGCTTGATATTGATAAAAAACAACCAAAACCTCAACAAATCATGAGCACTAAGGCTCTGATACTATATTGTTGGTCCATTAGATTAATTTGCAGTACAAATGAGATGTTGAATCGTTCAATATAAAATACAAACAATAGAAAACAAAGATTAAGATGATTGAGAACAACCATAAATGAATCAAAGTAAGACAATGATAATCAATATACTCAATAATAAAAAAAGCTTAATGATATTTCAGTGAAATGACTGCTTACGAAGATTACTTGCAACAATGATAAACGATTAGGGTTTTACAAGATTACCTAACAATGGAAATGATCAAATCTATATATAGTAGTCTTAGTTTCGCAGACAGTTTCACTGGTAGCAAAATTGTGTTATCGAAACTATAGTTTCGCCCGGCAGAAACAACAGTTTCGCCGGGTGATCTAAAACAGCAAACTTTGAGCAAAACTATAGTTTCACTTATAGTTTCGTTGGTCGACAAAACTAAACAGAATAAACAACATATAAAAGTAAACTATCATTAAACCTATTACAAAGTAATATAAACAAAATCTAGTTTAAAGTGAGTCTAACCTATACTTGATCTTCACCCCTCCTCTTCATCGGAAGAGTAGTCGGGGAAGGAGATAACTGGATCAAAGTCCTCACTCTCACCACCAACATCATGTTCTTTGCTGCTAATTTTCCTCTGTTGACAACAACTTCAGATGGAGTGTCAGTGGGCTAAGTTGCCATGATTGAGGTCTTAAAGATGTAATCATTTGCAGAAGTGGGAGCCACTTTCACATGAACCTCCTGAACAAAGTTAGGGAGATCCACCTCAGTGGTAGGTGGATGATGTGGGCTAGACAAGGGAGAGTGAGGAACACTCATCTCTTTTTGAGTGGGGGAGGAGTAGAGAGACTCATTATACTAACTGAAAATCACGTCCTCCTCATCATATAAGTCAAGGCTGGGGATTGGTGGGTTAAGATCTAAAGGTTTGGAATGGTAACATTCCCCTGAAGGTTATTCACTTACGTGTTGAGACTCAAAGTGAAGGCTTAATGCTGTTAGGCTAATGAGCTCATCAGGCTTAGCATTAGGAACCTCAGCACTAAATTTTGAAGAGATAATTGTGGTTTGTTCCTCAAGAGAATTGGGAGCTCCAATGTCCAGTTCCTCTTGTGTGGGTAGTAATATGAGGGCATTCACAAACTGAATAGCCTGTGCCAGGGTACGTTTGGATTTTCATTGGTAGTTGAGAATGATTTGTGGCTGTTTTGGTTGGTGAGAGGTAGAAGGTGTGGGTTCAACACTACCCAAAGAAGCAAACAGTTGGTTTTTCAAAATTTTAAAGATGTCGGGCTTCACTTGTCCCATTTTAAGAACGTTACCTATTTCCCTCAATTGTGAGCCCAGTTCATAGTTCAGAATCTGTTGAACATATCTAGAAAACATATAATATTGTAAGGACTCTAGATTAGCAAGCAAATTTGTATAGATAAATTGAGAGTACCTGAACTAGACCCCTGAACCATCCTATGCACTATGAAGGAGAAATATTTAGGAATCTGGTCCCAGTCCCCATGCTTTTTGGATAAGTTATGGATGACCACATGAAGTAAGTACTTTCACTGGGAGGAGACCATTCCTTTCTTAAGGGTCTTGATAGAGAAATCTCCTTCAAGGCCCATCTGCAGGAAGGATTGGTTAACAACTTCTTTAGGAAAGAACAAGTCACCTTCCTCATCATCCAGCTAAAGGTGGGTGTTTGTGGTGGCTGGAGTGATGAAGATTGTCCTCCCCTACACTAAAGCAGACACTGCCTTCTCCCCATCATAATGACCTCTTGATAGGTCTTCCAAAAATCAAGCAGATGATCTTCATAGAATGGAGGATCAATAGTAAGGGAGGTGGAATAGTTGGACAGAGCAAAAAGCTGACAAACCTCTGAGAATTGAGGATATTTCTCAGAGTGCAATAAAGCAACCTGATTGTGTTGCGTGTGTAACTGCATGGAGAAGTTTGGGTCATTTCTGTGATTGAGGTTAGCCATTATAGAAAGCTTAGAAGTGAAGGAAATGAAGAATAGAGGTGGTTTTAGAGAATTTTGGGAATTTAAGTTTGGGAGTAAATGAAGATAATAAAGAAAAAGGGGGAACTATTAGGTTTGTATATGAAATGAATCTCAGACAAAGTTAATGAAAGAGGAAAAATATTAAGAAGCGGATGTCAGTCCCACCAATGAAAAAGTAGTTTAATTTTACCCAAAAGTTAGTTCTTTTGGACGTTGAAATCGTCAGAAGGTAATTTCACTTCAGAAGTTTTGATGAAAAGCTTCTGAAGCCAAATTGGCTTTGGAAGATATTACAAAGAATATGAAAATTTTGCTTCGGTAGAGATCAACACTTGAAAGTCTGAATAAAAACTTCTGAGACTTAATTGCTTTCAGATGAAAATTTTTCTTTAAAACACACAAGTATTTTGAGGAAAAGATAAGCTTAAGAAGATACAGTGAAAATTTTTTCCGAAGGTAAATTCTCCTAAGTAGTTGTTTGTTTTGAAGACATAAATTTCTTCCGAAGGTAAATGGATATGTTCCGAAGAATCAATATTTTCAAGAATATTCTAAGGAATGTATTCTAAAAATATTTTTGTTCTTTCGAAGTAAACCAAGGTTTATGAAGATAATAGAATAGACAACTTGGAACATACAAATTTTAGAAATAATATGATTAAGTTTTAAGAAAAAGCTACTCAAAGTTAATCATACCAATAACTAAGACAAGATATTTAAATCTCTGATCATCAAAAGCCTTTGTGAACAGATCAACATATTGTTCATTTGTGTTAACTTTGACTTGTTTGGTTAATCCTTTCTCAAAATTATCTCTAATCAAATGATACCTGATATTGATGTGTTTGGTCCTTGAGTGTTACATAGGGTTCTTTATGATAGAGGTAGAACTGTTGTTGTCTATGTGAATGGGAGTTTCCTTGAAATTGATTCCACAATCTAGCATCTGATTTTGAATCCAATGCACTTGAGCATAGCAGCTTGCAGCAACAATGTATTCAGCTTTAGTAGTTGATGTAGAGACACAAGATTGCTTCTTGCATTGCCATGAGACTACCCTTCCACCAAGGAACTGGCATCCCCCTTGTAAGGCCCCCGTTCCCGGGCACCTCACAGTTGGTCATTCATTGCACTTAAAACATTATAAAATGTACACTAATTTTGCAGCGGAATTTAAAACTTTCATTTATAATTAAAAACATGTCAATTACAACATTTGTTTTCATCTCAAAATACAAGACATGACAAAATACGGATGCCAGCCTCAAAACGCTCCCAGTAGCTTATGCATCCATGCCTGCAACTCCTCAGCATCAACAAATACCTACCAACAATCATACATACAAAGGTCAGCGATGCTGAGTGAGTTCTAGTTTCATAATAAAACATACTTTACTTTTCAACCGTTCGTGATCATGCATTTAACATACATACAGATAATATCATTATTATCTTCCATTACGTTCGTTAACTTTTTTCATTCAACGTATTACAATATCGTTCACCTCTCTTTCTCGATCCGGCCAGACTTTACCGTCTTCGTGGCACTCAGCCATGATTACTGAGGTCGAATGACGAGGATCCTATTCTGTACATTATTACGATAATTCAGTTACATTCATTCATACGTTCGTTCTTTACGTCATTATCTTTGCTCATTACTCTTTATTACTCGAATCTTGTCTCTTGCAATATCTCACGCTCAAAAGCTGATGCCGTGCCGGGGCCTGCTCACAATCCCCCGACTCATGTCTGAAAACTGACACAGTACCGGGATACGTGACAAAGATATCATATGAGTCAGTCACAGGGATTGAACTCTAACCGAGTATGTTGCAACACAAAGTTGCTCACCTTATTATCTCGTCTCATGCAATATCCCCGACTCATGTCCGACGACTGATACTGTGCCAGGGCCTGACAAACAAACCCCTGACTCATGTCCGAAGATTGACATAGTACCGGGATACGCGACACGGATCTCATCATCCGTCACTTTTGTCGTATGCAATACTCCTGACTCATGTTCAAAGACTGATACTATGCCGGGGCCTGCTCACAAACCCCCGACTCATGTCCGAAGACTGAGACAGTACCGGAGTACGCAATCTATATCCTGTCTCATGCAATACCCCCAACTCATGTCCCAAGACTGATACTGTGCCGGGGCCTGACAAACAAACCCCCAACTCATGTTCGAAGACTCACACAGTACCAGGATACGAGACCAGGACCTCTTTCGTGTCTGTTGCGACACAGAGTCGCTCACCTCCTATATATGCTTGCAAGCCATTCTATACTTTCTCTTTTATTCATTTATTCTTGCATGCATTCATTCATTACATTCCTCTTTTATTATCTTCCACTTTACGTTACATAATACTTTCATTACATTTATTAACGTTCAACGCAAAGCCAAGGGAAGACATACATACATAAGCATAAACATATACCATCAACATCATACATGCATAACACACATCAAACATAAGCCATCACATCATAACCAGGCCTAGCTTCCTATTTTACCCCTTAAAACCACATAGAAAACCTCAAGTCCAAAGTGGGTGCAAGGGTCCTTCCAGGCGCATGAGCATAAAATTATAAGTATAAGTAGTCTGGGCGCATGGGCACTGTTTGGGCGTTTCTGCCCTGTTCAGGCACATCACGAACACTTAGTCGTTTCAAGGACTTGGGCGCATGGGCACTTTTTGGGCGTTTCTGCCCTGTTCAGGCACATCACGAACACTTAGTCGTTTCAAGGACTTGGGCGCATGGGCACTGTTTAGGCGCATGGCCAATACTTAGCCGTTTCATTCACTGGGACGCATGGGCACTGTTTAGGCGCATGGTCCACACTTAGCCGTTTCAATCACTGGAACACATGGGCACTATTTAGGCGCATGGCCACACTTGGGCGCATGGCCAACACTTAGACGCATCGGCCACTGTTTAGGCGCATGACCCGCTCTTGGGTGCATGGCCAACACTTAGGCGTCTGGCCACTCATGCAGGGCGCATGGATAACTGTTTGGGCGCATGAGCCACCTCTAGGCGCATGGTCTACTATTTATGTTCATCAGAGCATTCTGAAATCTTTTTTATGCTACCAATTTCACCCAATTGCCATTCTACTCATACCCAAAAACATATCTAACATATTAAGGCCATCTAAACATGCTATACATCATCTCTAAACCATAATCAACACTATAACATACATACATACATACAACATTCGTACATAAAGCTGTAAACCCACGGTTTCTTTCAAAACGTTTACTTAGTATGCATAATAGCCCCAAATCAGTTGAAAATCAGTTAAAGAGGGGTTCTAGATACTCACCTTGAGCAACTTTTGAACAACACTCTTCCAGTTCAAGACCCACTTCGATTCAGCTCTTTGAATCCCGAAAATAAACTCTAAACAACCAGAACTTCGGTCAAGAACTCAATACTCAGCTGAAACCGAGCTTGAACAAGAGAAGACTTACCTTTTTCAGCTTCTTCTTCCTCTTTCCCTCTCTAGAACCGGGCTCTCTCTCTCTCTCTTCTTCCTCCGAGAGCAAAGCAGCTTTCTGCTTGATATGGGTGACCATGCCCTTTAATATCTTAAAATAATAAAATTTGTACTTTGTAAACTTTTCCTCCTCCATTTGTGCATAATTTCTATTCCTTCCACTTACTTTCCTTTTCCTTTCATTTAAATAAAATTTCGGGGTGTTATACCCCGGATGTAGACTTTGCAGTCGTATTGCATCCACTATAGTCACTATCTGTATTTGTATACAGATTGAAGTCATAATTCTTTGGATACCAAAGGCCAAGAGTTGATACACCTTTGAGGTATCTTAAAATTCTCTTAACAGTGATTAGGTGAGACATCTTGGGGTTAGCTAAATTTCATGAAAAAATACATGTAGCAAACATGATATCAAGCGTGCTAGCTGTGAGGTACATAAGAGACCCAATCATAGCCCTGTGAAGGTGTTCATCCACACACTCCCCCTCAAGATCAGGCCCAAGGGAGTGGTTTCTTGGTATGGGTGTCTTAGTAACCTTACAATCAGTCACGTTGAACCTCTTAAGTATGTCCTGTAATGCACGAAATAAAGTCAAAACGAGCCAATTAATAATAATGGGACTACCTGCGATTTTTTAAATAAAAATAAGCTAGAGATAGAGTATGGACCGAGTAGACTTCTCGAGTTATGTGTTCGATGAGTTTAAGGTCCAAGAAACGCCCGGTATATATAAACGGATCATCTTGAGTCACTCTCATTTGCAACTCAACACCAACTTTTAGAGAGAGAGTGTGTAGAGAGAGAAAGTGCAGAGAAATGGTGATTCAAGGCTCGGTTGATGAAGAGATTGAAGATCGGTGTTCATGGGCATCTAAGCAACAAGAAAAGACCAAGAATCCAGGTAAGAAACATCGTTTAGTCATTCCTTTTGATATAAAACCATATTCTAGGGCTTGGGGGTTTTTGAAAGTGATAAAGAATCGCCCAAAACTCAAGTTTTTGTGTAAGAAAACATGTAAGAATCTTAGATATAGCTTATTGGGTGATAAACCAAGTTTTTAGGTGTAAAAGATTGAAGTTTTGGGACAAAAATAGGTTGGTTTGTAATTTCAGCCCATTCTCCAAAACTAGGTGTTTATATAGCGAAATTATGTAGTCATCCAATGAAACTATGAAGACTTTCTTCAAAACTGTAGTTTCGTAGATAGTTTCGCAGACCTAGATATCCAACGAATGTTGACTGAAACTTTAAGCAAAACTGACAGCGAAGATGCTTGTGAAACTACCAACGAAGGTGGCAGCGAAACTGCTGGCAAAACTAGCAGCAAAACTGCTCATATAGAGTGAAATTAGCAGCGAAATTAGGCTGAAATTAACTCATTTGAGTGTTAACTTATCTGCAGTCTACGTAGTGTGACCCTTGCTTAGAAAGCTTGATTGAGAAGCTGCTCACTAAGTCCCCTATTTAAAGGTTTTGAACTTTTTTGGGGGATGGAAATGCATACTAAATATATGTTTCAAATGACCAAGATTTTAAGAGATTTTAACAGGAAGATCAATTTTAAGCACGACCCCAGCCATGGGCGTTGCCCCTTGGATCCCGAGGCTACTGCCCCTATGACCTCGCTATCAGGGGTTACCGCCCCCAAACCCCCGCTATGCCACAAAGGATCAATTATGTTCTTTGATGACTTATGATTATTGTTGATATATTTATGTATGTGAATGAATAATAGAAGTGGAACTTCATAAATGAACGAATGAAAAGTCTTGCAAGCAAATGAAAGGAGGTTCACAACTCATTGAGAGTTGTTAGCTCAATTGTGTGTTTACAGCGTGGGATCTTGGCTAACCCTTAAGGGTTCACACATAGGGGGAGTTAGTCTATGTGACTACTCCATACGTACGATATGTGTGATATGGTATCCTTGTCGCTTAACCCTAGATGATATGGCTTTGTGCTCAGGAGGGGGGTTAAGCATACAAAAGGATCTAGATTGAAGTAAAAAGATAATAAATTTATGAAAAGTGCGATAAGTATGGAACGTGTGATATGTACAAAATGAACGATGATGGAAGATAATAGATATTACCTTGATGTACGTGTGATGTGTGATCATGTGCCATAATATCGAAAATGTTTTAACAAATGAAAGGTAATATAATGATTTTGTAAAACTAAAACTCACTTAGCAATGCTGACTTTTTTATATTTTCCAGTTGGCATGTAAATATTACTGAGGATGACACAGGGCGGCTACTTAACATTTTTGGAAAGGCGTCCGTTTTGTTAAACGATAATGTTTTTACATTGTAATACGAACAAACGATGTTTTGTAATTATTATGAATGTTGTATTATTTTGCAAAAGCAAATATGTGAAATGGTTTCCAAGTTATTCCGCTGTGGCATTTTAGTAAACCTTAATATATACTTTTTGTGTTATGTGTGATGATTGTCCAATTGTGAGC
Source organism: Flaveria trinervia (assembly GCA_025506515.1). Classification (NCBI taxonomy): domain Eukaryota; kingdom Viridiplantae; phylum Streptophyta; class Magnoliopsida; order Asterales; family Asteraceae; genus Flaveria; species Flaveria trinervia. The sequence goes on along the minus strand of CM046444.1, from coordinate 50,291,018 downwards.
GTCCCGAGAACGGGGCCTTACATGTCCTAAATATACTATGACTGACTGATGAAGATATCATCTTTAACTTGCGTAACCTGAATTTCCAGAAAGAAATTGAGTCCCCCATGGCACTAATTTCAAACATGTCATTTATCAGGTTCTAAAAGTCTTTGTACAGCTTTGGATTAGTTGACCCAAAGATGATGTCATCTACGTATTTCTTGGACTAGCATGAAGTCATTCCCTTGTCCTTTGTTGAAGAGAGCTCCATCTATAGTACCCCCTTCTATATCCATGTTTGCAGAGATACCGAGAAAGTCTGATACCACTTTCTTGGTGCTTGGTGCAGTCCATAAAGAGCTCTATCAAGCTTGCAGACATAATTAGGATGATCAAGATCTGTAAAACTAGGTGGTTGTTTGACATACACCTCTTCATAAATCACCCTATAAAGAAAAGCACACTTGACATCAAGTTGGTAGACCTTGCAGTTCTTGGATGCAGCAAAAGCTAAGAATATGCTAATGGCTTCCACTCTTGCTACATGATTAAAGACATCTGTGTAGTCAATTCCTTCTTCATGTGTACTCTTGAACAACTAGTCTTGCCTTGTTTTTGATGACAAGTCCCCTATCATCTTTCTTATTCCTAAAAACCCATTTGGTTCCTATAGGAGTCTTCCTATAAGGAAGAGGATATTGGTTCCAAACCTTTCTCTTTTTGATTTGAAGCAGCTCCTCTTGCATAGCTTCAATCCAACTTCCATCCTTCAAAGCCTCATCAATATTCTTAGGTTCTATATGAGTTAAGAAACAAGAGTGAAGACAAACATTTGCATCATAGGTTTGTCCTCTTGTTCTTACCCCTGAATCAACATGTCCAATGATGTTTGAGGTGGGATGAGACTTATGGATCCTTAGCTGAGGAATCACAGCAAGTTGTTTAGACAGATCTAAATTAGAAAAATTTATATTTGACATTGAGGTTTCTCCCACTACACTAGCACATTATCAAGTGAAACTGGATCTAATAAGTGTGTGACATCATCGATGTTGTCTTCAATGGGACGATTATCGGCATCTTGAAATTCTTGATCACTATCACCATCATCATTATCTTATACATTTGAAGTTTCTTTATCTGGTTATTAAGCCTGTTAGCTAGAATTTGAAAGCATCTCAGATGTATCAGCTGAATTTGTCATTGTTGTGTTGTTAGAAACTTCATTTGCAGGATTAGTTACAACTGGAGCTGAAGTTGTATAGCTTGAAGGTCTTTCCAACTCAAATCTTGTATCAGGATCTCCTGTTAGTAAATATCTATAGACCTTAGAACATTATCACAAGATCTGTTAAAACAATTGGTAACTAAATCAAGATCAAATAACCAATCAGGACTAGAACCAGTTACACAGGGTGTGTGTTCATTGAAGGTCACATTGGCTGACTCCTCAACTATTCTAGTTCTAAGATTGTATACTCTATAAGACTTAACTTAGGAAGAGTATCCAATGAAGTTTCATCATCTAATTTCTCAGCAAAGTTGGCAATTTAATCTTTGGTATTCAAGATGATGCAAGGACATCCAAATGACCTGAGAAAACCAATGAAAGATTTTCTCTTATGCAAAAGTTCATAAGGAGTCTTACCACGTGTCATAACTACTAACACTGTTTTGCACATAGCATGAAGTGTTGACAGCCTCTGTCCAGAAGGTGATTGGCAGTTTAGAGTCAAACAACATGGTTCTTTCAGCTTTAATTTGTGTCATGTTTCTTCTCGCAGCAACACCATTTTGCAGACGAGTCCTGGGAGCACTATATTGTCGTGTAATACCCTTTTTATCACAAAACATATTAAAGATTAGGTTCTTGAATTTAGTTTCTTGATTACATCTTATGGTTTTGACCTTGTGATCACATTGATTCTCAATCTTTAAGATGAAATTCTTTAGAATCTCAGGGGTCTTATCCTTAGTTCTAAGAAAGAAGACCCAAATGAATCTTGTAAAGTCATCTATGATCACTAAATAATAAGAGGTCCTTCCTAGACTCATTACACCGGTGGGGACAAAGAGATCCATATGTAATAAGTGTAGGGGAGTAGTGATGCAGTTTCTTTCCATTGGCTTGTTAGATACCTTGTGTTGCTTTCCTTTTAGGCATGCAAAACAATGGCCAACACTTGTAAACTCTTTCTTTTGCATTCCGGTTACCAAATCATTTTTAATTAGCTTAATCATGTTCTTAAACTTTAAATGGCACATTCTTTTAAGCCAGAGAAAAGACTCATCATGATTTGCTTTAGACAGAAAACATGAAACTTCCCCTGAGGGAGATGTTTCTTGCAAGTCCATCTTGTACATGTTCCCTTTCCTGGGGGCTCTTAGTAGAATATGCTCATGAGGAATGACCACCCCGAGCTTGAGAACAATGCACTCATGCTCAGTAAAGAGCATGTTATGACCTGGGGGCTCTTAGCAAGATATGCTCATAAGGAATGACCATCCCGAGCTTGAGAACAATGCACTCATGCTTAGTAAAGAGCATGTTATGAATCAGATCACAAAATGGAGATACACTAAGAAGATTGTATCCAAGCTACTTGACAAAGTTTACATTCTCAATGCTGAGCTTACCATTTATGACCTTGACCCTTCGAGTAATGTAATCCCCAGCATCTCCTCTAAAAGCAACTGGTCCTCCATCAATCTTTTCAAATTCGTAGAGAACTAACCTATTACCTGTTATGTACCTAGAACAGCCACTATCAATGATCCATGCATTCCTGTTTGTCTTTAGCTGTTCCTGCAAAAAGAGAAGGTTAGTTACATTTGGAAACCCAAGCCTTATTGGTCTTGGGCTTATAAAAAGAAGTTAAAGGTAATGAAATAATAATAGATCCTATAGTCAATTTTTGAGGATCTTTTGTTATTATTGAGGAGAAATCTCAGTCACATGGTCTTTGTTTGTCTTCCACACCACCTTTGGAAGCTTAGAATTGACCTTTAATACTTCAAAAGTTTTGCTGTCCTCAGAAGGTTTGATTACTGAACCTTCGGAAGATCTTGCTAACACCGTAGCAGGCTTCCGTACTTCGGAAGTATTCCCTTCTTCCGAGACCAAATTTTCTTCCGAAAGCAATTTTCTACTTGCCTTCATCTTCATTTTGGAGCTTCCAGAGGAAATATATTTTCCTTTCAAAGCTTGTTTCTTCTTGGAACTCCTAGAAGTTTCTTTCTTGATCATATGGAGAGTACCTTTTGGATTGTAATGTAAATCCTCAGCAAAATGAGAGACACTCTCACACATGATACATTCTATTTTCTTCCTGCTAAGAGCCTTCTTCTAAGAACAAGGCTAAACTTGATCACTTTCCTTCTCCATCTTTATCTTTGTAGATGAAGTTGAAGTCCTTTTAGGGTATGAACTTCCTTTGGCGTTGGATGGTTCAGGTTGTGCAGCAGCGGTGCATAACTGATCCGTCTTCTTCATGCTACTAACATGAGTTGATACTAAACTAGAACTCCTGGTAGTAGAGTTCAAGTTAGTATCTCCAGACTTTACCATTTCAAATCCTGCAGAGATAAAAACTTGTTTATGCTTAGAGTTAAAAATGTCCTTGATCTCTTGAGCCTTCTTTGCTTTTCTCTTGCTCTTCCTAATCATGTTTTATCTATTAAACTTAGTCATCCCAATCTTCTTTCTCTCCTCAGAAGGATAATAACCCTTCTTAGAATCCTCTTCTTTACTCTTCTCAGAAGCATTCTCCACTATCTCTTCTTTATCCTCTTCAGTCAAAGGATCTATGAGAGGAAGCTCATCTTCACAAGTTCCACATCTAGGAGATCTTACAGAGATGATTATGTGTGGAGGAGCTATCTCACTAGATCCTAGTCCCTGCTTATTCTTATAACAAACTTTTGCATGCAAGGATGATGATATAATGTTCTTGAAGGTCTCTTCTACAAGAACACATATTTTTGGCTTGTCTTTGCTGATCATAAGCTCAGCCTGGCATTTAGTCAACTTAGTGATGAGATCTTTGATTTTAGTCCTGTGATTTGTATGTTCATGTTTAAGAGTTGAAATGGTTTGTTCTAAGTCCTCTATCTTCAACTTATAGTCATTTTCAGCTCTTTTGACATTAGAGTTTAAGATATTGAAGGACTCACGATCAGATCTCATCTCTAAGTTGTAGGACCTATATCTATTTACTTTAGCAATACATTCAAGTGTATAAAGATGTTCTTGTACCTTTGTTTCATCATGTTCAACCATCAGTGCTTGGTTTGGAGATGCATCTTCCACCTAAAAGCTCCAGTCAAAGCCTCATTCTTCAACAACAACTATAACTTGCTGTTTTGGCTTCTCATTCTGGGTGACTTTCTAGTGTAGTTTGGTCTGGTTTGTGCTTGGTGCCTTGCACTCCCTTGCAAAGTGGCCCATTTGGTTACAACTATAATATTTGACTTTGCTTTTATCCAGTCCAAACTTTCCATTAGCTGTATTGCTTGGAAACTTCCTTCATGTCCTTTCTAGAACTTCTTGGCTCTATTGGCTCCTTTGTATACATAAAGTCCAAGTTTTCATGGGTGAATAGAAAGTTGCTTGTGCTCTCATCAAAAGGCAAAAAGGCATGTGAAGAACTTGTCTCTTGGAATGGGCTTCCTTGAGTGTAGCTTTCTCTTGGTGTCTTCGGGTAGGTGATGAAAGGAACCTTTTATGAGTTGTCAAGGTAGCATATAAGATGATGTTGAGGTTCTATGCTATCCCTTTCAATCACATGCTGGGATGAACACATTTGATTGGTGGAGTTACCAAATGAGCCTTCCATGTTCATCTCCATCTACTATCCACTGAGAATACCATACAACTCAGTCTAGGTGAGAATCTTAAGGTTCTCAGTCCTCTTGATAACAACATAGTAATGTGTCCATTCCCTAGGAAGAGAGGACATAAACTTCCTTACAATGTCCTTGTTCTCAAGAGTCACTCCAACATCCATAAGAGTGTCAACAATCTCAACATACCTAAAGTAGTGTTAAGTAATGGTTTCACCTGTTTAAAAGGTGAAGTTTTCTAAATGTTGCTCCAGGACATCCTTCTTGTTCTCCTTGGCTTCAATAGACCCCTCATACATCAGCTTCAGTGCATTCCACAACTGCTTAGCTATTTTGCACTTATTGAGGCCTCAGTATATGGAGTTTGGAAGAGCAGTTTGAAGGACTGTCATGGCATTCTGGTCAATTTCTACACTCTTCCTATATTCATGAGAGTAGTCAGCCATAGCCTTTGGAATCATACCACCCAGAGCAACAACTGAAGAGGTTCTTGGAATGTAAGGTCCAGAGACAACAAATTCCCACATCGTAAAGACTTATGACTTGATGAGACCTTCCATTCTTTGGCACCAAGTGTCAAAGTCTTCACGAGTGATCAGTGGGGACTTATCATGGTTCCAGTTTCCATTTCAGCTTTAGTGATAGCTGCCATTTGATATGTTAAGTAAGTTGTGTGTGTGAGGGACATGAAGATAGTGAGATCTTACAATCAAGAGCCTTAAATGCTCTGATACCAATTGCAGGACCGTTTAAGGGGTGGTCACTTACAACACAACACATAGTGAGGAGAGTGAGTTAGAATACTTAACATATCAAATAGGGAACTAGTTACCAGTTACATTTTTTTAAACAAAAAAACACAAGTAATAAAGAGAGATAAAACAAGAACAAGATAACACAAGTGTTTGGTTTTCAATAATGATGTATATTTCTCTCAAGTCCCTTACAAGTGTTTACAATGCATAAAGAGAGATACAAGGGACCTGAGATACTTTATACTACATCCTACAGACGGCCATACTTTGAAGGCCAGCTGGATACATGATCTAGACAACAACAAAATCACTGTAGAGTCAAAAAGAATATTTCCTTTTAACTAGTAACTATCGCATGCCATAACTCACATTCTAATGTATTACATAAAGGATAAAAGTACATAAAGTAGAAAGTAAAAGACTTAAGACCTAAATGTACAATTAGAAAAAGCATGGACCTTTCACAAACTTGTGAAAGTTAGTGAGTCAAAAAAGTTGTAACGGAAAGGTAGTCTAGTATTATGGTAAAGGTACATCAGATAAAGCATGTACTCAAAAGTCTTTAGAAGAAATTTGCCTTCACGAGTTTGCTTCAGAAGACCTTGTCTTTGAAGCTTTGAAACACTTCATGTTGGCTTCAGAAGATGTTGGTCTTGGCTTTGGAAAATTGGTCAGGACGGTGTACGTACAGAATACTAACTAATAATGCATGAAACCAGATCAAATACTGTGGAATCCTATTTGATTAGAAATCCAATCAGTGAGAAAGTAAACCTGATCGATATAAGAATAAACTAAATGTTAAGAACGAGTAAGAATCGATCAAGAACAGACTTTGAAGTTGGATTGGCTTTCTTGGACGTTCTGGACAGCTATGATTCATGTATTCGAAGTGTTATCAAATTGTTCTTGAATTCTTATGTTTTTCCACAAATTAAGTGGTATTTATAGGTTGTAGTTTCCATTCGTACGACTGAACCATTAGCATGGTTCAGTCATGTGATTGAATCATGTGATTGAGTCATGCGGACAATTGAAGGTTCCGTCTTGCGTCTGAGTCAATATTATATCTTAATCATATGACTGATCTAGTCTCCTGGTTCAGTCGTGTGACTGGTCCATAAGCATGATGTATTCATGCGTATGGCATTAAGTATGGTCCATTAGCATGAAGACTCCTCAGATTAGATTGATCACATTGCTCAATCATTATTGACTAAGAACTATGTACAATAACTTTAAACCTATATAATAAGTTCATACATATGATTTATACTCAACACAATATTAATATGAAATAGATAAACATTAATAAGCAAAAAACCACATATTATATATCATTGAATCAAGTCATTACATATGTGTAAGACATGAAAGACTTTTACATTAAAGCTCACAAACTAGGAACATGATGTATCTACAAACTCCCCTTTGGTCCTAGTTTATTCTATTGTCTAACACTCTTTACATGTTCTTTGAATTTCATGTACTTCTCCTCTTTTGTAACCCTGCGTGTATTCCAAAAGCAATGTAGATTCGTATGACGTGTTGAAACTGGAGAGCTTGTACATTATCTTGTACAATGTGTAGACATCTTCAGCTGACATGTTTGTAAGCCACATTAGGTCGAATACCCTCATACTCTCTATTTTTCCTTCTCTGTTAAGAACTATGACCGCTTCACCCGTCCTCCAATCATAATACCACCATATGAAGTGTGGAGTGAAGTCCTGAGGCTCATGTAAGGGAATCTTTGACATCGTACACGGAGGACTCCACTTCAACACAACTTTAAGTCTTCCAGATATGGGGTCCACTTCAGACTTTCGGATGTACCTCTTATGTTGTTAAGGTCTAAAGTTTACCCACCTGGTGTGGTATTCCTTCTTTAATGCAACCTCAAACCAACCTGACATCTTTCTTGGATTAGAATACATCATATCTAAGCATGCTAGTTGGTTGAGCTCAAAACCACGAAGAGTCTTCACATCATGAGGATATCTGTAGTACTCAATCCCCTTCTCTCTCTTTACAACATATACGTCCATATCTTCAAATAAGCCGATGCTATAATCTTGCCAGACACTTTCTAATGTCGTTTGACTCTATAAAGCTTTGTGTAGGCATTCTACTTTGGGGGGCGCGCTGGGCTTTAATCTCTGCAAACGAAGCTGCCCATTCAGCTTTCTTGATATCAGCGTTTACGCTTGAAGCTTGGGTTGTGCTTTCTTCTTTCTCTTTTTCTTTTTCTACTTCTTCCAACTTCTCAAAAGTACCACTGTCAAAGTTTCACCAAGTTGGGGATAACATGTCCTTCTAGATCATTGTACTGTGGATAATTATCAGCAGTGACATCCTCTATCTCGATTTTGTCTACATCGCTCGGCTCATCGTCACTTGCCACATCATCTGTAGGAGCATCTTTGACCGGCTCATCAAGATTCAGCCTGAATATTTTAGCAAGTTGTTCATGTGTTAGGTCGTGTATGATCTCTCCCTCCTCTGGACTTTAGCTCACCAATCTTCTGAATATCCTTTGCAAGTCAAGAATCATGGTTAATTAAGTCTTGAGCTGCTGAAGGGGTTGGACATAAAATTCATCTGTTTGTTGAGCTTTATCTGCTTGATTAAACATTAAGCATATCACATATAAGTCATTATATAGATCATTAAGACATAACCTAACATAAATGATAAATAATTACATTAATGTAATATATAATTCAAGTACAAAAGTTTTAAATACAAAGACATGTAATCATTACTTTTGTCTTGATCCTTTTGTTATTTTGATGGAGGAGCTAAGGACGAGGCTCCTTGATCGTGGCTTCGTTTGATACGCCTCCCTTGAACTTGAGGAGAGGGTGATGCAGTAGCATCACCTTACTGATCATCATCGTCCTCTCTATCTTTCCTAATTGGTCCTCCTTCACCAACCTCCTCCTCAGAGTCATCTTCATACTCATCATCATCATCATCATCATCATCACCATCATCACCATCATTGATCTTTAATGGCTCAGACTTCGATCCTTTGAACTTTAGGAGTATCCTCTTGTTTTTTTCTTAATCTCATAAATCCTCTTTGACGACGCCAACACCAGCTCATTTTAACTTGAGCGCATGGTGGGTTCGGCCTAATGCACTCTCGTACTGAGCACTCTTCTCGCTCAGATGCACTATCTTCTTTGTTGGGGCTGCATTTACTTCCATCATCTTGTTTAGCTGAGTGGCCCTCAGCTCATCAGTGGCAAGCAGCCTTAGCACAATGTTGTTAAGGTTAGCAAGTAGTTCTTCCAACCCGATGTGGAGTAGAGTGGGTCCAGCTGTGAATGTGAAGTGGGTGGAGGGACTTGCTTGGTGGCTGGTGGGTGTTGTAGTGGATGTGGTGAATATGGGAGGTGGAATGTGATTGGGATGTGGTGGAATGCCTATGGTAGTGGTGGTGGTTGGACTGATGGTGGCAGTGGGAGAAGTGGTGGTGGTAGTGGTGGTTGTGGTTGGAGTAGTGGTAGTGGTGGTGCTGTAGTGGTGGGTGTGAAAGTGGTGGTTGTGGTAGAAGAAATGATCAATGGTGGTTGCTGTAGTGGTGGGTGTGAAAGTGGTGGTTGTGGTAGAAGAAATGATCAAAGTAAATCTTGGCCTCTTGCTCTTCATCCTGTAAGGTTGTGCCATCCTCTACTTCCTGGAGCCCTTTGCCATAGGCTATCCGCCTAGGCTACTGGGCTGGTTAGGAGTGTAAGAAGGATCATTGACATCAGTAGCATCACCCCTTGGCTCATCCTGGCATCCACCAACCGCCTTGATCCCTCTGTTAGTGGCCACGACCCGGCTCCCGACAGTCCGTACTAGAGGCTCATCATCTGACTCTCCTTCTTCATCTATCAGAAAGTCTGGGTGGATAGCAGCCTGCTTAGAACACCTGGAGCAGAAGAAGTAATAGGTGGAGGTGGTGAAGATATAGTAGAGGTATCGGTGGCCCGTGAAGAACTGGGACCTGCATCTCCCCCACCTTGACCGTCATCATGGTCATCATCCTCATGGGCTATGGCTGCCATGATGGGCTCAATATCAGAATCACTGTCATCGTGATGCCACTTATTACGAGAAGGCGCCACATAATCCTCATAGGCCAAGTGCCGAAACAGTCTCCTGACAGGGGGCTTCACCTGCTTCCCCCTGTAAACTTTCATCCTTCCTAATGTCGTGTCATCCATAACCTTTAGAATAATAGCATCATCCCTTTGCTTTGGTAGCGAAGGACGATTCTCATCTACAATCAGTTGTAGAAACCGTGGGTACATGCAGAAGCCTTCCTTGCCCTTGGCTTCAGGGTTCGCTATCACATATGAGTAGAGCATACGAGAGAAACTGAATGGGTAATTCAGTACCAGTGCAACATTGATGTCAATAGTGTAGTTGATCCTCAGAAAGCATCCCCAGGCCATTAGGGGATGTAGCTTAGTGGGTAGGACCCGTCCTCACCCAGATCTAAGACCCGCCTCAGATCATCCTCAGTAATCTCGATCTATTTTCTGAAGATGGAGCTCCATATACGGTGTGGCTCAACGGACCTGTCAATCCTGGTGCTTTCCCAGAAGGCATGCTGTATGGATTTTTGAGGTGTGCATGGGATAGAGATGGCCTTGAAGATCCTTGATCTGCGCAGAAAGGCAATAATCCCTGTGAACTCAGAAGCATTCCTGGACGTAGAATCAAGGTGAGCACAGATGTTGTGCTTGTTGCTCATAGTCCACTTATCGGCCATGTTGCTGCAACACAAGAGACATATACGTTACATTTATGCATTACAGAAGACAGTTGAAACGTAGCTTTTTTTGACCAATCTGGTTTAATCGTGCAATTGAACCATATGACTGAGTTTAGTCGTGCGGTTGAGCCTATGGCTGAGTTTAGTCGTGCGATTGAGCTTGCGACTGAACTTAGTCATATGGTAGGCTATGCAGTTAAGTCAGTTGTGAGTCACCAATTGATTCATTCGTGCGATTGAATCGTGCGCCTGACACAATGGTGCGACTAAGGTTCATACAGAGTGTCCATTCACATATTGCTTTTCTTGACACTCTAACTTGAATCTAGGTCAAAACTTTGGATTAGACTTTGTATTTAGACTCATTTGACTCGCAGGGACTCTAAATAGCACCTAATGTCCTTTAAATCAACTATTATGTCCATTTAAGTGATCTATTTAGATGAATTATTCTCGTTTCTTGATTTTAACTAAATCGGTCCTTACGGTTCAAATAAACAAGTCATTAGGGTCGATTTCAGTCTCAAAGTACCTTTAGATGAGTAGAACACATATTAGTATTACAAGTCAGTGAGTAATCAAGGAAAATGAAAATCGGGAAGAGTGTTTACGTATGGGAGGGTTTTGAAAGCTGTGAAGAGTGGTAAGGAAGGCGACCGAATAACCTTTCTATTTATATTGTTTTAAAGTAAAGTGGTGCGACTGGACCCATATTCATGTTTCAGTCGTGCGACTAAACCCATACTCATGCTTCAGTCGTGCGACTGACTCATACTCCTTAATCCATTCATACGATTGGTTTAATCTTATAGTCCAATCGCATGGATGTCTCATACTCATGGTCCAGTCGTGTGACTAGCTCATACTTATGGTCCAGTCATGTGACTGGCTCATACTTATGGTCCAGTCGTGTGACTTGCTCATACTTATGGTCCAGTCGTGCAATTGGCCCATACTTATGATCCAATCGTGCTATTGGTTAATACTTATGAGTTTGACCTCACACACTTTCAAACACTTCAAATTTTCACTTTTGATACTAAACATTATGACCGATGATCATCTCAGACATGACCTTTTTAATTTAAAACTGTTTGATCACCTCAGACGTGATCCTTTTACTTTTTAAATGGATTGGTCACCTCAGACGTGACTCATTTTAATTTAACACCGATTTTGGACCCTTCAGGCGTGACCCCTTTTGAGTGAGTGATTCATAGATTATGCTATTGGTAGAGTCCAACATCTACGTAACAAAAGACTAGAAAATAAAATTTGAAAACACTTTGAATTTTAAAACAAAACATGACAAGCCTATTAGGGTACATCTAGCCAATTTTACTTCCTGAGCAGATCAACTTCAAGTTAATTTCATCATTTCTGGAACTATTCATTATGGAATCATACAGGCATATCAGAATCATTTGGGACCTTTTAATAAAACATTTTGATGCTAGATTCTTGTTTTTACTGAGAGTCAATAGCAATTTTAGGAAATCATACTATAGCTATAAGATGCACACAATGATTTTGACTGTCAGAATTGCAGCTCATGATGATTGTTACTATATTGTCCACTTAAATCCATACAAAGATTTTTGACTCACACTGGTGATGAGTTAAGGTCTAATTATTTCAACTAGCATTTGTGGATCCCACACTTATATGGTAATCAACATTCCTCAGGAGATTTTTGAGCGGTCTGCGGGTATATTTCAAGAAGAGACTATTCTAAGAACTTTCAAAGAGATGCCAAGCCTCAAGTCATTGCCATCGCACAATAGAGAGGCGCAAACAACAATGAATTCTAGAATATTTGGGTTGTGCTTATCCTTAGGTCAGTGCCACACCACAGCAGATAGCATCACATCCTATCTTCTTGTTAGAGCAATTAATTTTCTTTTATACATAACGCACCAACAACATAAGTTATTAGCTTGATTGCATTTAGCATTTTTTCCATGTGCTTTGCTCATTTTTTTGGTCATCCGAACATATTTGTGGCGTTTATTTTGCTCATCACCCCTTATTGGAAATGCGTTGATTGTGTTAAACAGGGATAAGATGGGAACCCACAACGAGTTGAACAACTTAGTGTGAATTTAAACCACCAATGAGGTCTACTCATCTATTGTGTTGAATCTACCGACACATCATATAATGAACTAGCAACCACTAGGTCTACATTCTCTATGATACCTCAGTAGCAGACTAGTTTTACTATCATTTTTCCTTTTATTTTGCTTAGACTTCTCAGACTTATACTTGAATTTTGCATCTTAATCATTTAAATCTTTTAAAGTCCTAAACAATTTGTTCCCTGTGCACTATCATTTTCCATAAACGTTGAATCAGAATCACAGATATTGATTTCATTTCTTTCAGCTGAGCTGCCCTCCTCCTCGTTTTTTTATTAAGTAAATAAATACTACACTAATTTAATACTAGATTATACTATTCTCCCCCTAAAATTCTAAAACCTAAAATCTTTCTGTGTTTTTGGATTTTTAATAGATAGGAAACTAATAAAATAAAAGAAAAAAAACATGTGAGACACTGCACTTTCTTCTTCAAGAATCACATCACTTTTATTTTTCACGCCATTTACCTCTCCAAGATATAAAAACCTCGGTTTATCAAATGTTTTTGTGTAGGCACGTTGAAAATCTGTATTACTTTTAACAACATCAATTAATTGCTTTTCAAAACAGTCACGTATAAAGTGATATTTAATACCGATGTGTTTTGTTTTAGGGTGCTGGACCGGATTTTTGGTGACAACAATAGCAGCAGAATTATCAACAAAAATAGGGGTGTTAGAAAATTGCAAAGCGTAGTTGTGCATTTGCTGTTGAATCCATATGATTTGTGAACAGCAACTTGCAGCCACAACGCATTTAGCTTCACAAGTTGACAGAGCAACTAATGTCTGCTTCTTACACTGCCAGGTAACTAACGGTCTATTGAAGAACTGACAACCCGTAGATGTTGACTTGTAATTCATCTTGCAACCACCATAGTCCGAGTCACTATACGCTGTAAGCTCAAAGTCATCATCATAAGGATACCACAACCCGAGTGTTGGAGTACCCTTCAAATATCTAAAAATCTGTTTAACTCCGATAAGATGATTTACTTTTGGTTGGCCTGATATCTTGAACATAGACACGTGTCGTACATAATATTAGGATGAGAGGCTGTGTGATACATAAGTGATCCGACCATTCCTCTCTACATAGTAGCATCAACCAGATCACCATTTTCGTCAGGTGCCACGTCATGGTTCATGGCAAGTGGAGTTCTAGAAACAGAAGTGTTCTCCATGTCGAACCGACTTAGGATATCACCTACATATTTGGAGTAATGCAGGAAGATTCCTTTTGGTGTCTCATCCACCTGTAATCCAAAAAGAACTTCATCTCCCCCATAGCACTCATCTCAAACTCTATTTTCATTACAGATTCAAATTCTTTACATAATTCTTCGTTTTTGTAACCGAAGATTATGTCGTCCACATATATCTATACTAGTAGTAAATCACCATCTATTTATTTGATGAATAACGTGGAGTCAATCACCCCTTTGCGAAAGCCATGTTTCACCAGATGAGTTGTGAGTTTCTCATACCAGGCTCTAGGAGCTTGATGAAGCCCGTATAGAGCCTTGTCCAGTTTGTAAACTCTATCCCGATGATAAGGATCCTCAAATCCTTCAGGTTGACTGACGTAGACTGTCTCACGGATTTCACCATGAAGGAATGCACTTTTTACATCTAGTTGATAGACTTTAATCTTCATTTTGGATGCATAGGCTTGAAAGATACAGCTTGCTTCCATCCAAGGCACGGGTGTAAACACTTCATTGTAGTCAATGCCTTCGACTTGTCTAAACCCTTGAACCACAACTCGTGCCTTGTTTCTGATTATGACCCCTTGGTCATCTTTCTTACACTTTAAGACCCATTTAGCGTCAATCACCTTAGCACCTTTTGGTCTGTCCATAAGGGTCCATACTCCTAACTTTTTTAACTGTAAGAGTTCTTCTTGCATAGCACTGACCCATGCCTATCGTTTAAGGCTTCTCTTTCATATGTTGGCTCAAATTGAGACAAAAAACCTCGATAAGCACCATCGTGAAGATAGTCTTTTTCCTCGAATGAGGCATAATCAGCTGAGTATAGCTGATTTCTTGTTTGTACTACTGATTGAACATCTCCAATGATGTTTTGCAAAGGATGATAAACATTAATCCGGGATCCAGGAGTGGTGGGAACAACTACCTCATTATCTAGATTGTGAAATCCAGGTTCAATATCTAAAGTTGTTTGAGTATGAGGTTCCGATGTGTTAGAGGCATCATGATGTGATGCTTGTGTACTTTCATTAGTGGAACGATTCCTCCTTTTCCACAATTGCAGTCTCAGCTGCTTCATCATCAGAAATTAGTTGCTTACATCAAGTGCTCCCGGTAAAGGATTGGACAAATCGGCTAGTGGAACCGATGCAGTCGAGTCTTGTGGTGGTGTGTTTAGAGCATCGTACATCATTTAAGTCGATAACTCATCATCAGGAAAAGAGGTAGGGAGGTTGAAGGACTTAAAGATTCCTCCTGTCTTGTCTAGTATGCTTTATGCGAGAAAGATACCTTCTTCTGCCTTCTCACTAAACTTTCCTGTCTGAGTTTTCTTCAGCAGTATGCATGGTGCGCCAAACTTTTCTAGATACTCTAGGTTGGGTTTACGTCGCTGTAGCAGTTCATAACATGTTTTCCCATGTCGTTTGACCACTAAGACTCGATTGAGCGTGTAACAAGCATTAGCCACTGCCTCATTCCACATATGAATCGGCAGTTTCGAGTCAGCTAGCATTATCCTGGCAATCTCTTTCAAGCTCTGATTTTTTCCTTTCAGTAACGCCATTCATCTGTGGATTGTAGGCAGAGGTAAATTGATGTACAATTCCTCTCCATATATAGTAGTAACTAGATGTTTGAATAATTCCAAAGTTTCTGATTTGGCTTTCAGAAACAAAACCAAGAGAACCTTGAGTAATCATCCGTTACTACAAAGCAATACAGATCTCCAGCAATGCTTTTTGTTTCCCTTCTTGGTTTGTTTCCCTTTCTTGTAAGCTACGCAAAAATCCAGATGTTGGAAGTTCTTGACAATTACTCCATTCACTAAATCATTTTGGACTAAATGATTCATTTTATTTGGATTAATGTGCCCCATTCTCCTATGCCACGAGATTGAATCCCTCTCATTTGCCTTGGACAAGAAGCATTGAACAGTTGGATCAGTCATGGAGGCTTTTGATAGATCCAAAACATACAATCGTTAGATCTTGAAGCTGACATAAGAACTTTATCCTCCTCAATCACATAGTCCTTCGTCAACATATAGCACTTCTTCTTGTTAAATACAACTTTAAATCATTTATCAGATATTTTGGAGACTAAAAGTAAGTTGTTATGTAGTTGTTGAACGTAGTTGACCTTGTCAAACTTAACTTTCTCATATCCCGCATCGCCTTGAGCAGTGATGTAGCCTCCTTTATTCCCAACAAATTAAACATGTCTCCCTTTAATTTGTGTGACATTAAAAAGGAGAGACGAGTTCCCTATCACGTGCCCAGACGCCCAACTATCAATAATCTTGGTATTAGTGATAGCGCTGTAGCGGACACCCTGCATATTCAAAGAAACTTATTAGTTCAGATTTGGGACCCAAGCCTTAACTGGGTTAGCTAACCCAGAGGAATCACATTTCATAAACTCAACCCATTGTCCTTTAGAGGATGAGGGCATATTTTTCTTCTTAATCTCCTCATTATCAGACATTATACTGGATTTTTCTTTCCATAAGCCAGATTTGTGTATGGCCTATTTATGATAAACAGATGACTGGCTTATTCTTTGAACTTTAGGATCACTAATACTCTTAGGTGGAGGATTAGTTCTCGATATACAAAAACGTTGTTAGGAGAGATATTTCCTTTTTGGGCATCTGATAATAACAACAATAAGGAGAGATATTTCCTCGTTTTCCATAATTGTAGCAAGATCTCCCTTCTACAGATTAAGGAAAATATTTATGTGGGTTTGAGTTTTGTAAAGGTGTGACCTTTGTCTGGTTGGGTTTTGTCAATTCCCTTTTGGATGTTTCATCCTTATTAACAAAGTTAATTTTTTTAACATTTTGAACATCTTTAATTTTCATTTTAAATGGACTTTGGTGATTTACACGGTTTTGGTTAACTGGTTTAGTCAATTTGGGTTCTGAAGTAGAAGTTTGTGACCCTGACATTACATTAACCTTTTAAATTTCATCAACTAAATTCTCAACCAGCATTTTACCTTTAGATTTCAAAGTAGGCTCCTTCTGTCGAACGATCTTTTGTACAGGTTTGACTGTGGAATCGGGATCACTAACCAGAGGAGTGGACACCACATGATCCTTAAATAGATTGTCATTTACAGGTCTACATTTTGTATGTAAATGGATTTCATGTGGTGGTGCAACTACTTTGTACCCCAAACCTTCCCCATTATTTCGTTCTTTCACTAAGTTTTGAACTATGTGAGAAGAACTAGCCCAACTATGCAGTTTTTATTTTACAGAATTTACCTCGACTTCCAAAACTGCGTTTTCCTTTTAGGTTAATTCTAAAGAATTTAGATAAAAATTACATCATTTGATTGATTTAAGGCAACAACCTCGGTTTCCCTTAGTTGTTTCTCCAAAAGTTCTATATTTTCTTTAAAACTAGACTCATTTTGTTTTAAATTACGATTAGCTTCAATGCAGAGTTGTAAATCATTTACTAAGTTATCACTGTGTTCTAATAACCTAGCAAATTTCAGATTAATGCTTTCTCTAAATTTATCACGTTCATGACAAGCATGTTTATCAAATAACTGGTCTACAAATCTTACACGTGATAAATCGGTTGAATCAGCCATCAAAGCTGAATTAGATCCTTCGGTAGCTGGAGATTCTGAAATCGTTTCCGTAAGCTCTTCTACAACCAAGTGATTTACCATGTTCACAACTTCTTCAATATCCTACATCGATTGCTCAATTGTCATCTCACCTTCACTAGCAGACCTATCATCTACTACTTTGACAAAGGCAATATTTGATTCTCCAGGAGAAACAAACCGGAAGGACTAGTGTTGCCCTTCATCACCTTGAGCAGTAAGAGCCTTTGTCTCTTTGCTCGAAGGAGCTGTTCCAATTGTGTCCTTGTCTTGATGGTTGAAGGTCGGAAATGGATTTCCATTACTTGCTTTCTTGGGATTTACACATTCACGTTTAAAGTGCCCCTTCTCACCATAGTTAAGCATGTTACTTTGGTTTTGTCAAAACCAAATTTCGTGTCCTTAGTGGCTATTAGGTTCTGCCCTGTCTTCTTGACAAACTTTTTAGGTCTTCTGACTGAACTTTCCAAGGCCCACATGATGTCCATTCTCTCTAACTCATTCTCGTCTACTTGCTCGTAATCTTCATCTGCAAGATGACAATTTCCAATCTTCCTGGCAACTAAACCATCATAGGATTGGAGAAAAGCTACTACAAGATCCATGTGTTCTGTTAGGACCGTCATCGATACGAAGTACTAACTGATCTACGTGTGTACCAGACCAAATAGTGTGGAATCCTATTTAATTGGCGATCCAATGAGTGAGAACGCAAGTATAATCAATCAAAGAACGAATCTAAACGTTAAGAACGATAGTAGAATGATTAACTGCGATCTATGAACTTGGAACATGTTATCTTAGGTCTTTGGCGGCTAGGATATGATTTAGTGCATAGGGATTCGAATTGTTATATTTTTCCACGAATTACGTGGCATTTATAGGTTAGGGTCTTCCATTCGTGCGACTGAGCCATTAGCATGGTTCAGTCGTGCGATTGAAGCATGTGGGTGTTCCATCCACACGACTGAAGGTCCAGTCGTGCGATTGAGTCAATCTCATGTCACAATCGTGCGACTGAACTAGTCTCGTTGTTCATTCGTACGAGTGGTTCATTAGCATGAAATAGTCATGTGTATGGTCCAGTAGCATGGTCCAATCGCATGAGAACTTCAAACGATTAAGTTTAAACATGTTTCTCAACCATTATCGACTATGAACTATGTAAACAACCACAAACCTATATAGTTAGTTCAATACACAATAAACAATGAAACATTAAATATTTTAAGCATAAACCACACATTGTATTTCATTCATACCCATTCATTACATATATTTAAGACATGAAGGACATTTTACTTTGAGCTCCTAAACTAGGTACATATGTATCAACAAACTCCCCCTTAGACCTACTTTACTCTATTGTCTAACATTCTTCATCAGCTCTTCAAATTTCTTGTATGTTGGACCAAAAGAACCAATGAGCCAGATCATAAAAACCTTTAAGTCCCACAAGATATCACAACAACTGCTGAAGACTTGATCAACTGTTTGACAAAGGCTGAAGATCAACAGCTGAAGACTAAAGTACTGAAGACTTCAACAGCTAAAGACCAAAGTCTAAAGACCAACAACTGAAGACTAAAGTACTGAAGACTTCAACAGCTGAAGACCAAAGTCTGAAGATCAACAGCTGAAGACTAAAGTACTGAAGACTTCAACAGCTGAAGACCAAAGTCTGAAGATCAACAGCTGAAGACTAAAGTACTGAAGACTTCAATAGCTGAAGACCAAAGTCTGAAGATCAACAGCTGAAGACTAAAGTACCGAAGATCAACAGCTGAAGTACAAAGACTAAGACAACATCTAAAGACATCAGCTGATGACAACAACTGAAGTTCAAGAAGTCCAAGTACTGAAGCCTTCAAAGTTTGTCACAACAGCTGAAGAAGCATTCTTCAGTTGTTGTGATGGTTTCCTTTGAGTAGTTTTCTTTTCTATTTCAGTACTTGTAAAACGACTGAAGAGCATGTTCTTCAGTCGTTGTTGTTTCAGTAGTTTCTTTTCAGTAGTTGTAGTGATAGTTAACACTTGGTATTTTTGTAAGAAGATGTCAGCTGTTTGACATCTTCAGTAGTTATGTTAACTTTCAGTAGTTGAATAACAGTTAGATGTCACTGTCAAGTGACATCAGCTGACGTCAGCTTCCCTTATAAAAGGAAAGATGACCTAATTGTAATGTAGTGAGAAGCCAGCCGAAGCGTGTATTGAATGAATATATTCCTTTTGGCAGAAATTCTCTCTCTATAACAAACACTGTTTCATTGATAAATTTCGTGTGTTCTTGTTTAAATTTGTTAATTCGTGGGCTTATTCCGCTGCAAATCCAATCTAATTGATCAAACTAGATGCTGAGATCCTAACAAATGGTATCAGAGTGGGTTAATCATTGATCGATTTAACAATTCATCATTGAAACTATTCTTTTGCTATCTACGTTTGATCGAATTAGCAAATTTGCAAGAATCGGTTATAGAGATTGAGTTTCTGTTGCTTCTGGCAATTTTGTTTGAGGTTCTAAGTGGTTCTGAGCTAGATTTACTTTGTTTACCTTGAATTTGTCTGAATTCTGAATATGACTACTCCTTCTAATGACCGTCACAATACTGGTTCCTCAACCAAGCCTCCGATGTTGGTTAGGACTGAGTATAACATACGGAAACGAAGAATGCTCCATCACCTGTCTGTTAACAGTTCAGGGTGTTAGACATCTGTGGTACATGGTCCACATAAGCCTATGGTGAACAATCTGAAAACCAACCAAATGGTTACGAAGAAGAAGGAACAATACTCTGATGAGGATCGAAAACTGTTTGAGATTAATGCTAAAGCTCTTGGAATTCTGGCATGGCACTGCCTAATGAAATCTATTCTGGGTTATGCATCATGAAACTGCTCATGACCTCTGGAACACAGTGAAAGAACAATTGGTGGTACTGATGAGGTCTTAGCAAACAATAGGGAAATACTTGCCCAACAATATGAGACATTTGCACATAGGAAGGGTGAGACTCTGACTCAACAGTTTGAGCGTTTTTCATGTTTGATCTCTAAGCTGAAAATGGTCAAACATGAATACACTAATAGCCAGATGAACCACAGATTCCTCAGATCACTGCCTGAGAGATGGGACACATATACAATTGTCCTACGCTCTAATGCAAATCTGGATAGCCTATCTCTCACCCAACTTCATGGGAAACTTCTTACATTTGAAAGAGAGATAGAGCAGAAAAGGAAACTGGCATCATCAAGAAAGCTCACTGAAGACTTTGTACTAGGGAACACTGCCTTGGTCGGTCATGAGTTAGAATATGCTGCATCAGAAAGTAATTATGATCAGCATATAGATTTCTCTTCAAACAGTTCTGATCATGCATTTGTGAGTGTTGATAGTCAGTCAGGCTGTAATAGTGACAATTTGTGCTTCATTATGGATGATTTGAAAGGTATAGCTGATGATGACTTTGAAGAGATGGATATTCTGAGCCAAACGACCTCGATTAATATCCGATCTCAGAAGTTCAACAAGAGAACTGGTAGGAAATTCCTTGGACTCTCTGGCAAAACCAAAGTTGGTTTTGACAAGAGTAAGTTGAGGTGTCACAAATGCCACAGGCTTGGGCACTTTGCAAGAGAGTGTAGATCATCTGGATCTAACTCCTCTGCACCCTTTGTGACTTTTCCAAGTAATATTCAACAAAACAGAGGGCAACATCCTAGTTCTGGTCATCAATCACAACCTCTATCTCCTGCATATTTTGTCCCTCAGGGTCCAATGCCATATCTATATCCCTACTATTACATGCCACAAACTAGTCAAGTTCAAGTACCCATTGCTCAACAACCACCTGCTCTTCCTGAGCCTCAACCTTCCCAATCTCATCAACAATCTCAACCTCAACAACACAGCTTTTTCACCCCAGGAGTTGTTGACTGGAGCAGTTTACCACATGATATGTCTGGTCATGAACATTTTTTTTGGTGCTGGTCAACATGGTGGTGACAATCCTTTTCGAAACCTTGCTCTTATGGCCCTGGAGTCTGCTGATACCTCATCCTCTAATGCCTCCACCACAGGTATCACAGGTATCCTCTGAGGCCAAAGCCAAGCTATGTTTTGAAACATGCATAGCCGCATTTGCATCTATTAGAGAAGCAAATGTAGCTTTAATTAACAAGAACGTTGAGCTAGAACAAATAATATCCAAAAGAAAAGCTGAATTTGAGTCTGTGCTTAATGATAAGAATGATGAGATTTACAACTTAAATGCCAAATCACTGATGATAAGGCTAGGGAAGAGGTACTTCTAGAGAAGTACAGAGACCTTAAAGAAACACTTGCAGCTACCCAGGTACAGTGTGATGATGGGTACATTCTTGCAAGGGTTTTGAAATGCTTCTCAGTAAGCAGTCTGCTTCCAATGTGAAGTTTGGCATTGGTTATAATCACACTGCTCCTCTTACAGATTTTACTCCCAGAGCAGAGGTAGAATCTGATGGAGAAAGAATAACCAATCCTTTTCATCATGTGATCTACTATCTGATACAACACCATCAGAGGTGGAGTCAGCATTAATTCCTCCCAAAACCTATCAGCTGATGTTGATGGTTCAAATGCTGACGCTCACATGATCAAAAGGTTGATTACTCCAGGTGGTATTTCAGAAAGTACTGAAAGTACTAAAAGCAAGTCATAACACCTGGAGAACAAATCCAAACTACTGCATGTACTAAAGGAAAGAAAACTGCCAGTAGAAAGGGTGGGAAAACTACTGAAGAAGATATCAAGAAAGCATGTACTGCAAGGAAGAAAACTGCTAGTACTGGTCACAAACTGCTGAAGAATAAGTATTCAGTAGTTTCATCTTCTTGAGCAGATGATCAACTTAAGATGAAGAAAAAGTCATGTGAAATATGTGGCTTATTCAATCATCTTACTGATGATTGCTGGTATAAAAAGGGCTCCAACTCAAACACAATGAGAACATTGAAAAGAAAATGGATAAAATGAAAACTAAGCTTGAAACCAAATTTGTACCAGCAACATCAAAACCTGTAACCCCAAAATCCAAAAAGAAATCAAAAAAGGAAGGGGTTAATTAGGCAACAGTTGAGGTTGCTCAAAGGGAGATGGTACAACACAGGAATCCATCAATCTCAAGCACTAATGTGTCTGATAAGCTGAAGGCTTTATCACAGAATCAGACACAACTTGTTATGATGGTTCAACATCTATTGGGGAGAGTCAACAATTAGATGCTCCTGTGCTGAAACCACAGAGAAGAAAATCCATGCCAAAGGATTCTTCTTCTCACCATCTCCATCCCCTCAGGCTGTTCTTCATAGCAAATCTGTTAGTTTACCATCTGCTGATGTGAACAGACCCAAAACCAAAAAGGTTTGGGTCTCAAAAACTAACTAATTTATTATGATTGCAGGGTTCTTCAGCATGCCACAGTAGCATCTGGTATGTAGACAGTGGAGGATCTATGCATATGACAGGGAACAACTCTCTTCTTCATGATTACTCTCAAGGAAAGAAGGGGTTTGTTTCTTTTGGCAATGATGCTAAGGGTTACATCATTGGCAAAGGCTTTGTCTCCAATAGGGAAATAAGGTTTGATGATGTTAACCATGTGGAGAATCTCAAGTACAATCTCTTGAGTGTCAGTCAAATGTGTGATAAAGGCCATGTTGCTCTTTTCACCAGTAGAACTGCAGGATTCTGTCATCCAAAGTTCTGAGTTTGATTGATAGGGTTGGATGATCACACTCTCTGAGGGCCAACAGGACAGGAAGAGTGTATGCCTTAGATCTTTCCAAGAAAATAGATCTCAAAGGCCATCCTTGCCTATTTTCTAAGGCTTCTCCTCAAGAATCTATTCTATGGCATAGAAGGCTGGGTCATGTGAATCTTAAAAACTTGAATCAGCTGATACATCATGGTTTAGTAAGGGGATTGCCTATGAAGGAGTTCAGATGTGAAGACAACTACACTGCTTGTTTGAAAGGAAAAAGCACAAAGTCTCATTCCCTCCTATTGAAGAACCTAAGTCCATTGCCTGCTTGCAATTACTACACAGGATATCTTTGGTCCTGTGAGAGTAATGAGTATGGCAAAAGAAATACTGTCTGGTAATTGTGGATGATTACTCCAGATTTGTATGGACTTTCTTCTTGCATTCAAAGGATGAGGCTGCTCAGACGATTATAAACTTTGTGTTGTATGTTGAGAAGCAGTATTCCCTATTTGTCAAGTGTATCAGAAGTGATAATGGAACAGAATTCAGAAACCATACAGTTGATGATTTTTATCTCTCTCAAGGGAATCAAGAGGCAGTTTAGCATCCAAGGACTCCAGAACAAAATGGAGTAGTAGAGAGAAAGAACAGGACCCTAATTGAAGCTTCAAGGTCCATGTTAGCTGACTCTGGTTTGCCACTGACCTTTTGGGCTGAAGCTGTTAACACAGCTTGCTATGTGCAGAATAGAGCCTTAGTAAATCAGAGGTTGATGAAGACTCCATATGAAGTTCTACATCATTTGGCTCCTCTAATTTCCTTTTTCAGAGCCTTTGGGTGTCCTTGTTTCATTCTCAACACAAACGATCAACTCCACAAATTTGTTCCTAACAAAGGTATACAGAGCTATGTGGATGCAGGGTATTTTGTTGGTTATTCATCTACTTGCAAGGTATACAGAGTCTTCAACTACAGAACAAAGATAGTTGAAGAGACTCTGCATGTGAAGTTTAATGAATCTCCAAAGGACAAGATTCCATAAAACCCTGTGGAGTTATTTGATTTGGACATACTACAATATGTTCCTTATCAGGCTTCAGTTGTTGCTCCTGTCAACAGTTCTCCACCTGGTGGTATTGATGATGATGATAATATCAATACTCACCTATTCAAGTTTAGTGATCAACTGCCTGAGTCCACTAAACTTGATGTTCCTGTAGCTTCAGCAGACCCATCCACAACAAATGCTGATGAGATGTCTGATTCCTCTACATCTTTTGATTTACCATCTCATTCTTGGTTTCAAGAGTCTGCATAACCATCTGCTGCTGCTGAAGGTCCTACAACCACTTGCACAGATCTCATTGTTTATCAAGAGCTGAAGAATCACCCAATGTCTCAAATCATTGGTGATATCAATGCTGGAGTTTCAACAAGAAGTCAATTGTCCAATTTCTGCTTCTATGCTCTCTTCATTCAGCAAGAGCCAAAGAACTATCACATTGCTTTAAGGGACAATGGATGGGTTGAAGCCATGCAGCTTGAGCAACTTCAGTTCAACAAGCACAAGTGTGGGAACTGGTTCCTCTACCCCCAGGTAAGTGTGCAATAGGCACTAAATGGGTGTTTAGGAATAAAACGATGAAAATGGGCTTATTGTTAAGAACAAGGCCAGACTGGTTGTTCAGGGGTTTGCATAGGAAGAAGGTATTGATTATGATGAAACCTTTGCTCCTGTAGCCAGATGGGAGGCAATTAGATTGTTCTTAGCCTATGCTGTATTCCACAATATTAAAGTTTTTCAAATGGATGTTAAAATGCATTTTTACATGGTAAAATAAAAGAAGAGGTTTATGTGTGTCAACCACCAGGTTTTGAGGATAATAAACATCCAGATTGGGTATACAAGCTTGATAAGGCTCTTTATGGGTTGAAACAAGCTCCTAGAGCCTGGTATGAGACATTATCAAATTTTCTTCTTCAAAATAATTTCACTAGAGTCTCCATAGATAAAACTTTGTTCATTAAGAAGGTGGATCAGCATAAGCTACTTGTTCAAATTTATGTTGATGATATTATCTTTGCATCATCTCATCCCCAGTTGTGTGATGATTTTACCAATTTAATGCAAATGAAGTTTGAAATGAGTGCAATGGGAGAATTACAGTTCTTTCTAGGATTGCAAATCAAACAAAAGCTGATGGGACTTTCATTCATCAGTGTAAATATACAAAAGATCTTTTGAATAAGTTTGATGTACAAAACTGTAAGCCCTATTCTACTCCCATGTGCCACACCACTCAACTGGATGCAGATCGGAAAGGTAAAGCTGTTGATGAAACACTTTACTCATGTATGATTGGGTCCTTGATGTACTTAACAGCTTCTAGACCAGATATCATGTTTGCAACTTGTGTTTGTGCAAGATTTCAGGCTGCTCCTAAAGAGTCTCATTTGATTGCAGTCAAGAGGATCTTTAGATATCTGCAAGGTACACAATCTCTAGGTTTATGGTATTCCACTAGACACTCTTGCAAATTAGTTGCGTTTTCAGATAGTGACTATGCAGGGTGTAAGTTAACAAGTACGTCAACTTCTGGTGGATGTCAATTCCTAGGCAACTATTTGATTTCTTGGCAGAGTAAGAAACAAACATCTGTTGCTACATCCACTACTGAAGCAGAGTACATTGTTGCTGCAAGTTGTACATCTCAGGTACTCTGGCTTTAGAACCAACTTTTGGATTATGGCATTACAGAGACTAAGACTCCATTATTGATGGACAGTGTTTCAGCTCTTTGCATTGTCAAGAATCCTGTCCAGCATTCTAGGACCAAACATATAGAGATCAAACACCATTTTATCAGGGATTGTTTTGAAAAAGGTCTGATTGATCCAAAGTTTGTGCCTAGTGCTGATGAGCTTGCAGACATTTTTACTAAGCCTTTGGATAGTTCAACTTTCCAAAACCTAGTGTTAAGGCTTGGTATGTTGCAGCTAGAATAAGTGACAACTACTGATGATCTTAGTAAACAAGTACTGCTGATCATTAGTAAACATCTCACAAATATGTACTGATTCTGTTAAATGAAACTGATGCAGTTATAACTACTGATATCAGTAAAGACAGATAAGTACTGATGTCCTATGAAATACTGAAAACAGCTAAAAAATCTGATGAGTAAGTGTTGAGGACAGTATGAAACAGCTGAAAAGCTAAGAATTGACGAAAACTACTGATGGGAATTTTGTCTTCAGTCGTTTTACAATTGTTGTTTCATCTTAACTGAAGCAAAACCAATGTCTTCAGTAGTTTCACAACTACTGATGACTAACACCAAGTCTTCAGTCGTTTACAACAACTGATGACAAAACCATGTCTTCAGCAGTCTCACAACTACTGATGACTAACACCAAGTGTTCAGTCGTTTACAACAACTGATGACAAAACCATATCTTCAGTAGTTTCATTACTACTGATGACTAACACCAAGTGTTCAGTCGTTTACAACAACTGATGACAAAACCATGTCTTTAGTAGTTTCACAACTACTGATGACTAACACCAGTCCTCAGTTTTTTCCAACATCTGAAGCCAAAACCATGGTTTTCAGTAGTTTTATAACTGCTGATGCCTAAAACCAAGACTTCAGTTGTTTCAACCTCTGAAGGTTAATACCATGTCATCAGTCGTTAAAACTACTGATGATTAAACCAAACCCTTCAGTTTTTTTATAACCCATACCCTATAAATACCTAATCCTATAGAGCTTCATTATCTCAAACCTAACATTCAAAAACTCCGAACCATCTCTCACATTCATGGCGACCATGCAGCTTAAACCAAGACACAACTGTGTTGCCTACCTTACCAAATCACCCTTCTGGACGAAGTTTGATACTGCCATTGATCTAATGGTCCATTCTCCATACAAAACGGCCTTCCTTATCAATCCTACCATTTATGCCGAATCCCTAAATCAGTTCTGGACGAACGTCACCCTTACCACAGGGGAGAATGACACCGAGTCTCTCCGGTCGTTCGTCAACTACCATAAGGTGGTCATCACTCTGGAAATCCTTCGCCAAACCCTACAACTGGATGATGCCACCTTCCCCGCTGGATATTCAAATGGCACCACTAATCTATCCTTTGCCCACCATGGATACTAGGCCAACCTCAGCGCTTCTACCATCCTAAAAAAGCATTTTCATGATGCGGAACGTCTTATTTTTCATATGGTGAATGTCTGCCTAGCCCCTAAGACTTCTTCTTGGGATCAAATGTCAACCAGGTGGCAGCAGGTATTCTTCTCTATCCTTGAGCAACAAAACATAAAATTTTCTACAATAATATTTCTTGAACTTAAGGATATGGTCTCAAAACCTATTGCTAACCGATGTATATTATATCCACGGTTCATAGTGGCCATTATAGAGAACCAGCTGAAAGATGAGGGACTTGTTGGCCTTGCAGTCCCTGCCATGGCTGTATTGCCTGAGGTATACTCCAGGCACAACTCACACCAGTCACTCAAACAGGCTGCCAAGCTGTAAAACCCCACGCAGCTGGAACCCACAGCCACCACCTCCAAATCCAAAGTCCCCACCAAACCCAAACACAAGAATCCCAAAACGGCTACTCAGGGAAATGAGTCCCCTAGGATGTCCCTGCAACACAAATGCAGGATATGTCTACTGGCATAATCCCCCAGTAGCTACAAGTACTCACCCAACCTCAACCACTCAGGCTTCCTCTGAACAGGAGCCTGCAGCAACCACATTCGGGGCACCTATACATCTGGAACCTTCCTCATTTGAGGAGGTTGCCATTGAAACGCACCACTCTCCCCGGGTGCATATTGCTTCTACACCATCTCCTACTGCAACCGCCCCCCAAAGTCCTACCATAATAGTTGCAAAAGTGTTGAGTCAGTTGCATTCCTCACTCCCTCCCCAGAAACCAATTAATACTGGGAACACCTCAACCCTTGAGGGGGAGGATCAAAATGCTTCTGATAATCCACAGCACAGGGGTTACACTGTTCCATCTCCAAGTGTAGAAGCGGAGATTAGAACATCTGGTGAGGCTGCCACTTCTCCTGCTTCAGCATATGGTCAGGATGCAGTTGGTAACATCCATAAGACCTCACCAGAGGCAACTGCCAATGAAGGACATAGTCCTGAGGCAGGAAGTCCCCGTACCAAGAACAAGGGGCACATGCTCATACTGATCTACACTCAGAGCATGTACATCCTATTCTCTCAGAAGGTCAGGTGATTCAGCAAACACTGATGATGACCTGGGCTTCTTCTATGATGTTTTAGCCCAAAATACCATCCTAGAGAATGAGGTAAGCAGACTCAATGAGCTGATTGACAAAATGTCTCACGATCTAAGTCCATCTGCCCCAATACACCAACCGATGGCACCTTCCTCTTAAGGTCTCTTATACACAGAGCCACTCCAAAACACTCAGCCACCTCCCTCTACTTCTGGCACTATCTCTCAGGACAGAACCCCCCCTGAGCAAATAGCTGCTATTGTTCAAAATTCCTTACCTCTCATCACACCAATTATCACTGATATAGTGATTAAAACCCTTGATGAGAGGCTTCCCTCGGTTATCCAACCCTTGATAGAAGAAGTTGTTAGCAAAAGGCTTTCTGACAATCCAACCCTTGCAACCAATGCAACCAAAAAGGGGGAGATTCAGTCAGTGAAAGAAAAACGAAAGAGGATTGAAGATGGGAAAGAGTAAGAAAAAGAGATAGAGGTGGAAAATGAGAAGGAGTTGGGTGTAGTAGATACTGAGAGGGAAGGAGAAGGAAGCTGAATAGAGAAAGTGACTGAAAGTACTAAAGACTTTCATGTCACTACAAGACAAGGAAGAGTGGAAAGAAGGAGAAGGAGTTGGGAAAATGGTGAAGGAGGCTGATGCCTAACACAACGATCAATGGATAACATCATTGATTGGTGTTTAGGCAAGGTCATGACACTGAAAGACTTGACTCAGAAATTAGAGATTGGAGATTGAAGAAAACCAAGCAAGATGGGCAAGTGACAGTGTGTTGGAAAGGGAAACGCTGGAAATCATGATCAGGTTCATAGCTAAGTATCTTGGAAGATCATTGATTGAAATAAAGTCATGGTCCAGGGACAGCATCTTGGCAATAACCACCAAGATCTGTCGTCTGAAGTATATACCAAAGGGCTGGTCATTGAAGCCTTGAATGAAGCGGGTGCTGGGAGCAGGACTGAACTGGTCAAACAATCTAAAGCCTCACTTACATCAAAAATGCTAGAACAGCCTGTCAAAATTCCCACACCAAAACCACCACAACCACAACCCACAAAAACAATAGCCAATGATGTACCCCAAAAGAGGAAGAGAAGGGTACTGAGGCTAGAAGAGGAAGAAGAAGATAATGATGAAGATGAAGATAGGCTGCCAATTTCAGCTGTTATACAGTTGCCTAAGGCCATAAGTCATCCTCCAACAATTACTCCTGAATCTCAAAGGCAAACTGTGAAAGTGAAGTTAGAAGAAGAAGAGCTTCACAAACAACATGATGAGGAACTGTTGAGAAGAGTCGACAAAGCATACGCTGCCACATCTTCAATCATCAATATGAAGAAACATGCTCAGAGATTATACACTCTTAGACATACCTTTCAATATCAAAAAGAGAGAGTGAGGATTTGGCCTGATCCCAGGGTGTCTCATAGGATTGAAAAGAAAAATATTCCACAGAGATACATTGGCCAAGTAAAGAAGATTGTAGATGAAGTGATCTCACTGGCCTTTGTAGTATCACCTTGGGAGATCCTAGATGACTTCAAGAAATCCTATAAAGCTAAACTGACCCCAAAAGATGTTGGAGAATAAAGTGGTGAAAAAAGGGTTAGTATATAGGAGGCTTTGAGGAAGTTAGAAAGAATGAGCTCAGTTGTTCTTAGAGGGTATTCACCCAGATGAATTCACATATAGAGTCATAACAACTGTGGAACTAAAAAATGGGAAGCAGTCAAATACCTCTCTGAGTATTATGGGCCAGAGTCACTCTTTGAAGGAGAAGCAGAAGAGCTTACCATGGAGGATCAAGTAATCTTCCTTGAGGCCTATACAAGGGAGTCTTACAGACTCATAGTTGGGAAGTAGATCTCATGGATGGGGTAACAGCTCTGTGTCCAGTTCCCCAAGACAGAGTTCCCATCCATCCTTTGTCAAACAGATCATTGAGACTTCTTCCCAGGCCTGTGCTTACAAGGATCACTTCTGAGCTGATCTAGAAGACAAAAAGACCAATCTTTCTGCCATAATAAGTGGGACATCTTCAATAAGCTTAAAGGTTTTGGCAGCATTGGTT
The DNA here is from genome assembly GCA_025506515.1 of Flaveria trinervia. Classification (NCBI taxonomy): domain Eukaryota; kingdom Viridiplantae; phylum Streptophyta; class Magnoliopsida; order Asterales; family Asteraceae; genus Flaveria; species Flaveria trinervia. The sequence continues at coordinate 50,260,572 of CM046444.1, read as the reverse complement.
AGGGAGAGTTTGTTGGACCAAAAGAACCAATGAGCCAATCAGAAAAACCTTTAAGTCCCACAAGACATCACAACAACTGTTGAAGACTTGATCAACTGTTTGACAAAGTCTAAAGATCAACAGCTAAGACTAAGTACTGAAGACTTCAACAGCTGAAGACCAAAGTCTGAAGATCAACAGCTGAAGACTAAAGTACTAAAGACTTCAACAGCTGAAGACCAAAGTCTGAAGATCAACAGCTGAAGACTAAAGTAGTGAAGACTTCAACAGCTGAAGACCAAAGTCAGAAGATGAACAGCTGAGGACTAAAGTACTAAAGACTTCAATAGCTGAAGACCAAAGTCTGAAGATCAATAGCTGAAGACTAAAGTACTGAAGATCAACAACTGAAGTACAAAGACTGAAGACAACATCTGAAGACATCAACTGATGACAACAACTGAAGTTCAAGAAGTCCAAGTACTGAAGCCTTTAGAGTTTGTCACAACAGCTGAAGAAGCATTCTTCAGTTGTTGTGATGGTTTCCTTTCAGTAGTTTTCTTTTCTATTTCAGAGTTTGTAAAACGATGAAGAGCATGTTCTTCAGTCGTTGTTGTTTCAATAGTTCATTTCAGTAGTTGTAGTGATAGTTAACACTTGGTATTTTTGTAAGAAGATGTCAGCTATTTGACATTTTCAGTAGTTGTGTTAACTTTCAGTAGTTAAATAACAGTTAGATGTCATTGTCAAGTGACATCAGCTGACGTCAGGTTCCGTTATAAAAGGAAAGATGACCTAATTGTAACGTAGTGAGAAGCCAGCCGAAGTGTATGATGAATAATATTCCTTTTGGCAGAAATTCTCTCTCTATAACAAACACTGTTTCATTGATAAATTTCGTGTGTTCTTGTTTAAATTTGTTAATTCGTGGGCTCATTCCGCTGCAACTCCAATCTAATTGATCAAACTAGATGCTGAGATCTTAACATGTACTTCTCCTCCCTTGTAACTCCTGCATGTATTTCAAATGCAAAGCAGAGTCTTATCACGTTTTGGAACTGGAGAGCTTGTATAATGTCTAGCGCGTCATAGAATAGTGGCCACTTGTATAAAGTGTAGACATCGTCAGAAGACAAGTTAGTTAGCCACATTGGGTCAAATACCCAGATAGTTTCCATATTACATTCTCTGTTTAGAGCTATGACCATATCACCTGTTCTCTAATCATAGTACCATCACCTGAAGTGTAGAGGGATTCTTGACATCGTGCGTGGAGGACTCCACTTCAGCACAATCTTGGCTTTCTGTAATGGCATCAATCAGACTGTTTGATATACCTCGTTGGTTGTTGAGGTTTGAAGTTCACCCATTTGGTATGGTACTCTCTCTCAAAGCAGCCTCAAACCAGCCTGATATCTTTCTTTGATCAGCATATAATAGATTCAGTTTGGCCAACTGGTTGAGCTAAAAACCGGGTAGAGACTTTAGATCATGTGGGAATCTAATGTACTTTATACCCTTCTCTCTCTTCACGCATACACATTAAGATCCTCAAAAGAGGCCCATGTGATAATCTTGCCTGATACCTTGTGATGTTTCTTCACTTTGTAGAGCTTTGTGTAGGTACTTGGCTTTGTAGCAGTGTGTTGGGCTCGGGTCTCTTCAAAACAGGCAGCCTATTCAGCCTTCTTGATGTCAACGTCGCGTTGTGGCTTGGGCATGACCTTCTTTCTTTTCAGATTCACTTTCCATCTAATCCAGTATATCAAAAGTATCACTAATGAGAGTATCACCCAGGTTGGGGACTACATTTCCCTCTCTATTAGTATACTTAGGAATATGCTCTATCGTGACATCCTCACTCTCTATGTCATCTACGTCATTCAGCTTGTCGTTACTTGCCACTTCACAGAGTTGGAGCATCCTTTACAATCCCATCCGGGTTTAGACAGAACATCTCAGCAAGTTGCTCATCTGTAAGGTCATAAATGATTTCTCCTTCTTCAGGAGTATAGCTTACTGACCTTCGGACGATCCCTTGCAAATCAAGAATCATTGTGAGTTGAGACTTGATTTGCTGAAGGGGAGCAATACTCATCTTGTTGAGATGATTGATTGCTTGATTAAACATGTAACACATCAATTTGTTAGTAGTTAATCAAGACAAACAACCATCTAATAACAATATATAAACATTAATTACATTAATTTAATACATGATTCAAGTACAAAAGCTTTCAAATAGATAAATATCTAAACATTACTTTTGCCCTGAATAGCAGGCGCGTAAGTAGGTGGGGCAGATGATGAGGCTCCTTGGTCTTGAGTTCTCTTGGTGCGTCTCTTTTGAGCCTGAGCTGAGGTAGATGCAGCTGCATCTCCTTCTTCATCATCATCATCATACTACCTTTCCCTTGTTTCTTCATCATCACTGCCCTTGTCATCATCCTATCATCATCTTCATCATCACAATCATCATCATCACCTTCTTGATCTTCAGAGGCTCATCTTTTGATCCCTGAGCTTGGGCATGATGGTCTTGTTAGTAGACTCCAACTCATTTATCCTCTTTGCTCATTGGACATTATGCTCCTGGAGTTGGGCAATTTGCTAACCCTGGGAATCAATCAGCTGGGCCAGTTGTGAGATATGTTGTGCTTGGGCAACAGTTAGCTCCACAAGCTGTCGTAGCTGGGCAGTCTTCTCAACATCCATAGCCAGCAGCCTCAGCATGATATGGTTCAGTGCTTACAGTTGTTCTTCTACCCTAATGGAGGGTAGAGTAGATCTAGTGGTGAATATGGTGTGAGATGAGGGACAGGCTTGGTGGCTACTGGTGGGAGTGGTGGCAGTGGTGAATATGGGTGGTGGTATATAAGTGAGTGGCGAAGGATGGGCTGTAGTGGTGGTGGAAGGCAGTGTGGTAGTGATGGTGGGTGGTATGGTGGAAGTGGTGGAGGGTGATATGGTGGTAGTGGTGGTGGTAGCAGTAGTGGATGACGTGGTGGCTTTGGCAGTAGTAGAGGTCACTATAAACTTTAGCCTCTTCCCCATCTTGCCTAGGGGTGAGCCATTCTCTTCCTTCTCGAGCCTTTAGGCACAGAGGCTCCCCCTTGGCTACTGGGCTGGTCTAGGGTGTATGATGGATCAGTAGCCTCCCCAGATGCACCCTGGCATCCTCCAACTGCCTCAAGACCTCTCTCTGTGGCCACGACCCGGCTTCCCACCGTTCACACCAAGGTTCATCATCTGACTCCTCTCCTCCTTTATTTGGAAGTCAGGGTGAATAGGGGCTGGTTCGGGTCCACCCTGACCATTCCTCCTTGATCAGCATCATAATCATCACCATCGGAGTCATCGGAGGGTAGAGCAATCTGCTCAACGTCCGAGTCACTATCATCGTGACGCCACTTTCACCGAGTTGGCGCCAAGTGCCCACACAAACTTTTTACAAGGGGCTTTACCTGCTTGCCCCTGTAGACCTTCATTCTTCCAAGAGAGGTGTCATCCTTGATGTCGAGAGAGACAACATCATGACTCTCCTTAGGCAGCAAAGGAAGCTTCTCGTCAGTGATCATCTGTAAGAATATCGGGTACATGCAGAAGCCTTCCTTGCCTTTGGCCTCTAAGTTCTCGATCAAGTAGGAGAATATCATGTTGGAGAAGCTGAAGGGGTGACTTAGGACTAGTGCCACGTAGGCATTCTGGATTTGGTTAGAGAGATCATCAAATCCACCCCTTCGTGAAGCAATGCACTTCAGAATGACATGAGCTAGGTACTTGAAATTGGGACACAGGTGGCTCTTATTTAGCATACCTGCGTTGATGTCCCCGGAGTACCTCATCCTTAGAAAGCATCCCCTTACGGTAAGAGGATGTAGCCTAGTCAGTTAGGTAGAATCATCTCCCAGATCTAGTACGCGTATAAGGCCGGAAGCTGTGACCTCAATCTCCTGGCCAAATATGGTGCTACGTATACAGTAGGGCTCAGTCGATCAGTCAACGGATGCACCTTCCCAAAAGGCCTGCTGTATGGACCGATAGGGTGTGCAATGTGCAGATATCGCTCTATGGATCCTAGATCTCCTTAGAAATGCGATAATACCAGGAAATTCGATAGCATTCCGAGAGGTGGCATCCAAGTGAGCACAAATGTTGTGCTTGGTGTTGATGATCCACCTATCTGCGATGATTCTATAACACAAGACACATAGACATTAGATCTACACATAACATAAACCATTGCAACTTAAGCTGTTTAAGATCAGTCTGGTTCAATTGTGTGATTGAACCATACGATTGAGTTCTGTCGGTTGATGTAGTATGCGACTGACTTCACTCGAGCGACTAAGCATGCGGCTGAGCTCAATCGGGCAACTGAACATGCGGTTGAGCTCAATCGGGCGACTGAGCATGCGGTTGAGTTCAATCATGCGATTGTGCACATATGCCTAGTTCATTCGGCCAATTGAGTCATTCGCTCAGTTCAATCGTGCGATTGAAGTTCTTTCGGAGTGACCAGTCGCATACTTCTCTGTTCGACACATTTATCCTGAATCTAAGTCATTTCTTGCAGTTCAACATTGTGTTTAGCTTCTTAGACTTGCAGGACTCTCAACTGTTGTTGTATGCCTTTCATTTAACCCAATTTTTACTTTTATTTTGTCTATTTGATAGTTAACACGGTTTTCTTGTTTTTAATTGATTTAGGCCAGTTAAGGTTGTTTTCTTCGTGCATTTAGTGCGATTTTGGTTGCAAATTACCTGCAGATGTAGTTCGAACTTATCAGTAACTAAAAGGTGAAGACAGATTGATCTAATCAAATTTGGTCAGAGTGTCTCTACTTTCACGCGATTTTAGGGCGATTGAGGTGATGCGATCGATTTCATCTCTATTTATACTAAATCTGGTTTCAATCGGGCTACTGGATCAATTTGCCCTTTTCAATCATGTGATTGGAGCTTAGTCGTGCGATTGGCTCAGTCTGTTACATTCAGTCGTCCGAATGGATTTCAGTCGGGCGACTAACTCATTCGGTCACCCCCATTAAGGTGATTGGCTCATTCTTGTAAGCCAGTCGTGTGAATGGTTCATACTCATGCTCCATTTGGGTGAGTGGTTCATAAGTATGGTCCAATGGTATGACTGGTTCATACTCATTGTCTAGTTGTGCGAGTGGCTCATACTTGTGAGTTTGACCTTATGACCATTCATACACTTATCCCTTTTTCCTTATTGATAAAACGTTTTGACCAGTGATTATCTCAGACATGACCATTTTAACTTAGTAAACAGTTGATCACCTCAGATGTGATCTGTTTAACTTTGAAAACTATTGATCACCTCAGATGTGACCCTTTTAGTGAGTGATTCCCAGATTGACTATTGATGCATAGTCCGACATTTAACAGATAAATTAACTAAAATTAACTAAATTAAACAACTATAAATAAAACAAATCTAAAACATATTTTTGTAATTTTGTGTGCCGTTGAACTCCTAAGATAAATATCTAGCAGCTTTATTTCTCGAACAGTACAGCTGCAAATTATTTTGACCATAGCTGGAACGATTCATTATGGAATCATACAAGTATATCAAATCATTCGGGACATGTTACCAAAACCTTTTGATGCTTGATTCTTGTTTCATCGAGAGTCATTAGCAAGTCTAGGTAATCATACTAGTTCCACAAGATGCACACAGTGGTTTGGACTTTCAAGAGTTGCAGCCACGATGATTGTCAGTATAGTTGTCCTCTTAAATCCATACACAGACTTTTGACATAGATTGGTGATGATTTAAGGTTTAATTATTTCAAATGTGGATCCCACGCTTAAATGGTAATCAATGTTCCTCAGGAGATTTTTGAGCGGTCTACGGGTAGTATTCAAGAAGAAACTATTCTAAAGCTTTCAAAGAGATGCTAAGCCTCAGGTCAATGCCACCGCACAACAGAGAGGCACAAACAACAACGAATTCTAGAATATTTAGGTTATGCTTATCCTCAGGTCAGTGCCACCGTACAGGAGAGAGGCACACAACCTATCTTCTTGTTTGAGGAATTATTTTCTTTTTGCACAGATCGCACCAACAACATGGGTTATTAGCTTGATTGTATTTTTCAATTTTCATGTGCTTTGCTCATTTTTATGGCCATCCACACACATTTGTGGCGTTTATTTAGCTCGTCACCCCTTATTGGAACTTCGCTGATTATGTTAACTAGGGATAAGATGATAATCCGCAGCTTGCTGAACAACTTAGTTTGAACTTGCAATCACCAATGAGGTCTATTTATCTATTGTGTTGAATCTACTGACATATTATCAAATGGTCTAGCAACCTCTAGGTCTACTTTCTCCGTGTTACCTTAGTAGCAGCTAGTTTTACTATCATTTTTCATTTTAGTTTTCCTTAGACTTCTCAGACTTTTACTTAGAATTTTGCGTTTTAATCAATTTATTCTTTTAAAGTCTCAAACTATTTGTCCCTGTGTAGTATCATTTTCCATAGTCATTGAATCAATATCATAAATACGATCTCATTTCTCTTAGCTTGGTTGTCATCCTCCCTCTTTTTTTAAATTAAATACTAACTTAACCTATTTAACTTAACCTATTCTTCCCTTAAAAATCTAAAACCAAAACAGCTTTGCTTTTAGGATTTTAATAGGCGAAGAAATAAAAAATAAATTAAAACAAAATTAAATAAAAGTAAAAATAAAAAGAAAATGAAATCTACTTGTCGGACTAAGTACTATCATCATCGGAAATCACATCACTTTTCTTTTTAACATCGTTGACCTTTAACAGATATAGAAAACGTGGTTTATCAAAGGCTTTTGTGTAGAGGTCAGCGCGTTAAAAATCCATATTAATTTTAAATACATCGATTAAATTCTTGTCAAAATAATCATGTATAAAGTCATATTTAATGCCGATGTGTTGGTCATAGGATGTTGGACCCGATTTTTAGTTTAGGCTATAGCTGCAGAATTATCAACAAATATAGGAGTGTTAGTGAATCGCAAACCGTAGTCCCGCATTTGCTGTTGAATCCAGATGATCTGTGAACATCAACTTGCAGCAGTAACATACTCAGCTTCACAGGTTGATAGAGCAACCGAGGTCTGCTTCTTACACTGCCAGCTGACTAAACTTCTCCCAAAAGATTGACATCCAACTGATGTTGACTTGTAGTTTATTTTGCAACAGCCGTAATCCAAGTCACTATACGGTGTAAGTTCGAAATGATCATCATGAGGATACCATAACCAAAGTGTTGGGGTACCCTTTAGATAACGAAATATCCATTTGACACCAATTAGATGGTTCACTTTTGGTTTTGCCTGATATCTTTAGCAGAGACACGTTGCATACATGATATCAGGTCGTGAGGCAGTGAGATACATGAGATCCAATCATGCCTCGATACATGGTAGCATCCACCAGATCACCATTCTCGTTGGGTGCTACTTCATGGTTTGTAGCAAGTGGAGTCCCAGCTGCGGAAGCATTCTCCATATCGAACCGATTGAGAATATCGCCTAAATACTTGGTCTGATGTAGAAATATCCCCTTTGGTGTCTAATCTACCTGCAGCCTGAGAAAGAATTTCATCTCTCCCATGGCACTCATCTCAAATTCAGTCTTCACGACTGCTTCAAATTCTTTACATAGGTCTTCGTTCCTTGAACCAAAGATTATGTCATCAACATAGATCTGTACAAGTAGTAAGTCACCATCCTTTTCTTTGATGAATAGTGTGCAATCAATCACTCCTCTGCGAAATCCATGTTTCACAAGATGAGTTGAGAGTTTTTCATACCATGCTCTCGGGGTTTGGTGGAGCCCATAGAGAGTCTTATCTAGTTTGTAAACTCTGTCCCGATGATATGGATCCTCAAATCCTTTGGGTTGACTAACATATATTGTTTCCCGGATTCCGCATGAAGAAATGCACTGTTTACATCGAGTTGATAAACTTTAATCTTCATGTAAAAGGCATAGACTTGTTGAATCCTTGAACTACAAGTGGAGCCTTGTTTCTGATTATGACTCCTTGGTCATCTTTCTTGCATTTCAAGACCCATATTGTGCCAATGACCTTAGCACATTTAGGTCTGTCCACTAGTGTCCATACACCTAATTTCTTGAATTGAAGGAGTTCTTCTTGCATGGAACTCACCCATGCCTCGTCATTAAGGGCTTCACAGACATATTTTGGCTCAAACTGAGACACAAAACAGCGATACGCACCATCATGCAGATAACCCTTTTCCATTACCGAGGCATAATCAGTTGAATATAGCTGATTTTATGTCCGAACTCCTGATCTTACATCCCCAATGACATTGTTGATAGGATGATATATGTTTAAGCTGGATCCAGGAGTAGTGGGAACAACTACCTCATTATCGAGATTGTGAACTCTTGGTTCTGGATCTGAGGCGGTAGGAGTTTGAGGTTCCGAAGAATCAGAGGCATCAACTTTAGATGCTTGTGGACTTGCAGAAGTAGGAGCTTGTTCCTCCTCATCAACCTGATCGTTCTCCATAGCTTCATCATCAGAGGAGGAGTCACTTACCTCAAGTGCTCCCCTTGAGTCACTAGGTGACTCTCCTTGTTGACCAAACGTTGTTGAGTCTTGTGATGGTGTGTTTGAGACATCATACATCATTTTGGTTGTTCACTCATCTTCAGGACTGAAGAGAGGGATGTTGAAGGACTTAAAGAATCCATCATAATTGAAAAAGTATGTGGGTCCTTTGCCAGCAAAGGAGGTGGTGTCTCTCTAAACATCGACGTTGCACCACACTTCTACTTGACTCGTTGAGTTGTTGTAAACTCTCTTATTTGGTATGTTGTATCCTAGAAAAATCCCTTCTTCAGCCTTCTTGCTGAATTTTCCTTCCTGAGTTTTCTTCAAGAGGGTGCATGGTGCCCCGAACGGTTCGAGGTACTCTAGATTAGGTTTACGTCATCGGAGTAACTCGTAACACGTCTTACCATGACGTTTTACCACCAGAACTCGATTTAGAGTGTAACAGCATTGGCAACTGCCTCATTCCAAAATTGGATGGGCAGTTTCAAGTCTGCTGGCATTGTCCGTGCTATCTCTATCAAGCTGCGATTCTTTGTCTTAGCAACTCCATTCATTTAAGGAGTGTAGGCAGAAGTGAAATGGTGCACAATTCCGTTTTCTTTGCAGAATGCCGCCATCCATTGGTTTTTGAACTTTGTACTTGTCTTACTTTCAACTTATAGAGTGACTTCAATGTAGTTACTAGCTCTTAGAATGACTAAAATGTTTCTGATTTGGATTTCAAAAACATTACCCAAGAGAATCTTGAGTACTCATCCGTAACTACATAACAGTACAGGTCGCCGACGATGCTCCTTGTACTGACTAGACCAAATAGATCCATGTGAAGAAGCTCAAGAGGAAGCTCTATGGAATGAACTTTGTTTTCCTTATGAGACTTCTTAGTCTGTTTGCCTTTCTTGCAGGTGACACAAAAATCCGGTAAATGAAAGCTTTTGACGTTAACTCCTCGCACTAGATCATTCAGGATCAAGTGATTCATCTTCCTGGGATTGATGTGTTCCATTCTCCTATGCCAGGAGATTGAATCCTTCTCGGTAGCCTTTGACAAGAGGCACTGAACTTGATGATCTGTTATGGAGGCCTTTTATAGATCAAAGACATAAAGATCGTTATATCTTGAAGATGACATTAACACTTGGTCCTCCAGGATCACATAGTCCTTTTTCAGTATGTAGCACTTCTTGTTGTCGAATACTACCTTAAAGTCTTTGTCACATATTTGAAAGACATAAAGTTAGTTTTTTTCAAGTTGTTGGACATAGTTTACGTTATCAAACTTCACTTTCTGGTTCGCACTTGCCCTTGAGCGGTGATGTAATCTCATTTGTTTCCAGCAAATGAAACATGACCTCCTTTAATTTGTTTGACGTTTGACAAGAGTGTTTAGTTCCCAGTCATGTGCCTGGATGCTCCGCTATCTACACCAAGTGTTTGTTTCAGCAGTATAGCGAACACCCTACACATTCAATGGAAATCATTAGTTGAGGTTAGGGACCCAAGGTTTAACTGGCTTGGGTGACCCAGAAGAATCACATCATAAATTCCACCCATTGTCCATTTGAGGGTGAGGGAAGATCATTCAACTTCTTGTTATCATTATCATACATTGAACTAGATTTTTCTTTCCATAAGCCAGTTTTGTGTAAGCCTTGCTTGTGATAAACAGACGATTGGCTTATGGTTTGAACTTTATGTTCACTAAGTCTTCTTGGTGGAGTCATAGAACTCTTTTTGGAGGAACTGGGATTAGGAACATGAAGTTCAACTTTGTTCCTTGGTGTTTGATAGTAAGGACAGTGAGACGCGTTGTGTCCATACATTCCACAGTTGTAGCATGATCTACTTTCGACATGTTGGTATAGTTGTTTCTGTGGAGAAGTGTGTGACACTCGTGTGACTTTAGTTTGGTTTGGTTTTGTCACTTCTTTTTTAGATGTTCTATCTTGTTTAACAAACGTAATTGTTTGAACCTTTTCAATATCTTTCCCCTATTGTTTCTTTGGACTTAAACATGATGCATGTGGTTGGTTAACTTGTTTGATCTTTTAAGGTTCAAACTTAGATGTGTTTGAACCTGACTTTACTTTAACCTCCTCAAATTGTTTATCCAAATTACCAATAGGCTTTTTCTCTTTTGACTTTAAAGTGGTCTTCTTTTGTTTAGTGACAGATTCATTAGGTTTACTTGTGGAATCTGGATCATTTACAAGAGGAGTAGACACGACATGATCCTTGATTGGGTTGTTATTTATTGGTTTGTATTTTGCATTCAACAAGGTCTCATGTGGTGGTGGAACCACTTTGTAAGCCAAACCCTCCCCGGTGTTGCGTTCTCTCACTAAGTGCTGGACTATGTGAGAAGAACTAGTCCAACTGTGTAGTTTTTGTTTTAATGAATTTACTTCTACTTCCAAAACTGCTTTTTGTTTCTTAGCATCTTCTAGGGAGTGTAAATAGAACTTAATGTCATTACCTTGGTTAAAATCCACAACTTCATTTTCCCTAAGTTGTTTATTTAATAGTTCTATTTTCTCTTTGTAACTGTGCTCATTTAGTTTTAAAATACGATTTGCTTCAGTGCATAGTTGCAACTCCTTTACTAGAGTATCATTGTGATCTAATAACCTAACAAATTTCAAATCTATGATTTCCTTCAGTTCTGTTGAATCAGCCATCATAGCAAAGTTTGACTTTTTTGGTGCTGGTGATGCTGAACATGTTGCACTTTGACCTTCTTCATTGAGGTGAGTTACCAGATTTGCTGTTTCTTCATTATTCGACATCACGAGTTCCACTACTATATCACTTTCACTTGCAGAATCGTCATCCAAACCCTAAACGCATGCAATGTTGGATTCTCCCGGAGAAACAAAACGAATGCTCCAATCTTACCCTTCGTCATCGTGAGCCGTCAAGTCTTTAAGATCCTTGCTTGATGATGCAGGACTACTTGTGGGTTTATCTTGACGATTGAAGGATATGAACGGATTACCATTACCAGTCTTCTTGGGCTTCCCACACTCACGCTTGAAATGCCCCTTCTATCCACAGTTAAAACAACTCACTTTGATTTTGTCAAAACCAAAGGTTGTATCTTTGTGGCAATCAAGTTCTGTCTGGTCTTTTTAACAAACTTCTTGGCCCTCCAAATAGCACTTGCCAGTGCCCACGTGATATCCATTCTTTCCAGCTCAGTCTCGTCTACTTGCTCGTAGTCTTCATCTGCCAGATGGCAGTTTCCAATCTTCACCACAACTAGGCCGTCATAAGAGTGAACAACAGCTGCTAGGAGATCCATATGCTCCTTTTTACCTTTACAGTCACATTACCTAGATTCTTGGTCTTCAGTCTTGTAGCATTGGCTTCAGGTGCTATGTATTGGGTGCCAGATTACCCTAACATGTCAGATCCTGTAGTAGTGGCTTGAGACGGAGCGGCTGAACTCGATACGAATGCCGTTTGTAGTGGTCCTCCAGATGTTTTTGCTTGAGGAGGTGAGTTATAAAGTGACGGGTTCTAATCATATGACGCCTTTTGAGGCCTGTACTTCATCCTCAACTCTTCCTCTCTCAGCTTCAGAATGAAATCGTTGATATTCAACTTTGCCAGCATATCATTCGGCCTGAGGTTTGACACAAATGGAACCCACTTTTCTGGAAATCCATCTGCAAAGTTTGACACTTTGTCTTCCACGGACGTGGTAACTCCATGTGTAAGGCCCCGATTCCGGAGAGCTCACAGTTGGTCATTCACAGCATTAAACACATTAAACATTATAAATTTAATAGCTTAATCAGCAAAATTATCTTAACAAAAGCCATTCATTTCATTTCATTAAAACACTGTTTTTTAGCAATACATGATCGTTTAACCGAATACAAAAGAATTTTTTTATTGCATTACAAAACAACAGCAATAACGAGTATGAATGGATGTCAGTCTTTCCATGCTCAGTAGCTTCACCCTCGTACCATCCTCAGCAATATTTACCTGCCAACTGAAAATGTATAAAAGTCAGCGTTGCTGATTGAGTTATAGTTTTAAAAGTAATAAAATACTTTGTGTAGGTATACATATGAAAACACTCTTTCTATGAAAACTTCATCTCTTTATACCTGAGCATGCATTAGCTATAAAATCAGATAATGCTTCTTCTCTCTACTGTATGCCTTGTTTACTCTGTATTCTTTTATCTTTATCTTTCACTGTCTATGTGGACCAATGAGCAATACCCTAAACTATATGCGTGGGGGAATTCGTGCTAGGCCCTTTGTTCCTACATGGGGCTCTAAATACTGTATACAAGGCTGACCCAGACACCTAGGGTACACTGCAAAGTTCCGCCAATCTCAATTGACTGTCCCCGTGTGCATCATAGGGAGCTAACCCTCATCACAGTTGTGCTAACGACTTCATGGTCATGCACCTCCTATAAGCTTACAAGAATTGTTAACATTTTAATTAAGTTCCAAATCTCTTCTTCATTGTTCGTTCACTTTGTTATTAGTAATACTTTTCGTTAAGATAATAATCACACCACGTAAAGTCACATACTAATAATAATAATATAATAATAATAATAATGAACAATCATAAAGCAATCATAATAATGCATAAAATCCAGCATTAATAAGCCCTAGTCAAAGCTTTGTCATAACCCTAAAAACACAGACTCCCAAAAATTTTGTAATAAATTCTAAATGTTTAGGCGTTTTGACACTATTTAGGCGCATGAGCCCTGTTTGGGCATTTCATCACTATGCGGGTGCATTCACCAACACTTAACTGCTTTAACACTTAGGCTTATGAACCATTCAGGCGCATGGATACTATTCGGACATATGGTCCATTCGGACGCATGGGCACTCAGACGCATGGGCTATTCGGGCGTATGGAAACTTAGGCGCATGGGCCATTCGGACGTATGGGTACTATTTGGGTGCATGGCCCTACACTTAGTCGTCCGACTACTATTCTAGGTGCATGAGGGCACTGTTCAGGCGCATGAGTTACACTTAAACATTTCTAAGGCATTTCCAGGTGCATGGGCCTTATTTAGGCGCATGAACCTTCTGTTCAGCGTGTTTCTAGGATATTTTCAAATCCAAACATCAAGCCTATTTGATCTAAGCTTACCAACGCTATTCTAAACATGAACAAACTATAAACACCTAAGAAATATCATCAAACAAGTATAATACATATGGGTATACATACACAAACATTGTAAAAATCATTTTAATACATTTTCAGCCCCAAGAAAACTTTAAAACAAGTAAAACCGGGGTCTAGAAAGTCACCTGGTGCAACTTCAGGTGTATCTTCCTTCTAACCCGTTTGCATATGAGTTCAAACACGTAGAAACCACCAAACACACACACACGAACACACCCACAAACACATAAGCATATAACGAAGACAAAACCCAACACAAACACATAAAAACTTCGAATTCTTACATTGAATTCGACCTCTTCTTCTTCTTCTTCTTCAACCAAAGGTTTCTGCTCTCTCTCTCTCTCAAGAACCGATTGAAAAGGTGAAAAGTAACATGGTGTGGGTGGCCATGTTGCTTTTATACCAACCTTTGATTCTTTTTGTCCTTTTGACACCTTTAACCCTTCAACTTGGTTAAATTGCATTTTCTACTTTTATTCTTCATTTCTTATTCTTCTTTTGAAGAATAACCGGATGTTACAAGTCGACCCCCTTAAATAGGTTTCGTCCCTGAAACCTGTTATTCTTCAAACAAACGTGGGTAATGCTGTATCATTTCCTCCTCACTCTCCCGTGTAGATTCGGATCCCATCCTATGCTTCCACTGTACATGCCCAAGAGGAACCACTCTATTTCTCAGTCTCTTCTCTTTTCTATCGATGATTGCCACTGGTTGCTCCACTTAATTAAGCCTTTCATCTACTTCAATGCCTTCCAGTGGTAGAATCATGTCTTCATTAGCTAAGCACTTTCTCAGATGAGATACAGGGAATGTCGGGTGAATTCCACTTAACTCATCTGGTAACTCCAATCGATATGCCACCTCTCCTACTCGAGTATTGATTCGGAAAGGGCCTATATACCTTGGGCTTAACTTGCCCCGCTTCCTGAATCGGATAATAGCCTTCCAAGGTGAGACATTCAACATAACCCGGTCACCCACCTGGAACTCAATCGGTTTGCACCGTTTATCGGCATATGACTTCTGTCTATCTTTGGCTTCCTTCATGAAGGCTTTAATCTTCTCAAGCTTCTCCGTCGTATCCTCGATTACCTCAACGCTCCCCAATTCCTTCTCACCAATATAACCCCAACAAACGGGTGTTCTGCATTTCCTACCGTATAGCATCTCATATGGTGGCATACCAATGCTGGGATGATAACTGTTGTTGTATGAGAATTCGGCTAACGGTTGGTGGTCATCCCAACTTCCCCTAAAATCAATCACACATGCCCGAAACATGTCTTCCAGTGTCTTAATGGTCCTTTCTGACTGATCATCAGTTTGGGGATAATAAGCCATGCTAATGTGTAACCTCGTCCCTATGGCGTCGGGAATATCTTCCAGAATTTGGATGTAAACCGGGTCTCACGACCAGATACAATAGAAACCGGCACACCATGACAAGTTACAATTTGCCTGAATAGATCCGCCAACCTCTTAGATGAATATGTCTCGCGGATCGGTAGGAAGTGAGCACTCTTCGTCAGACGGTCGACAATCACCCATATGGCATCGTACCCTTTCGGGGTACGTGGTAGCTTCGTAATGAAATCCTTGGTGATGTTCTCCCATTTCCATTTTGGTATATCCAATGGTTGAATCTTCCCATACGACTTTTGATGTTCGGCCTTCACCTGTAAGCAAGTAAGGCACTTATTCACATACCCCACCATATCGCGGTTCATACCCGGCCACTAGTAATCTTTCTTCATATCTTGATATATTTTCATGGCACCATGATGAATGGAGTATCGAGTCTTGTGAGTTTCATCCATAATCTTCACACGTAGATCCCCAAAACAAGGAATCCACACCCGTCCAATTGAGTTTTAACACCAAGTGTGTTTTCACCCAATTTCCCAACCAGACCTCTCATCCTTTCAGAGTTAAGATGATTTTCTTTCAGTGCCTTATCTTGAAACTCTTTGAATTGCTTCATCACATCAAAGGTCATGATCAGTTGATATGCTTTCACCAGAATTGGCTCGGGCCTCTCATTTCGGCTAAAGGCATCAACCACCACGTTGGCTTTGCCTGGCTGATAGTGGATCTTGCATGTCATAATCTTTTTATGAGCTCTAAACATCTTCTCTGCCTCATGTTCAGGTCCTTCTCCTCAAAGAAATACTTCAAGCTTTTGTGGTCATGAAAATGGTGCACTTCGTCCCGTACAGATAGTGCCTCCAAATCTTTAGTGCAAAGACCAGACTGCTAGCTCCAAGTCGTGAGTGGGATAATTGACCTCATGAACCTTCAACTGTCGGGATGCATAGGCTATAACCTTTCCTCTCTGCATTAACATGCACCCTAACCCCGAGTAGGAAGCATCTAAATAGACCACCAAATCCTCGCTTCCTTCGGATAATGACAGGACAAGAGCTTGAGTCAACCTTGCCTTTAACTCCTCGAATGCTTTCCCTTGAGCTTGACCCCATATAAACTTTACATCCTTTTGGGTCAACTTGGTTAGTGGAGAAGTGATCTTGGAAAGGATTTGCATGAATCTTCTATAGTAGCCCGCCAAACCCAAGAAGCTACGAATCTCAGATGGCGTCTTCGGTGACTTCCATTGCATAACCGCCTCCACCTTTGCCGAGTGCACGATGATTCCATCAGGATTCACCACATGACCCAAGAACTGAACTTCGCGCAACCAGAACGCACACTTGGAGAATTTGGCATACAACTTCTCTCTTCTTAATGTCTCCAACACCTCCTGAATATGACCGGCATGCTCTTCTTCGCTCTTCGAGTAGATCAGGATATCATCAATGAACAAAATCACTAACCTATCAACATCAGCCAGCACACTCGATTCATCAAATCCATAAAGGCAGCTGGCGGGTTAGTTAGACCAAAAGACATAACGAGGAACTCGTAGTGTCCATAACGCGTACGGAAAGCTCTCTTAGGAATGTCTTGTTCCTTCACCTCAATTGATGGTAGCCAGACCGTAGATATACCTCGAGAACCAACTGGCACCTTGGAGCTGGTCAAACAAGTCATCAATCCTTAGTAACAGGTACCGATTCTTCACCGTCAACTTGTTCAACTCTCGATAGTCAATGCACATTCTCATACTTTGGTCCTTTTTCTTTACAACAATACCGGAGCACCCCATGGAGAGATACTCGGTCAAATGAATCCCTTATCCATTAACTCCTACAATTGGCTCATGAGTTCCTTCATCTCAGTTGGAGCTAATCGATATGGTTCTTTGGCAACGGGTTGAGCACCGGGTATCAGATCAATTTGGAACTCAATCTAGCGATCCGGTGGCACGCCGGGTATGTCTTCCGGGAATACGTCCGAAAGTCGCACACCGCTAGCACCTCAGATAATTGCGGTACGGATGCATCCACATCTTTTACGTAGGCCAAGTAGGCACTACATCCACAATTCATGCACCTCCCCGCCACCGCCATCGAAATCATCTCCGGATCGTAGTAACGCGATCTCCATAAATCGTAACCAAACTCCCATCAGGCGCAACTAACCGAATCATCTTCTTGCGATATACGATGTTTGCTTCATAGGTTGCCAACCAGTCCTTCCCTAGTACTACATCAAATCTACCTAGGAGTATCACATGTAACCTAGCAACAAACCTATGACCTTCTAGTTCTATAGCACAGTCCTCTATCACATCAGTAATTCTAGTGGACATGCCAATAGCAGTTTCTACATTGAATGGTTCACTGACATTTCTACTACTAATAGGCAACCTAGCACAGAAAGTAGTGGAAATAAAACTCCTACTAGCATCGGAGTCAAACAATACAGAGGCACAAGTTTCGTTTACTAGAAACATACCTCACACGACATCGGGATCAGCTCTGGCTTCCTCCCGGGTCATGGTGTAAGCTCTAGCACTCGCCCCATGTCCTCTTTCCTCTGGCTTCTTCTTAGCTCCAGAGCTTTCCGCCCTTGGCTTGTTATAGTCTTTGGTCGTGTGGCCCTCCCCGCCACAATTATAGCACTACAACACCCTACAGTCTCTGGCGATGTGGCCAGGCTTGCCACATGTGAAGCATACATTCATTCCCATCCTGCACTCACCGGTATGCTCCCTTCCACCTTTGCCATACTTTTTCAGCTCTGATCTTGATGACACCCCACGATCATCCACCTTCCTCTTCTGGTTTTTTGGAGTGAAACCACCACATCCAAACCTCTTCCTATTCCAGTTCTTACCATCCCCACTCATCTTCCTCACCTCCACCACAGTTTCCTCTCGCTCATCATACAATCTACCCACCAAATCCACCACCGATCGAAAGGTACCTGGCTGAGCAGCAATCAGGTGTTTGCAAATGTCAGCCGACAGTCCCTGGATGTACCTCTTGATCTTCCTTGACACCGGCGTCACCTGATCCGGCACCAGCCTCGCCATCTCGTTGAATTTAGTGGTGTATTACAAGGGGGTCATGGTTTCCGCTACAAGTTGCAAGAACTCCCTCTCGATTTTATTGAGTTCTCTCTGAGGATGGAATTCCTCGACCACCAACTTCTTCAGTTCACTCCGCCTCATCCTTCTGATTGCCCTAGTACCCTCAGCTTGAACAAAATTATCCCACCAACACAAAGCTGAATCAATGAAAGAGTAAGTCGCAAACTTCACCCAGCGGTGAGCAGCAGCAACATTGCCATTGCCATCGAAAGTCGGGGCTTACACCTTTGGAACGCCCCATAACTGCACCCTCCAGTCGCTACCCCCACTACATCATCCTCCTCCTCATCAGACAACATAGTCTCAGACTCTCGTTGTTCCTCCTCCCTTCTGCTTCCCTTGCCCGTTGATCCCTTTCTAGTCTCCTTCTCCTTCCTTTCCTCGCTTCTCATAGCCCTGATGACTTCAGTCACCACAAACGGTAAGACTATCTGCATGACCTGGTGTACTTCGTCAGCAATCGCCTCCTAGCTGAGGCATTCAAGCTAACATTCTTATTCTCTTCGCTCCAGCCATGAACCTCAGGGTTCTCATTGGTTGTCTCAGGAGCCTTAGCACTACTCCTAGTCACACGTGGACGACCTCTGCCTCTAGGAGTCTTGGAAGATTTCTGTCCAGCCATCCTCTAACATGCTATAAGATTCAAACACTAACACAATC
Organism: Flaveria trinervia; assembly: GCA_025506515.1. Taxonomy (NCBI): domain Eukaryota; kingdom Viridiplantae; phylum Streptophyta; class Magnoliopsida; order Asterales; family Asteraceae; genus Flaveria; species Flaveria trinervia. The sequence goes on along the minus strand of CM046444.1, from coordinate 50,241,651 downwards.
ATTCAAGGTAATAGCTAAGTTTATGTCAAGTATAGTAAGTCCCTAATTATAGTGGCCAGTTTGATTAGCCACTTACTTTACTCTTCATACCCCAAGCATTTCCTATCCTGACTTAATCAGTATCTAAATCTACTAAGAGCACATAAATCAAATAGCATGCGCACATAATGTCGATTAACATTAAGAAAAGACATACCTTATGGCACGTAGCTGCTTGGGCTGACATCCCTCCAATTGTCCCATTTTCAGTTTAATTTTAGGTTTTAAATTTTATTTAACCCAATTCTCTTAAACTTTGGCTCTGATACCAACTTGTAAGCCCCGATTCTAGAGACCTTATAGTTGGTCATTCACATCATTAAATACATTAAACATTATAAATTTAATAGCTTAAGCAGCGGAATTATCTTAACAAAAGCCATTCATTTCATTTCATTAAAAACACTGTTGTTGAGTAATACACTATCGTTTAACCGAATACAAAAGAATTGTTTAATTGCATTACAAAACAACAACAATTACTAGTATGAATGGATATCAGTATTTCCCTGTCGAGTAGCTTCACCCTCGTGTCATCCTCAGCAATATTTACCAGTCAACTGAAAATGTATAAAAGTTAGCGTTGTTGAGTGAGTTCTAATTTTAAAAGTAATAAAATACTTTGTGTAGGTATACATATGAAAATACTCTTTCTATGAAAACTTCATCTCTTTATACGTGAGAATGCATTAACTATACAATCAGATAATGCTTCTTCTCTTTCTGTATGCCTTGTTTACTCTGTATTCTTTTATCTTTATCTTTCACTGTCTATGTGGACCAATAAGCAATACCCTAAACTATGTGCATGGGGGAAATGGTGCTGGGCCTCTGCTCCCACAAGGGGCTCCAATACTATATACAAGGCTTACCCAGACACCTAGGGTACGCTGCAAAGGTCCGCCAATCTCACTTGACTGGCCCCGTGTGCATCATAGGGTAGCTAACCCGCATCATAGTTGAGCTAACGACCTCATGGTAGTGTACCTCCTATAAGCTTGCAAGACTTGCTAACATTTTAAATTAAGTTCCACTTCTCTTCTTCATTGTTCATTCACTTTGTTATAATACTTTACGTTACGATAAAAACACACCACGTAAAGTCACATACTAATAGTAATAATAATAATAATAATGAACAATCATAAAGCAATCATAATAATGCATGAAATCCAGCATTAATAAGCCCTAGTCAAACCTCGGTCAAAACCCTAAAAGCACAGACTCCCAAAAATTTTGTAATAAATTCGAAGTGTTTAGGTGTTTTGACACTATTTGGGTGCATGAGCCATGTTTGGGCGTTTCATCACTATGCAAGTGCATCAACCAACACTTAACTACTTTAACACTTAGGCGCATGGACCATTCAGGCGCATGGATACTATTCGGACGTATGGTCCATTCGGACGCATGGACACTTAGGCGCATGGGCTATTCGGGCATATGGAAACTTAGGCTCATGGGCCATTTGGATGTATGGGTACTATTTGGGTGCATGGCCCTACACTTAGTCGTCCGACGAATATTCTAGGTGCATGAGGGCACTGTTCAGGTACATGAGTTACACTTAAACATTTCTAAGGCATTTCCAGGTGCATGCGCCTTATTTAGGCACATGAACCTTCTGTTCAACATGTTTCTACGTTATTTATGAATCCAAACATCAAGCCTATTTGTTCTAAGCTTTCCAAGGCTATTCTAAACATGAACAACCTATAAGCACCTAAGAAACATCCTCAAACAAGCATAATACATACGCGTATACATACATAAACATTGTAAAAAAAAAATTTAATACATTTTCAGCCCCAAGAAGAGTTTAAAACAAGTAAAACCGGGGTCTAGAAACTCACCTGGTGCAACTTTGGGTGTATCTTCCTTCTAACCCCTTTGCAAATGAGTTCAAACACCTAGAAATCACCAAACACACACACGAACACACCCACAAACACATAAGCATATAACCAAGACAAAACCCAACACAAACACGTAAAAACTTCGAATTCTTACCTTGAATTCAGCCTCTTCTTCTTCTTCAAACCAAAGGTTTCTGCTCTCTCTCTCTCTCTCTCTCAAGAACCAATTGAAAAGGTGAAAAGTAACATGGTGTGGGCGGCCATTTTGCTTTTGTACCAGCCTTTTATTCTTTTTGTCCTTTTGACACCTTTAACCCTTCAACTTGGGTTAAATTGCATTTCCTACTTTTATTCTTCATTTCTTATTCTTCTTTTAAAGAATAACCAGGTGTTACACCAGGAGTGGGCAGTTCACTCATCAAGTGGTAGAAACAGTCGATGACGTCATCCAAACTCTCCTTCCCCATCCATGAAAAGTTATCAAACTCCTTTTTCAACGCCTTAGCCTTTAGAGATTTTATGATGCATTCCCTTCATACCATTTTTCCAGAGCATCCCATAGCTTCTTTGCTTGCTTGTTGTCAGAGACATGATGGAATATGTCCATAGGAATTGACTGAGTTAGCAGAGCATACACCTTCTTCTCTGCATTGTACTTTACCTTTTGGCTATCAGTCATGCCACCTAAGGTAAGTTTAACTCTATCAACCCCCAACCAGCATGTTGTACCCTATCTCTATTGACTCCCATAGATTAGTATCTAATCCGTTTAAGTATATCTCGAACCGTTGCTTCCATTGTGGATAATCATCTAATGTTATGAGCTTAGGGGGCTTATTGTGACTTCCCACTTCATTTTCTAGAAGCAATAGATTCTGGATCCGTGAATCCCTACCTGCTGTGAACGCTGAATATTGATCCCTGAATCCAAAACTGTTTTACTTGTGCAAATGAAAGACTGTGATTGGGCTATTCATGCGATTGAAAAATACGGATGGTTCAATTGTGCAATTGAACAAATGCGGATGGCTCAATCATGCGATTGGACAAATACAAATGAACAATGCGAATAGGGAGTTCAGTCGTACGAATGGATGAACGACTGAGTTTCATCGTGCGTATGGGAGGTGCGTATGAGTTCAGTCGTGCGATTGAGTCAATTGTTCGACTAAAGCTGTAGGTTTTTTGAAAATTCGAGGGTTTTAGGTACTTTGACACAAAAACACGAATTTTTCACTAACCCTAATTGTCGTATGCCAGAAAACCTTAACTTTTTGACCTGGAGACGTCGAAAACACTGTTTGACACAAAAAGATTGAGTTTTTTTTATGAAAAACACAATTTTTTTGTCAAAATCGATGAATCACATGCAAATCACGAGCCAAAGCTCTCATACCACTTGTTAAGACCATTATCGGTACGGAGTACTAAATGATCTACGTGTGTACCAAACCAAATAGTGCGGAATCTGTAACAGCCGGTTATTCTTTTAAAAGACGAATAAGAAATGAAGAATAAAAGAAGGAAACATCAATAAACCCAAGTTGAGGGGTTAAAATTTAAAAGAGGACAAAAGTACAAAAAGATAGTGTAAAGGTGGGCATGGCCGCCCACCCTCTCTTCATATCATCTTTTTTATCGGTTCTTGAGAGAGAGAGAGAGAGCAGAAACTCTCGGTTGAAGAAGAAGAAGAGGATTGAATTCAAGGTAAGAATTCGAAGTTTTTAAGTGTCTGTGTGGGTTTTGTCTCAGGTATGTGCTTATGTGCTTGTGTGTGTTCATGTGTGTGTGTTTTATGGGTTTCTAGGTGTTTGAACTCATTTGCAAGCGGGTTAGATGGAAGATACACCCAAAGTTGCACCAGGTGAGTTTCTAGACCCCGGTTTTACTTGTTTTAAACTCTTCTTGGGGCTGAAAATGTATTAAAAAGATTTTACAATGTTTATGTATGTATACCAGTATGTCTGTGCATGTTTGATGATGTTCCATAGGTGCTATTAAGTTGTTCATGCTTAGAATAGCCCTGGTAAGCTTAGAATAGTTAGGCTTGATGTTCGGGTTTGGAATTATCACAGAAACATGTTGAGCAGAAGGTTCATATGCCTAAGTAAGGCCCATGCGCCTGGAAATGCCTTAGAAATGTTAAAGTGTAACTCATGCGCTTGAACAGTGCCCTAATGCGCCTAGAATATTATTTGGACAACTAAGTGTAGGGCCATGCACCTGAATAGTAACCATACGCGAGAATAGCCCATGCGTCCAAGTGTCCATGCGTCCGAATGGACCATACGCCCAAATATTGTCCATGCGTCTGAAATAGCTCATGCGCCTAAGTGTTGAAACGGTTAAGTATTGGCTGATGCGTCTGCATAATGATGAAACGCCCAAACAGGGCTCATGCACCCAAATAGTGTCAAAACGCCTAAACACTTAGAATTTACTATAGAATTTTTGGGAGTCTATGCTTTTAGGGTTTTGACCGTGGTTGACTAGGGCTTATTAATGATGGGATTCATGCATGATTATGATTGCTTATGATTGCTCCTTATTATTATTAATAATAATATTGCTATTAGTATGTGACTTTACGTGGTGTGTTTATTATCGTACGTAAAGTATTATTACTAATAATAAATTTAAAGAGCAATAAAGAAGAGAAGTAGAACTTAACTAAAACGTTAACAAGCCTTGCGAGCTTATAGGAGGTACACGACCATGAGGTCGTTAGCTCAACTGTGTTGCAGGTTAGCTACCTTCAAATGCACACGGGGCCAGTCAATTGAGATTGGTGGACCTTTGCAGCGTGCCCTAGGTGTCTGGGCGAGCCTTGTATACAGTATGTAGAGCCCCTTGTGGGAACAAAAGGCCTAACACCATTTCCTATGTGCCATAGTTTAGGGTATTGCTCATTGATCCACATAGACAGTGAAAGATAATATAAAAAAGTACAGAGTAAACAAGGCATACAGTAAAGAGATAAAGCATTACCTGATTGTATAGTTAATGCGTGCTCACGTATAAAGAGATGAATTTTTCATAAAAAAAGAGTATTTTCATATGTATACCTTACCGAAAGTATTTTGTTACTTTTGAAACTAGAACTCACTCAACAACGGTGACTTTTATACATTCTAAGGATGGCACGAGGGTGAAGCTACTCAGCATGGAAAGACTGACATCCATTCATGCTTTTGATTGCTGTTGTTTTGTAATGCAATTAAACAATTCTTTTGTATTCGGTTAAACAATAGTGTATTGCTTAACAATAGTATTTTAATGAAATGAATAGCTTTTGTTAAAACAATTCCGCTGCTTAAGCTTGTAAATTTATGATGTTTAATGTTTTTAATCCTATGAATGAGCAGCTGTGAGGTCTCCGGGAACGGGGCCTTACAGAATCCTATTTGATTGACGATCCAATCAATGAAAACGCAAGTATAATCAATCAAAGAATGAATCTAAATGTTAAGAATGATAATAGAATGATTAACTGCAATACGATTTAGGTATCTTAGGTCTCTGGAGGGCTAGGATACGATTTAGTGCGTATGGATTCGAATTGTTATATTTTTCCACGAATTACGTGGTATTTATTGGTTAGGGTCTTCCATTCATGCGACTGAGCCATTAGCATGGTTCAGTCATGCAATTGAAGCATGCGGTTGTTTCATCCGCACGACTGAAGGTCCAGTCGTGCGACTGAGTCAATCTCATGTCACAATCGTGCGACTGATACAGTCTCCTTGTTCATTCGTATGACTGGTTCATTGGCATGAAATATTCATGCGTATGGTCCTTTAGCATGGTCCATTCGCATGAGAACTTCACACGATTGAGTTTAAACATGTTTCTCAACCATTATTGACTAAGAACTATGTAACCAACCACAAACCTATATAGTTAGTTCAATATACAATAAACAATGAAACATTAAACATTATAAGCATAAACCACACATTGTATTTCATTCATACCCATTCATTACATACATTTAAGACATGAAAGACATTTTACATTGAGCTCTTAAACTAGGTACATATGTATCAACATGTTCTTTTGCAACTTCCACTCTGATATTACCAAGATTTTTGGTTTTCAACTTTTAGTGTTGGCATGAGGCACTATGTATTAGGTAATTGCTGACCCTAAGTTTTTGGTCCTGAAGCAGTGGTTTGAGAAGATGCAGACGAACTAGACACAAAATTTGTTTGTAGAGGTGCTCTTGAAATAGTTGGAGACGAAACTAAGTTGTAGAGTGAAGGATTCTGAACGTATGATCCTTTCTTTGACTTGTACTTCATCCTCAGTTCTTCCTCTCTTAATTTATGTCCAACATTGCAAGAATGACATTCTTTTTGAGATTGGACATAAATGAATCACATTTATTAGGCAACCCATCAGCAAAACTTGAAACTTTATCTTCCATTGATGTGGTTACACCATGAGTGTGCAGCTCGCTCATTAGATGATACAACCTGTCAATTATGTCATCCAGGCTCTCATTCCCTATTGAGGAGAAATTATCAAACGTCTTCTTGAGAGCCTTATCCTTCAGTGCCTTTAACATTGCATTACCATCATATCTCTTCTCTAAAGCATCCCATAGATTTTTGGCCTTTTTGTTCTTAGAAAAATGATGAAAGATGTCTTTCGGTATTCATTGAGTCAAGAGGGCATAAACTTTCTTCTTAGCATTAAAGATATCTTTTGTGATTCATTCATTACTCTCAAAGTTAGATTGACTCCATTAGCACTGACTGGCACCGTGTAACCGGTCTCGATGGATGTCCAAAGATTGGGATCAACTCTATTTAAGTAAATCTCAAACCGTTGTTCCCATTGTGGATAGTCATCTAACATTATAAGGTTTGGTAGTTTATTATGATTTTCTATCTCATATTCCAGAAGCAGAGGGTTCTGGATGCGTGAGTCCTTCTCGGCAGTAAACACAGCAAACTGGTCTTCTATTTCTATAAACTTGGTACTTGGAGAACAGGACAGTTTCAATCGTACGAATGGACTATGAGTATGGTTCACTCATGCGAATGAAAGGTGCGAATGAATTTAATCGTGCGATTGGATTCAGTAGTATGTATGAACAAGATGAATGGACTCAAACGTCTGGAGCTGTTCAGTCGTGCAAATGATGACTGCGACTGAGTTCAGTCGTGTGAATGGATTGTACGAATGAGTTCAATTGTACAAATAAGCTAGTCGTGCGACTAAAGGATGCTGTTTTGGCAAAATTGAAGATTTTGACACTTTGACACAAAACACGATTTTTCCAAGAACCCTAATGTGACGTCTAGTGAAAAAATGAAGAAAATACCTTTTGACTTAAACGGATGACACTTTTGAATGAAAAAATTAATTTTTACACCAAAACTAATCTAATCACACACAAAATCAAAAGCTAAAGCTCTAATACCACTTGTCAGGACCATGTACATACGTAATACTAACCGATAATTCGTGAAACTAGATCAAATAGTGCAGAATCCTATTTGATTGGCGATACAATCAGTTAGAATGTTAACCTAATTTACATAAGAACAACTAAACATTAAGAACAAGTAGGAATCGATTAAGAACGAACTTTGAAGTTGGATTGGCTTTCTTGGACGTTTTGGACGGCTAGGGTTCGTGTATTCGAAGTGTTATCGAATTGTTCTTGAATTCTTATGTTTTTCCACGAATTAAGTGGTATTTATAGGTTTATAGTTTCCATTCGTACAACTAAACCACTAGCATGGTTCAGTCGTGTGACTGAATCATGCGATTGAGTCATGCGCACGACTGAAGGTTCAATCGTGCGATTGAGTCAATCTTATGTCTCAATCGTATGACTGATCCAATCTCTTTGTTTAGTCATCCGACAGGTCCATAAGCATGATGTATTCATGCGTATGGTCCATATGTATGCTCCATTAGCATGAAGACTCATCCGACTAGGTTGAACACATTTCTCAATTATTATTGACTAAGAACTATGTACAATAACTTCAAACCTATATAATAAGTTCATACATATGAATTATACTCAACACAATAATAATATAAAATAGATAATCATTAGTAAGCAAGAACCACATATTATATATCATTGAATCAATTCATTAAATATGTGTAAGACATGAAAAATTTTACATTAAAGCTCATAAACTAGGAACATGATGTATCTACAATATTTTACATTTATGATATTTTCTAGTGTATGGTGTAAAACTTCTGAAGTATTCTACTTCAACACTTAGTGCATGCATGCAGGAAAGACTTTTTGATATTATTGGATGTTTTGGATGCATCAGCCTTATATAGAACCTTACACACTAAGCATAAAAGGATCCAATCATTCCCCTATTAACATATGGCATGTTGTGGCATACTTATTTATTAATAGTTTAACTACACGAGTATACTATATGTCTAAATTAGTTATGATTACTCACCTGAGTTGTTTGTCACATCCTAGTACAAGGATTCAGTGAATGTGTTTCAATCGATTATCGAGATATTCTTAGTTACATGACTAGGAATGAGATTGAGGAATGGATAATCACCATAGAAGTTTTCTTTTGGTTACTAGTTATTGGTAAGAATGGTTGATCAGGCTATGCATATCATAGGACTACATTACCCAATTCTTACCTAGTTATGACCCCCAAACGATGTTCCTAAACTAATTTTAAACATTGAATCTGACCTAGAACTACTAGGAGTTCGAAGATGCTACTTGATCCCTAGAGGTTTGTGAAACACTTAAAATGAAAAATTGAGAGTGAAACATGTTGGTCCAAATGACCATTTAAACGTGCTTTTGATGATGATTTAACACAAGAATCCTCAAGTTATCACTATATCTAATAATTTGGGGACATGTAATGATACAAAAGTGAACATAAATCAAGCAAAACCTATTTGCAATATGATTTAATAAGATGATGATAAACAATGTTGAAAGATGACAACAGTATGCTCCTAGCAATCCACAATACACAATGAACTCAAATTAGTAATTTCATTAAGGTTACAAGGGTTAAAAAAAGATCAATAACCAAAAATATTTATATAGGACTAGTTTCACATAGAACGAAACTGTCATGCACTGTGACATGTGAAACTACCTAGTGAAACTATAGTTTTGCATGTAATTTTGCATGCCACATAATACAAACCTCAACAAAACTAAACTAGATCCCATTACAATAATAACTAAGCTATAACTAATCTATAACTAAGCAATCACGAAAGAGTGGTGAATACTACCCTATACTTGATCATCAATACTCCCCCTATGGGGATATTCACCAATTGGGTCTTCTAGGTCAGCTCCAGCCATTGTTGTCACTATGATTCTAGCCAAGTTTCTCTTTTCTGCATCCTGGTCATCATGTTCCTGCATACTCTTTTTGAGCTGCTTGATCTCCTATCTAACTCCCCAAGCTTTGTTCACTAATCTCTTAAACAAACTAGCTTTAACCTTTGTTTCTTCTCCTAACGCAAACTTAAACTGACTCACACATTACACCTTTAGATTATCTCCAACCTTCACCCTCACTACTGCTTCACTAGTTTGTTTATCATAGAACCATTTCTTAAACTTCTGCAGTCTTGATGGTTGCTGATCCGTTATCCTCACCTTATTGATCCGTTATCCTCACCTTATTGATCCGTTATCCTCACCTTATTGATAGTCTTAGTAGGATTTAACTTCAGCACAATCTTTTCCTTTCCTGTCACCCAATCTAAATCCTTCTTCGACCTCTATCTCTCAGTCTTCGTGTAACCAAAAGCAGCAAAATTGTCCTAAATGCCCAAGTGAATCTCATGTTCTAGCCTTTATTACCTCATCAATATTCTCTATGTTAGCTCCTACTCTAGTTCCAGATCCACCAACACAACTAAATCCAGCTCTTGATCCACCAACACCACTACCACTACCACCTGCTCTACATGCACCTACACCACTGCCACCAGCTCCTGATCCACCTTCACCACTACCACTAGCCCTTGATGCTTTGTGAATGAATGTGTACTTAGATGTGGTAGTCATTTCCCCAATCTCCTAGTCGGTTGGAACAGGAGCTGCACCTACTTTTCTCCTCAACTAACTTACTTCCTTTAGCAATCTCCTAATAAAATCTTATTTTGTTGGCTCAATATCATCTTCTTTATCTCATCCATCTCCCTATCCCTCTACTTCTCTCTATCCTCTACGTTTATTAGTTTAGTCTTTATCATGCTCAGCTCATTTGATAAAGATGTGTTGACATTCTTGATCACATCCTCATCAAGCTGTAATCTAATGTCCCTCTTTAGCCTTCTAACTTCTCCTGCAAGCCCAGTATCAGAAATGATTGGCTGCTTACTTTTACTCCTTTTCTCCCTTGTAGGGGAATCAGCTCTAGCATAGGAGATGATCTCTCTAAACCCTTGTTCTTTATTTTCTTTCTCAACTCCTCCTTTATATCATCCAGTTGTTCCTCAAATATCATGTTAGTCTCTTTCATGTATTTCTTTCACTTTTTTATCTAATCTATATTCCCTTTAGTAGTTGTTGCTCTTTGTTCCTCTAAGGAATAAGAGTCTTAATGTAGTTGCATCTTTCCTTAGTTAGATGTTCTCCAGTAAATATGTGATCTTTCTAGAAAAAATTTAGCCTAGAGACAGCATAGTCAACAAATATCCTTGGGTTCATCGGGGTCAGCTTTAGCTCATTTCCAAGCTTCTTTAAGTTAGGCTTTAGTTAATCTAGGATAATTTGAATGAATCAGGGCAATCTTTTCCTTATCACCTCTACCGAATATGATCATAGCTCTAGACCACCTCAAATTCAGCCCCATCTGATCCACCCTTTCTATGATTTGAACAACTGATGAAGACATGAGAAATAAACCTCCATTCCTTCGGTAGATAGGTCTTCTTAATATCACTTCTTTTCTTAAAAATCAATTCCCTCATATCCAATAGCTTTGAAAGCTATAATACGCTTAGAGTCAATCATCTCTACATTCACCCTCATATCATCCTCTAGTCTCAAGGCCTTAGCCACTATCTTAACAAAAATCTCAAACTGCTCTTCATGAACAAACGCTTTGATGATCTTCCTTCTGGCATCATAGTTAGTAGTTCTCCAAAAATCTCTAATCAGTCTCTCGTCAATAAAAGAAGAGTGAGAGATAGCATAGTGAATGTGAGATCTCTTCAACCAAGAGATATCATCTCGAAAACCGGTAGACTTAGGGTTTATGCTATTTAGATACACCATCATTTTTGATCTCGGATCAAACTTTAAGATTCCCCCATGGTCTTCAGGAAGAACCGAAAGTTTGTTAGTTCAATATAATTAATTAATCTCAAAATAATAAATAAATATAAAGATTAAAACTTTAATAATTAGTTTTGCAACTAGTTGCACATTGAGATACTATAGTTTCAAAGAAGGTACGAAACTATAGTTTCACACTAGCCAGACGACACTATCTATCGATAGTACACATGAAAAACTACAGCTTCACACTTGGAAAATTATAGTTTCTCATTGGAAAGTATAGTTTCATAACGAATACGAACCTATAGAGTTGCAAGGTCCGGTAGAAACTGTTCAGTGCACCGGGGAGCATGACTAGACAGTTTCCCTTGGATTAGTGAACTTTCATTTATTTCGCAAGATGAAACCTTAGTTTCACATAAAAATGTGTGAAACCCAAAAGTTGCATGTTAGACTTTTGTCTAATAAACCATTCAAAGTTCCTGGAACAACATGAAATCAATGCAATAATGTATTTTGATTCCACAACAAAAATGTCATTTAGAATTCAACTAAACTAGGTTATTTTGCATAAAGCGAAACAATGGACGAAACTTGTATATATAATACATAGTTTCACAGTGGCCGAAACATAGTTTAGTATAGAACATGGTAAAACTTCTGTCTTGCACCACTACCAGCGAAGCTATAATTTCGCACGTTGAGCTAGTCAGTGAAAGAGTGATTTCTCATGGCGAAATAACAGTTTCGCATGGACATTATTTTTTTAATTAAAAAAAAGAAGACTTCTCCACCGATGAGGTAGATCTAAAGATAAGAAATATAAAAATAAACAACGATAAGGATATTAGACATGCTTTTCAAGAAATCGTTAAGAGAATCAAGGATTGGTGAGATTGCCAATATGGTTGTCCATTTAAACTCATGCCATACTCTTTTCAATGGGTGACTTGTAATGGATTTTATCATGTTTTGGGTTCGTTTAAAAATGCTCTAGTAACTTGGTTCCCAGAGTCATTCGGCAAAGAACTCATATCGTTACCATGGTTTATTGAGTGTGATCATTGATTCTGCATGAAATGAATTTTTTGGAGATGGATAGAATACAGAACATCTAACATCCATATAGATATACATAATAATAGATGATGGATGGATGATCAGAGCCTTAGGTCGATACTTACGTATAATAGAGTAGATGATCATTTGAGTAAGATGATGAGAGCTTCGGGTCTATACTCATGTATAACATAGAAGATCATCATTTGAGCGTTTGATGATATACCTTCAGGTCTATAAGCACGTATAATAGAGAAGATCATTACTCCAGGTCAATGCTTAGGCATAGTAGGGGAGTTGACACATAATTTGTTCATGGCTTAAGGATGAGGATAGTGTGGTAAAGCATGTTCCAAACAGAAATCAATCACTCTCAATCCAACTTTTGACGAGACTTACGACTTTGTACTAGCCGAGGTAAGTCATGCAATCACTATCTACTTTGTTTTAGGCCACTGGCCTACCAACATATTCCAAGACAATGCCTCTAACCTCTTTCAGACACTATGCAAGCTTTATTAACCCTACACCAAAGATGAGATGATATTATATACATGAAATCAGTAGAAAGACAATTTTAAACACCATTTATTCTATTCTCCCCCAAAATTTCTACTGAAGTGCAACTAAAGAAATTTCATTATTAAATTGAAAGACACTTTTGGGGAAGTGTGTGTCTCGTAGCTCATTAGCACAAGAACTATTATTTAAATTTTTATATGTTCAAACTCTAAATATAGTAAATATTTATAGATAGTCACCAAAATCTACTTTAAAAAGATATTAGACCCAACATGTTGATCAATTCATACAACCAAGGTTTATCAAAAGTTTTGTGAAAAATGGACCTTTTGACTTTTGGTGTCAATAGGAATAACATCTATAAACGCCTTCTCTTGTGCATCGCGAATTGCATGGATTGTTGTGTCAATGTGCTTGGTGCGGGTATTGTAACATCTAGTGTTTTTGTTAATTAAAAGTTAACGTCATTAATTTCTTGTAAGGGTTATTGTTGGTCATTTATGATAGTAATGGTTGTTTATGCTCACTTTGCCTTTAATTCTTTAATGTGAGAGTTAATAGTTTAATTATTAAATTGGACATAATAATAATAATAATAATATTAATAATAATAAATAGCAAATAATGTTAATAATAATAATATAATAATAATAATAATAATAATAAAGAAAAGAGTATAACATATTTATGAGTTATAAAATTTGAATAATTAATAAGTTAAAAATGTTAAAACTTGAAGCTTAATTGAGTTAATGGGGCGTTTATGTAAAAGTCTAAACTTAAAAATGGAGGTTTACGTATAAAATAATAAACTAAGGTACTTCAAGGGCTAAAAGTGACAAATCCCAAACCTTTCCCCCAACCATGTTTCCGGCCGAGCTCCGGTCAAAGTCAGGCCGAGCTTCGACAATGAGAAAAACCACACCCTAACCTCGAATCAGGGCACGAAAAGCATGGTAACCGGTTCGTGAACACGAATCAAACACGTTTAAACACTTTATGTGCACTTAAAAGACAGTTATGGATCCAAATAGCTCGAGTAACTGGTTACCTTAATTATTCAACCATTCACCCATTAAAACATAATAATAATTCAATTAAATGGTACCTAATCGATGGTTTAATCAATCCTAAGTTGTTATCAAACGAATTTCTATCTAAAACACATCTAATCAATCAAATCGAACACCATACTCATCGTGAATGCAATTTGGCCAAACTATATTCTCTACAACCTATGAAGATCAATTCGTTGGGGGTTGTCGAGAATCACAATCCACTGAAACTACACACAAAGTTAATTTGGTTTCAACCATCATTTGTTCATCAATCGAATCAAATGGGTTGTGGTCTATTCTTCTACTTGTTTATCCCCGAAACTATTCGAGTGGGGGTCCCGGGTAGAAGAAGCCTTTGGAACGTTAAAGCATAAGTTTTGCAATGCTCCTATCTTGACCCTACCCAATGGAAACAACGATTTCACCGTGTATTGTGATGCATCTAAACAAGGCCTTAGTTGTGTTCTCATGCAACGAGGAAAGGTCATGGCTTATGCATCGAGAAAATTGAGGGTCCACAAGGTGAATTACATGACACATGATCTCGAACATGGTCCTGTGTTTTTTGCCTTGAAGATTTGGAGACATTACCTTTATGGTACACAATGCATAGTTTACATCGATCAAAAAAGCCTTCAACACATTTTTAATCAAAAAGATCTCAACATGAGACAACATCGTTGGGTTGAGTTGATTAGTGAGTACGACTGTGACATTCGTTATCATCCTCATAAAGCTAATGTTGTGGCCGATGCACTAAGTCGAAAGGTTCATAACAAGATAATCTCGTTTCAAGAGATTCACGATCGACGTCAACGGTTTGACACTTTGGGAGAGTTTGACACCGAGATTCGACTAGATGTCAATGAGACTACCGTACTGCTACAAAATTTGTTGATCGAAAGTAACATCATGTCTAGTATCTTAGAGGCTCAACAAGTGACAAAACAAGAAGGAAGAAAAAAGGATGAATTGGAGCATAACGTTCTAGCTCAGTTGGAAATGAAATCCAATGGGTTGATGTATTTTGTGAATTGAATTTGGATTCCAAACCATGATAACCTTCGTACCTTTATCATGAATGAACCTCATCAAACTCGTTATTCTATTCATCCTGTTAGCATCGTGTATGGGACGGAAACTGATTTACGTGTATACCAACTCAAATAATGCGGAATCCTATTTGATTGGCGATCCAATCAGTGAGAACGCACGTAGAATCAATTTTAGATTGAATCTAAATGTTAAGAACGAATGCAAATCGATTCTCTGCAATCCATGAACTTGGAATAGGTTCTATGAAGTCTCTAGAAAGCTAGGGTATGATTTAGTACGTAGGTATTCGAAGTGTTTCGTTCTTCCACGAATTAAGTGGTATTTATAGGTTAGGGTTTCTTATTCGTGCGACTGAACCATTAGCATGGTTCAATCGTGTGACTGATTTATGCGGTTTATCCATTCACACGACTGAGTGTTTAGTCATGCGACTGAGTCAATCTCATGTCACAATCGTGCGACGGATCCAGTCTCCTAGTTTAGTCATGCGACTGGTTCATTAGCATGAATTTGTTCATGTGTATGCTCCATTAGCATGGGCCATTCGCATGAAAACTTCATACGAGTAAGTTTGAATATGTTTCTCAATCATTACTTTACTAAGATTTATTCAAACAACCACCAAGCTATATAATTAGTTCAATATGCGTTAATATATAATAAACATTCAAGCATACACTAAAACATTTAACATTAAGATCATTAATCACATATTCTATTTAATTCAACTCATATATTTCATTTACATTTAGGACATGACAGACATATTACATTAAGATCGTAAAGTAGGTACATATGTATCAACACATCAAGGCTCCGATAAGATGTATATAGACCTGCGTGGTCAATATTGGTGGCCTGGAATGAAGAAAGACATAACGACTTATGTAGCTAAGTGCCTTACCTGTACGAAGGTTAAAGCCGAACATCAATGTCCAAGTGGAGTACTTGAACAACCCGAGATACCTATGTGGAAATGGGAACACATATCCATGGAATTCATAGCTAAACTACCCCGCACCTCCCTTGGTCATGATAGCATATGGGTGATCATTGACCGATTGACCAAGTTGGCACATTTAATACCCATAAGTGACACTTACAAGACATCAAGATTGGCACATATACACATTGATGAAATTGTAAGTCGTCATGGGGGTACCTTTGCACATCATATCTGACCGAGACGCTCGCTTCACTTTGCATTTTTTTCCGTCTTTGCAAGAACTCTTGGGTACTCAATTGGATCTAAGCATGGTTGACCATCCTCAAACGGACGGTAAAACCGAGCGAACCACCCAAACCTTGGATGTTTTGCTATGTCTTTGTGTCTTTGAATTTGGTGGTGATTGGGATACACATTTACCACTCGCGAAATTTTCGTATAACAATAGTTATCATTCGAGTATCAAGATGGAACCGTTCGAAGCACTTTATGGTCGAAAATGTCATTCACCGATCTGTTGGACCGACATTGGTGAAAACCTATCACTTGTCCTGAACTTATACAAGAAATGACCAACAAAGTTTACATAATTCGCAAGAAATGACCAAGAGCTATGCCGATATGCGACGTAAGCCATTGGAATTCCAAGTTGCGGATATGGTTCTTTTTAAGGTCTCACCGTGGAAGGGTGTTGTTCGCTTTGGAAAGATGGGAAAACTAGCTCCAAGATTTGTAGGACCTTTCAAGATTCTGAAAAGGATCAGGAAACTGGCTTACAAACTAGAATTACCTTCCGACCTTAGTGGAGTTTATCCTGTTTTCCATGTCTCAAATTTGAGAAAGTGTTTGGCTGACGAAAGTTTGCATGTTTCGCTGGATGACATCCAGATTAGTGAGTCATTACACTTTGTTGAGAAACTGTTGAAATCATGGATCGTATTATGAAGAATACTTGAACCACAACTACCCCAATCGTCAAGGTTTGCTGGGAGAATAAGCATGGAGCTAAGTATACTTGGGAACGTAAGGAACACATGAAGAAGAAGTACCCATATTTGTTCGTATAATTTCATTCTTAATTTCAGAATGAAATTCTTATAAGTTGGCGAGACTGTAACATCTCATTTTTTTGTTAATTAAAAGTTAACGTCGTTAATTTCTTGTAAGGGTCATTATTGTCATTTATGAAACTAATGGGTTGATTATGCTTACTTTGCCTTTAATTCTTTAGTTTGAGAGTTAATAGTTTAATTATTAAATTGTATATAAGAATAAATAATAATAATATTACTAATAATAAATAGCGAATAATGTTAACAATAACAACAACAACAACAACAACAATAATAATAATAATAATAATAATAATAATAATAATAATAATATAGAAAAGATTATAACAATATTTAGGGTTTATAAAAGTTGAATAATTAATACGTTAAAAATGTTAAAACCTGAAGCTTAATTTAGTCCATGGGGCATTGATGTAAAAATCTAAACGTAAAAATGGAGGCTTGTGCATAAAATAATAAACTAAGGAACCTCAGGGGCTAAAAGTGAAAAATCCCAAACCTTTCCCCCCAACCTTGTTTCTGGCTGAGCTCCGATCAAAGTGCAGCCGAGCTCCGAGAACGACCAAAACCGCACCCTAACCTCGAATTAGGGCTCGAGAAGCATTGTAACCGCTTCGGGAACACGAATCGAACTCGTTTAAACACTTAATTAGACTTAAAAGACGTTTATGAATCCAAATAGCTCGAGTAAGCGGTTACCTTAATCATTGAACCGTTCACCCATTAAAGCTCAATAATAATTCAATTTAATGGTACCTAATTGATGATTTAATCAATCCTAAGCTGTTATCAAATGAAATTCTATCTAAAACACATCTAATCACTCAAATGGAACACCATACTCATCGCGATTCCAATTTGGACGAACTATATTGTCTCCAACATTTGAAGATCAATTTGTTGAGAGTTTTTGAGAATCACATTCCACTAAAATTACACACAAAGTTAATTTGGTTTCCATTATCATTAGCTTATCAATTGAATCATATTGGGTCACGGTCTATTCTTCTTGTCAGGTACATGTACGTACGAAATACTAACTTATAATGCATGAGACTAGATCAAATAATGCGGAATCCTATTTGATTGGCGATCCAATAAGTGAGAACGTTAACCCAATCGATGTAAGAATGAACTAAATGTTAAGAAGAAGTAGGAATCGATCAAGAATGAACTTTGAAGTTGGATTGGCTATCTTGGATGTTTTGGACGGCTAGGGTTCGTGAAATTATATAGTATTCTCAAGTGTTATGTTTTTCCACGAATTAAGTGATATTTATAGATTTGTAGTTTCCATTCGTACGACTGAACCATTAGCATGGTGTAGTGTGTGACTGAATAATGCGATTGAGTCATGCGCACTACTGAGGCTTCTGTCGTGCGACTGAGTCAATCTTATGTCTCAATCATACCACTGATCCAGTCTCTTGTTTCAGTCGTGCGACTTGTCCATAAGCATGATTTATTCATGCGTATGGTCCTTTATTATGGTCCATTAGCATGAAGACTCATCAAACTAGGTTGAACACATTTCTCAATCATTATTGACCAAGAACCATGTACAATAACTTCAAACCTATATAATAAGTTCATCCATATGAATTATATTCAACACAATAATAATATGAAATAAATAAAGATTAATAAGCATCAACCACATATTATATATCACTGAATCAATTCATTACATATGGGTAAGACATGAAAGACTTTTACGTTAAATCTCACAAACTAGGAACATGATGTATCTACAAACTCGCCCTTGGTCCTAATTTACTTTATTGCCTAACACTCTTTACATGTTCTTTGAATTTTTTGTACTTCTCTTCTTTTGTAACTCTTGCATGTATTTCAAAAGCAAAGCAAAGTCATAGAATAGTGGCCACTTGTATAATGTGTAGACATCTTCAGCTGACAAGTTGGTAAGCCACATTGGGTCGAATACTGTAACACCCGGTTATTCTTTTAAAAGAACGATAAGAAATTAAGAACAAAAGTAGAAAATGTCAATGAACCCAAGTTAAGGGGTTAAAAATGTGAAAAGGACAAAAGTACACAAAAAGTTGGTGTAAAAGTGGGCGTGGCCGCCCACCCTCACTTCACATCACCATTTTCATTCGGTTTTAGAGAGAGAGAGCAGAGAAACTCTTGGTTGAAGAAAAAGAAGAAGAAGAAGAGTGAATTCAACGTAAGAATTTGTGGTTTTCATGTATTTATGATGGGTTTTATCTTGGTTACATGCTTATGTGCTTATGTGTTTGTGTATGTGCTCGGGTGTGTGTGTTTAGTGAGGTTATTAGTTGTTTCAACTCATTTTCGAGCGGGTTAGAAAGGAACAAACACCCAAGTTGCACCAGGTGAGTTTCTAGACCCTGGTTTCTACTTGTTTTAAACATCTTTGGGGCTGAAAATGTATTTAAAATGGTTTTTACAATGTTTATGTATGTTTACCCGTATGTATTATGCATGTTGGATGTTGATTCTTGAATGCTTGTATGTTGTTCATCATTAGAATAGCAATGTTAAGCTTAGAAGAGATGGGTTTGATGATTGGGTTTAAAAACATACTAGAAATATGTTGAACAGAAGGTTCATGCGCCTAGATAAGGCTCATGCGCCTGGAAATACCTTAGAAGAATTTAGGTGTAACCCATGCGCCTGAACAGTAGCCCATGCGCCTAAAATTTCCTTAGAAATGTTTAAGTATAGCCCATGCGCCTGGAGAGTGGTCCATGCGCCTAGAATATTAGTCGGACGACTAAGTGTAGGGCCATGCGCCTAAGTGTCCATGCGTCCGAATAACCCATGCGCCTAAGTGTTCATACGCCCGAATAGTGCCCATGCGCCTGAATTGTTCATGCGCCTAAGAGTTAAAGCAGTTAAGTGTTGACCGATACGCCTACATAGTGATGAAACGCCCAAACAGGGCTCATGCGCCCAAATAATGTCTAAGCACCCAACACTTAGAATTTATTACATAATTCTTGGGAGTTTGTGCTCTTAGGGTTTTGACCAAGAGTTGACTAGGGCTTATTAATGATGGGTTTCATGCATGATTATGATTGCCTTATGATTGTTCCTTATTATTATTATTGCTATTATTATTATTACTTATAGTGTGTGACTTTACGTGGTATCTGTATTATCGTAACGTGAAGTATATTGTAATAATAAAGAGAAAGGGGCAATAAGAAAAAGAAGAGGAACATTAATAAAATGTTAACGAGTGTTGCAAGCTTACAGGAGGTACACGACCATGTTATCGTTAACTCAACTGTGCTACGGGTTAGCTACCATATTATGCACACAGGGCCAGTCTTGGAGATTGGGAGGACCTCTGTAGCATACCCTAGGTGTTTGGGTCGGCCTTGTATGTGGTAAACAGAACCCTTTTGAGGGATATAGATGGCCCATCACCGGTTTTCATCGCGCATACTTTTTAGGATATTGCTCATTGGTCCATACAGAAAGTGAAAGATAAAGATAAAAGATTACAGAACATACAAGGCATACAATAAAGAGAACGAACAGTATCTCTTCATATAGTCAATGCGTGCTCACATATACAGTAAAGAGTTGTATTTTATAGAAAGAGTATTTTCATATACAACATACAAAAAGTATTTTATTACTTTTAAAACTAGAAATCACTTAGCAACACTGACTTTTATACATTTTTAGTTGGCAGGTATTATTGCTGAGGATGGAACGAGGGTGAAGCTACTCGGCAGGGAAAGACTGACATCCATTCGTATCTTATGTTGCTGTTGTTTTGTAATACAGTAAACCAATTCTTTTGTAATCAGTTAAACGATTATGTATCGCTCAAAAACAGTGGTTTAAATGAAATAAATGGTTTTTGATAAATTATTTCCGCTGCTTAAGTTTGTATAATTATAATTTTTAATGTTTTAACTGTTGTAATTGACCAACTGTGAGGTTTCTGGGAACGGGGCCTTACAAGTTGGTATCAGAGCCAAAGTTTAAGAGAATTGGTTAAATAAAATTTTTAAAACGTAAACTTAAACTGAAAATGGGACAAAAGGAGGGATGTGAGCCCGAGTAGCTACGTGCCATCAGGTATGTCTTTTCTTAATGTTAACCGGCATTATGTCCGCATGCTATTTGATTATGTGCTATTAGTAGATTTAGATACTGATTAAGTCAGGATAGGAGATGCTTGGGGTATGAAGATTAAAGTATGTGGCTAATCACAACTGACCACTGTAAACAGAACTCTTTTGAGGGATATAGATGGCCCATCACTGGTTTTCATCGCGCACACAGTTTAGGGTATTGCTCATTGGTCCATATAGAAAGTGAAAGATAAAGATAAAAGGTTACAGATAATACAAGGCATACAGTAAAGAGAACAAACATTATCTGTTCATATAGTTAATACGTGCTCGCATATACAGTAAAGAGTTGTATTTCATAGAAAGAGTATTTTCATATACAACATACAAAAAGTATTTTATTACTTTTAAAACCAGAACTCACTAAGCATCGCTAACTTTTGTATATTTTCAGTTGGCAGGTAATTGTTGCTGAGGATGGCACGAGGGTAACCCAGAGTCGAGAAAGTGGTTAATGAAGAACTAGAGACCCCTCATCCGGAGGGTGGCGATCAGAGCACCAATCTGAGAGCCTCTGTAAAGGAGGCTGTGGTGGAAGAAGTTCATCAGGTCATGTAGACGATTCTACCGTCTGTGGGTAACGAAGTGATCAAGGTAGTAAGGGAAGGGGAAAGAGAGGAAAGAAACAGGTCCTCGGGAAGATGGGAACAACCAGAGCCGGAAACGATTCTCTCTGATGATGAGGAGGAGGAAGCAGAAGAGCCTACGCCGGAGGTGGGCCGAGGCTGTAACTACGGGGCGTTTATGAGATGCATGCCCCGTACTTTTGATGGAAATGGCACTGCTGCAGCTGCTCACGGTGGGTGACGGAAATGGGGCTGTTCTTGACATCAGTGAGTGTCGTGAATACCAAAAGGTGAAGTTCGCTACCCACACTTTTGTGGACTCGGCTTTGTGCTGGTGGGTCAACATTGTCCAAGCCGAGGGTAGCTGGGCCATTGGGAGAATGAGATGGCCTGAACCGAAGAAGTTAGTGATTGAGGAATTCTATCCTCACAAAGAGATGGATAAGGTAGAAAGAGAGTTCCGGTAGCTAGAGGCGGGAACGATGACACAACAGTAGTACACCAAAATTTAACGAAATGGCATGGTTGGTGCCCGATCATGTGACACCACTGTGATGAAAGATTAAGAGATACATCCAGGGGCTGCCGACGGATATCCGTAGGCATGTGATCGCTGCCCGGCTGAGCACTTTTAGATTGGTGGTTGATTTGGCTGGTAGATTATATGACGAGCGCGAGGTGGTGGTGGCTGAGGTGAACAAGAAGGGTGGTGGTGACCAGAATTGGAATGGGAAACAGTTTGGACGTGGTGGAGCCGCTCCAAACAATAAGGCGGCGAAGGTGGGTGACCGACGTGTGGTCACATGTGGTTACGAGTTGAAGAAGTGTTGCAAATATGGAAGGGAGCATATTGGTGAGTGCAGGATGGGAATGAATGTATGCTTCAGGTGTGGCAAGCCTGGCCACATCACTAGCGACTATAAGAAGCCGAGGGCGGAAAGCTCTGGAGCAGAGAAGAAGAAGCCGGAGGAAGGAGGGCAGAGGGCGAGTGCTAGAGCTTACACAATGACCCGGGAGGAAGCCAGAGCAGATCCCGATGTTGTGTCAGGTATGTTTCTAGTAAACCAAACTTGTGCCTCTGTATTGTTTGATTCCGGTGCTAGTAGCAGTTTTATTTCAACTACATCATGTGCCAAGTTACTTTTAGTAGTAGAAAGGTTAGTGCATCATTTGATGTAGAAACTGCTATTGGTAAGTCCACTAGAATTACTAATGTGATAGAGGACTAGGCTATAGAACTAGAAGGTCATAGGTTTGCTGCTAGGTTACACGTGATGCCCTTAGGTGGATTTGATGTAGTACTAGGGATGGACTGGTTAGCAACCTATGAAGCAAACATCGTATGTCGCAAGAAGATGATTCGATTAGTTGCGTCCAATGGGAGTTTGGTTACGATTTATGGATATCGCGTTACTACGATCCCGAAGATGATTTCGATGGCGGTGGCGGGGAAGTGCATGAAACGTGGATGTAGTGCCTACTTGGCTATGTAAAAGATGTAGATGCGTCGTACCACAATTATCCGAGGTACCAGTGGTGTGCGACTTCCAGGACGTATTCCCGGAAGATTTACCCGGCGTGCCACCAGATCACGAGATTGAGTTCTAAATTATTTGATACCGATGCTCAACCCGTTGGCAAAGCACCAAATCGATTAGCCCCTACTGAGATGAAGGAACTCAAGAGCCAGTTATAGGAGTTGATGGATAAGGGATTCATTCGACCGAGTATCTCTACATGGGGTGCTCCGGTATTGTTTGTAATGAAAAAGGACGGAAGTATGCGAATGTGCATTGACTAGCGAGAGCTGAACAAGTTGACGGTGAAGAATCTGTACCCCTTACCAAGGATTGACGACTTGTTTGACCAGCTCCAGGTGCCAGTTGGTTCTCGAGAATAGATTTACGATCTGGCTACCATCAATTAAAGGTGAAGGAACAAGACATTTCTAAGACAGCTTTCCATACGCGTTAAGGACACTACGAGTTCCTCATTATGTCTTTTGGTCTAACTAACCCGTAAGATGCCTTTAAGGATTTGATGAATCAAGTATGTCGGCCGATGTTGGATAAATCAGTGATTGTGTTCATTGATGATATTCCGATCTACTCAAAGAGCGAAGAAGAGCATGCCGGTCACATTCGAGAGGTGTTGGATACATTAAGAAGGGAGAAGTTGTATGCAAAATTCTCCAAGTGTGCGTTCCGTTGCACGAAGTTCAATTCTTGGGTCATGTGGTGAATCCTGACGGGATTATGGTAGACCCCGCAAATGTGGAGGCAGTGATGCAATGGAAGTCTCCGAAAACGCCATCCAAGATTCGTAGTTTCTTGGGGTTGGCGGGATATTATCGATGGTTCATTCAAGACTTTTCCAAGATTGCTTCTCCACTAACCAAGTTGACCTGAAAGGATGTGAAGTTTATATCGGGTCAAGCTGAAGAGCAAGCATTCAAGGAGTTAAAGGCAAGGTTTACTCAAGCTCCTATTCTGTCATTACCCGAGGGAAGCGAGGATTTGGTGGTTTATTCAGATGCTTTCTACTCAAGGTTAGGGTGTGTGTTAATGCAGAAAGGGAAGGTTATAGCCTATGCATCCCGACAGTTGAATGTTCATGAGGTCAATTATCCTACGCATGACTTGGAGCTAGCAGTCGTGGTCTTTGCATTGAAGATTTGGAGGCACTATCTGTACGGGACGAAGTGCACCATTTTCACTGACCACAAGAGCTTGAAGTACTTCTTCGAGTAGAAGGATCTGAACATGAGGCATAGATGATGGTTGGAGCTTATAAAAGATTAGGATTATGAGATCCATTACCATCTGGGCAAAGCCAACGTGGTGGATGATGCTCTTAGCCGAATGGAGAGGCCCGAGCCAATTCAGGTGAAAGCATATCATCTAATCATGACCTTTGATGTAATGAAGCAAGTCAAGGAGTTTCAAAATAAGGTATTAAAAGAAGATCATCTAAACTCTAAAAGAATGAGAGGTCTGGTTGGGGAATTGGGTGAAAACACACTTGGTGTTAAAACCGATCTGGACGGGTTTGGATTCCTCGTTAGGGATCTAGTGTGAGGATTATGGATGAAGCTCACAAGACTCGATACTCCATTTATCCTGGTGCCACAAAAATGTATCAAGATATGAAGAAAGATTATTGGTGGCCGGGTATGAAGCGTGACGTGGTGGAGTATGTGAGTAAGTGCCTTACTTTTTGCAAGTGAAGGCCGAACATCAAAAGCCGTATGGGAAGATCCAACCTTTGGATATACCGGAATGGAAGTGGGAGCACATCACCATGGATTTCATTACGAAGCTGCCACGTACTCCGAAGGGGTACGATGCCATATGGGTGATTGTCGATGTTTGACGAAGAGTGCCCACTTCCTACCGATCTGCAAGACATATTCATCCAAGAGGTTGGCCGACCTGTTCATCAAGGAAATTGTAACTCGTCATGTGTGCCGGTTTCCGTTATTTCTGATCGTGACACCTGGTTTACCTTTAAATTATGGAGAGAAATTCCACGATGCCATGGGGACGAGGTTACAGATTAGCACGACTTATCATCCCCAAACTGATGGTCAGTGAGAAACGACTATTTAGATACTGTGATTGATTTTGGGGGAAGTTGGGATGACCACTTACCGTTAGCTAAATTCTCATACAACAACAACTATCATGCCAACATTGGTACGCCCCATACGAGATGTTATACGGTAGGAGATGCAGAACACCCGTTTGTTGGGGTGATATTTGTCAGAAGGAATTGGGGAGCGTCGAGGTCATCGAGGCTATGACTGAGAAGCTTGAGAAGATTAAACCCTTCATGAAGGCAGCTAAAGATAGGCAGAAGTCGTATGCCATAAACAACGCAGACCGATTCAATTCCAGGTGGGTCACCGGGTTATGTTGAAGGTCTCACCTTGGAAGGGTATTATCTGATTCAGGAAGCGGGGCAAGTTGAGCCCAAGGTATATAGGCCCTTTTCGAATCATTGCTCGAGAGGACGTGGCCTACAGATTGGAGTTACCAGATTAGTTAAGTGGAATTCACCCGACATTCCATGTATCTCACCTGAGCAAGTGCTTAGCTGATGAAGACAAAATCATTAGTAATTTATCAAACGAAATGCATTAACTTAATATAAACATTTAATACATGGTTTTTCAATACAGAATACAAAAGTAAATAAATACATAAACATCTACTATTTACTTTTATCCTGAATACTCGGCTCATCACATGGAGGTGCAGAAGTAGAAGCTGGCAGATCTTGTCTGTTCTTTGATCTTTTCTCTTGCCCTGGAGCTGAGACAGATTCAGCTGCTTCTCCTCCGTCAGTGTCATCATCTTCGTGCCATTCTTCAGTTTTCTCTTCGTCAGTTTCACTCTCATCATCATCATCATTGTCTTCATCATCATCATCATTTCTGTCCCCATCCTTATTTTAATGGCTCCTCCTTCGATCCTTTCAGCTTTAGCAAAATGGTCTTTTTAGCCTTTTCCAACTCTCTATTTTCTTCCCTGAGGTGACGCTTTGAGCTTGGAGAAGGGCTATCTCATTGCTCTGGGCAGTCATCTACGGGCCTGCCTTTCTATCACTTGAGCCTGCTCTGCAATTTGGTGAGTTTGAGCACAGTCAGGTCAGTGAGCTGGCGGATTTGGGAGGCCTTTTCCTCATCGGCAGCCAGCAAACGCATTACCATTCTGTTTAGTGCTGACAACTATTCTTCTACCGCAACTGTAGGTAGAGGTGATCTGTAAGTGAATGAGGGATAGACTGAGGGCTCGGTTTGGTGGCTAGTAGTGGTGGTGGTGGTTGTGGTGAATATGGGGTCAGGTCGGGATGATAGTGGTGGTGAGTGAGGGGTGAATGATGTAGTGGTGGCTGGGATCTGTATTGTGGTGGTCGGTCTGGTGGTGTCTGTGGTTGCTGTGGGGGCTGTGGTGGCTATGGTGGTGGATGGTGTGTGTTGAAGAGGTGGTAGTGGTGGTGGTGGTGGCTGTAGTGGCTGAGGTAGTAGTGATGAAGGTCAAACGACGCTTCTTCTTGGTTTCTGCCCATGGGGTTGAGCCATCCGTTTTCTCCTCGTTCCCTTCGAGGTGGATGCTCCCCCTCCTACCCTGCCGATTGACCCTGGAGGAGAATAGGTCGTCGGTCTCTGTCTCTCCAGAGTCTCTGGGTGCTCACCAACCACCCGAAGCCTATATACTGTGGGAACCACTTTTCTTCCCACAGTCTGTGTGAGGGCTCCTCATCAGACTCTTCTTCTTCTACTTCTGTCTCAAGGACAAAATCATGATGAAACCCAGCTGATTCGGTAACTTCTGCAGCCGGGGCGGATGCTGGAGGCACGACATCAGACGTAGTGCCTCTCTGTGGAACAGGCATATTGTCTCCGCACCCCCACTATCATCATCATCTGAATCATCAGTGGGTAGGACAATTGGCTCCACGTCGGAGTCACTGTCCTCGTGACGCCATTGGCGTCTCCCTGGTGCCACATAACTTTCATCTGCTAAATGGCCAATCAGCCTCTTTGCCTGGGGCTTCACTTGCTTGCCCCGGTACACCACCATCCACCCAAAGTAGTGTCATCCATAAGTTCCAAGTCACTGCATCGTGACTTTCCTTGGGGAGCAGAGGCAGCTTCTCATTGAATATCATCTGAAGAAACCTTGGATACATACAAAAACTTCTTTCCTTTTGCTTCAATGTTCTCTACCAATAAGCAAAGATCATATTCGAGAAGCTGAAAGGGTGGTTCAGCACCAGAGCCACGAAGGCATTTTGTATTGATCTGATAGGTCATCGAAACCACCCCTTCTCGAAGAAATGCGCTTAAGAATCACATGTGCCAGATATTTGTATTGTGGGCACAGGTTGCTCTTATTTAGCACCCTTGAGTTAATGTCCCCCGCATACTTGATTCGGAGGAAACACCCTCTCACTGTCAAAGGATGTAACTTAGTGGGGTGAGTGGAGTCATCCCCAAACTCAAGGATTCTTGGATGTCAGTAGCGGTAATGTCGATAGCTTGACACATAATGGTGCTTCGGATGTTGTATGGCTCACGAGAGCGATCCATGAGGCATTCTCCCAGAATGCCTGGTGTAGTGATTTGTAAGGCGTGCACGGTGTAGATATAGCCTTATGTATCCGTGAGCGTTTGAGGAAGGCTATAATCTCGGAGAACTTGGCCCCGTTCCGAGTTGTGTGGTCCAAATGGGCACATATGTTGTGCTTTGGATTAAGAGACCATCTGTCAGCCATTTTTCCTGAAACACAAAACACATGATCATTAGTACATAATACATCAGAATTCAGTTCTAAGTGTAGTGTTCACTTCCATTCTGATTCATTCATGTGAATGAATCATGCGACTGGAGTCATTCGTTGTTCTTAAGTACGACTGAGTCATTCGGTTGAATGAGACATGCGATTGAGTTCAATCTGGCGACTGAGTCTTCGATTGGTTTAGTCGGCCAACTGAACTCATTCGGGTGGTTCATTCGGCCGAATGAACCAATCGCAAGGTTCAATCGTGCGACTGGAGTTCATTCGAACGACCAGTTGCTTGCCCCACTGTTCGATCGCCTGTGGGGGTCGAACTTGACCAATTTAAGTCATTTAACAGTGTTTAATGGTCTATTAGACTCGCCTACTGGTCACTAATAACCTATTAAACTTAATTGTAACACTTGCTTAGTTTACGGAGGTGATTAGGTCATTTCACAGTTTGGTTCTTGATTCAATCGAGTGTCTCTTATGTAGGTTCTTTAATCTTCTGATTTTGGTAAGATTCACGAGTAATGTACCTATAAAATCGTCACTCGAATGTAAGAAACTCAACAACAATGTAAATCAGGATCTATAGCATTTTTGGCAGAGTAACGGGAAGAATGCGATTTGGGTGCGATTTTGGTGTGATGAGGAACATGCGATCGACGGAGGCCCTTAAATACTAAACCTAAGTTCAATCGGCCGACTGGCCTCATTCGCTCAGTTCATTCGGGTGACTGAGTCTCAGTCGTACGATTAGCCTAGTCAATCGCATTCAGTCGGCCGACTAAGTCTCAGTCGGTCGACTTCCTCATTCGATCTCTTTCATTCGCATCTCAGTTGACCGACTGAGCCTCAGTTGGTCGACTGCTTCATTCTCCCCCTTCTATTCGGTCGAATGGAACATTCTCATGTCCATTCGGCCGATTGGGAGCCATTCGCATGTTGGTCCATAACCATGATCCAATCGTGCGAATGGGTCACACTTAGTGAGTTTACAGTCATTTTGAACATTTTACTTTTAAGACCCTTTTAACTTTTGACAATAACATTATAAGCTCTTAACCAATTCAGTCACCTCAGACGTGACTCTTTTAAAACACGTTGTCACCTCTGACGTGACTCTTTTAAACACGTTGTCACCTCTGACGTGACTCTTTAAACTTTGAAAAACATGTGGCCATCTCAGACATGACCCTTTTTGGTGAGTTAATTCCATTCTGATTTTCCTGATGTAGTTCGACAGACACACACACTTAAAGATTAAACTAGAAACTTAAACTAAATACACAAATAAAATTGTTTTGGACTTTTTGTGAGAGATAAAACCCTAAGATGGAAATCTACGGGATTTGGTTCCGGAATCGAAAGCTTCAACTTAGATTGACCACACCTGGACCAATCCAATTTTGGAATCATACAGGAACATCAAATCATTTGGGACTTGTTATCAAACTCTTTCGATGCTCAATTCTTGGGTTCATCCAGAGTCATCAGCAGCTTTAGGGAATCATACTGGAACTCTTAGATTACCACATTGATTTGAACTTTCAAGAATTGTAGCCATAATGATTGTCAATATGTTTGTCCACTTAAATCTATACACAGACTCTTGACTCAAACCGGTGATTGTTTTTGGTTTATTTAATTCAACGAACATTTGTGGATCCCACACTTATATGGTAATCAACATCCCTCAGGAGCTTTTGAGCGGTCTAGGGTATTGTTACAAGAAGAGACTATTCTTAGATCTTTCATAGAGAAACCAGCCCTCAGGTCAGTGCCATCGCACAGCAAAGAGGCGGCAAACAACAATGAATTCTAGAATATCTCGGTTATGCTTATCCTCAGGTCAGTGCCATCGCACAGCAGAGAGGCACACAACCTATCTCCTTGTTAGAGCAGCTTTTATTTTGCACCAAATGCACCAACAACATAGGTCATTAGCTTGATAGCATTTTTCTTTCATTTTTTTTCGTGCTTTGCTCTATTTATGGTCAACCGCACACATTTGTGGCGTTTACATGCTCATTACCCCTTATTGGAATATTATTGATTGTGTTAACCAGTGATAAGATGGAAGCCCACAGTCAGTTGAACAGTTTAGTTTGATCTTGAGATCACCAGTCCGGTCTAATCATCTATTGTGTTGAATCTACCGACATATCAATTATGGTCTAGCAACCTCTAGGTCTACTCTCATTGTGTTACCTTAGGAGTTACCAGTTTTTCTATCATCTTCCATTTTATATTGCTTAGACTACACAGACTTATACTTTGAATTTTTTGTCATCTTTTCTAAATTAGGATTTTAAAGTCCCTCTTGACTTGTTCCTGTGTACTATCTTATTCCAAAGGGTTTGAATCGGTATCACAGATACGATCTACTTGTATCAGCTTTCCACTCCTTCTCCCTCGGTTTCCTTTTCTTTTCTTTTGTTTTTAATGTTGCTTGCTGACTTATTCTCCCCCTAAAATACTAAAATCAAACCTGGTTTAATTATTTTAGGATTTTAATAAAACAGCAAAATAACATGAGTTTAATTTAAACAGACTAAAATAAACAACTAAAATAAAATAAAAAAGAAAAATTAACTAAACTACATCGGACTACACATGATCATCATCAGGAATAACATCACTTATCTTTTTAACGCCGTTGACCTCTAGCAGATATTGAAAACGTGGTTATCAAAGGCTTTAGTATAGAGGTCAGCGCGTTGAAAATCAGTATTAATTTTTACCACATCAATTAAGTTCTTTTCGAAACAATCTTGTATGAAGTGATATTTAATACCGATATGTTTGGTCTTAGGATGTTGGACCGGATTTTTAGTTACTACAATTGCAGCAGAGTTATCTACAAAAATAGGAGTAGAATGGAACGTTAAACCGTAATCCCGCATTTGCTGTTGAATCCAGATGATTTGTGAACAGCAACTTGCAGCAGCAACATATTCGGCTTCACATGTTGACAATGCAACCGATGTCTGCTTCTTACACTGCCAGGTAATTAATCTTCTCCCAAAGAATTGAACCCTGCTGATGTAGACTTGTAGTTCATCTTGCAGCCTCCGTAGTCCGAGTCACTATACGCCGTGAGCTCAAAATCATCATCATGAGGATACCACAACCCCAGTGTGGGTGTACCCTTTAGATAGCGAAAAATCCTTTTGACCCCGATCAGATGATTGACCTTAGGTTTAGCCTGATATCTAGACATAAACATGTCGCATACATGATATCAGGTCTAGAGGCAGTGAGATACATGAGGGATCCAATCATTCCTCGGTACATCGTGGCATCCACCAGATCTCCATTTTCATCAGGGGCTATGTCGTGATTCGTAGCCAGTGTAGTACCTGCAGCAGATGCATTCTCCATGTCAAAGCGATTGAGAATGTCTCTTACGTACTTGGTTTGATGTAGAAAGATCCCATTTGGTGTTTGATCCAACTGTAGCCCGAGAAAGAACTTCATCTCCCTCATAGCACTCATCTCAAACTCTTTATGCATAACTGCTTCAAATTCTTTGTATAACTCTTCGTTCTTTGAACCAAAAATTATGTCATCAACATAGATTTGTACGAGCAGTAGGTCGCCATCTTTTTCTTTAATGAACAGTGTGCAGTCAATGACTCCCCTGCGAAAGCCGTGTTTCACAAGATGAGTCGAGAGTTTCTCATACCAAGCTCTTGGAGCTTGATGAAGCCCGTATAAAGCCTTGTCGAGCTTGTAGACTCTATCCCGATGATAAGGATCTTCAAATCCCTCGGGTTGACTTACATAAACTGTTTCTCTAATTTCCCCATGAAGAAATGCACTCTTCACATCTAATTGATAGACTTTAATCTTCATGTACGATGCATAGGCAAGGAAGATACGAATGGCTTCCATCCTTGCCACGGGTGCAAATACCTCATTGTAATCAATTCCCTCGACTTGGCGAAATCCTTGAACAACCAGTCGAGCCTTGTTCCTGATAATGACCCCTTGGTCATCTTTCTTGCATTTTAAAACCCATTTGGTGCCAATGACCTTAGCACCTTTAGGTCTATCAACCAGAGACCATACACCTAACTGCTTGAACTGAAGAAGTTCTTCTTGCATTGCACTCACCCACGCCTCATCATTTAGTGCTTCACTGACATATTTTGGCTCAACCTGTGAGAAAAAACACCGATAGGCACCATCATGGATATATCCCTTTTCCATAACAGAGGCATAATCAGCTGAGTACAGCTGATTTTGGGTTTGTACTCCTGATCGGACATCCCCAATGACATTGTCTAAGGGATGATAAACGTTTAGACGTGATCCTGGAGTAGTAGGAACAACTACCTCAGAGCCAAGATGATGAACATTTGGTTCTTCATCTGCAGGTAGTTGGAGTTTGAGGCTCTAACGTCGAAGGTGCACCACTGGTAGATGCTTGTGGACTTTCAGGAACTGGAACCTGTTCCTCCTGACTGTTCTGGGAATCTTCTTCAGCTTCATTTTCAGAGGAGGTGTCACTGTCGTCGATTACTCCCCCTGAATGAGTAGATGATTCTCCCTGTGAGCTAGATGTTGGTGGATTCAAGCTATCATACATCATTCTTGTAGCTAATTCGTCATCCGAGGAAAGAGAGGAATGTTGAATGACTTGAAGAATCCATCATAGTCAAAGAAGTAGGCGGGTCCTTTGCCAGTAGGTGGTGTGGTGAATCGTTGAACATCAACATTACACCAAACTTCTAATAGACCTGTTGAGTTATTGTAAACTCATTTGTTAGGAATGTTGTATCCTAGAAAGATGCCTTCATCTGCCTTCTTGTTGAATTTACCTTCTTGTGTCTTCTTCAGAAGTGTGCACGGCGCCCCAAATGGTTCAAGATACTCCAAGTTCGGTTTGCGTCTTTGTAGTAGCTCGTAACATGTTTTTCCATGGCGCTTGACTATCAGGTTCGATTCAGTGTATAACATGCATTCGCCACTACCTCATTCCAAAATTGGATAGGCAGTTTCGAGTCTGCCAGCATAGTCCGTGTTGTCTCTATCAAGCTCATGTTCTTTCTCTCAGCAACCCCATTCATCTGAGGTGTGTAAGCAGAAGTGAATTGATGCACAATCCCCTTTTCCTTGCGATATTCCTCCATCCAATGGTTCTTGAATTCCGTTCCGTTGTCTGAGCGTACTTGTCTAACTTCAGCTTGTATAGAGATTCCAGTGTGGTTACTAACTCCTTGAATGATTCAAATGTTTCTGATTTGGATTTCAGAAACATTACCCAAGTGAACCTTGAGTAGTCATCGGTGACCACAAAACAGTACAAGTCGCCTATAATGCTCTTTGTACTGACTGGACCGAACAGATCCATGTGTAGAAGTTCAAGAGGAAGTTCTATTGAATTAACTTTCTTTTCCTTATGAGACTTCTTTGTCTGTTTACCTTTCTTGCAAGCTATACAGAAATCAAAAAGCTGAAAGTTCTTGACATTTACACCTCTCACTAGATCCTTCTGAATCAAGTGATTCATCTTCCTTTGACTGATGTGTCCCATTCTCCTATGCCAGGAGATGGAGTCTTTTTCAGTAGCTTTGGATAGAAAACACTGAACCTCATGATCCATTGTAGAAGTTGTTGACAGATCCAAGACATAAAGATCTTTATATCTTGAAGCAGTCATCAAAACTTGGTCCTCTGGGATCACGTAGTCTTTCTTCAGTACGTAACACTCTTGTTGTCGAAGATGACTTTAAATTCCTTATCACATATTTGAGAAACAGAGAGTAAGTTGTTTTGAAGTTGCTGAACATAGTTCACCCTATCAAACTTAACTTTCTGATTTCCAACTTCTCCCTGAGCTGTGATATATCATCCCTTGTTTCCAGCAAACGAAACATGCCCTCCTTTTATTTGTTTGACATTTGATAAAAGAGCTATGTTTCCTGTCATGTGCCTGGATGCTCCGCTGTCTACTATCCACGTGTTAGTTTCAGCACTGTATTAAACAACCTGCACATACAAGGTAAAGGATTAGTTTAGGTTAGGAACCCAAGCCTTTACTGGCTTGGGTTTCCCAAAGGCATCACACATCAGAAATTCAACCCATTGACCCTTAGAAGGTGAGGGTAGCTCAGGTCCCTTCTTGTCATCATTATCAGCCACAGAGGTTGATGTTGATACATGTTTGTCCCTAGATCATGATATGTGATGTAATAGATCTTGTTTGGTATGATTAATGAAATGATATTGATAGTCTGTAAGTTATAATGTTTAATAGTTCATTAATGAGTCGTGACTGAATTGATTGGGTGTATGATTATTTGAAGGGTTGCACATTATGTTATTTTAATTAAAACATTCAAACTTAACTTAATGAAGTTCTCATGCGAATGGCTCATGCGAATGAAGCATACGCATGAATAATTTCACACGATTGACTCAGTCGCACAACTGAACCAGGAGACTGGATCAGTCGTACGATTGTAATATAAGATTGGCTCAGTCGCACGACTGAACACTCAGTCGTACGAATGAATCAACTGCATGGTTCAATCGCACGACTGAACCAGACTAATGGTTCAGTCGCACGATTGAATAATACCAACCTATAAATACAACTCAATTCGTGAAAAAAGAGACTCTCGATGAATTACGATTCCAGACGTACCCTAGCCATCCAGAAACTTTCCAATTCGTTCTCCAAGTTCACAGAACACATTAGATCGATTCCCAATCGATTTCTAACATTAGTTTCAATCCTTGATTGATTCTTCGTGTGTTCTCACTGATTGGATCGCCAATCAAATAGGATTCTGCACTATTTGATCTGGTTTACACGTTAATCTCTAGGTATTTCGGTCAAATACCAGGTCCTAACAAGTGGTATCAGAGCTATTGGCTCTTGATTATGTGTTGATTCAATCAAGATTGCATAAAAGTTTGTGTTTTTGCACTAAAAATGCAATCTTTGGCATCAAAAGTGATCTTGGAAGTACCCTGCTCATCAAAGTTTGGTTTCTACGGACTTAGGCGATTAGAACTTGTGAAATTTCGAATCTTTACGGCTGAAACCGTCAAACCTAGAAATTTTCGCAAAACAGCAGCTTCAGTCGCACGAGTGACTCATTCGCACGACTGGACTCCATTCGCATTGCCCATACGCACGATTGGACATAGTCGCACCCTCATTCGTATGACTGAACCGTTCGTTCGCATAGCTCATACGCACCAGATTCATTCGCACGACTGAACCAATCGCCCAGTTCAGCCGCACGATTGAACCAATCGCAGAGTTTATACGCACGATTAGCTCATTCGCATCCTTCAATTGCACAGTGAAAGTTTGTTTGATTAGATTATAAGTTTATTAGTCATGGAAGATCAGATGTCAGCCTTTACTGCTGGGAAGGACTCAAGGATACAGAACCTGCTGTTGCTTGAGAGTGAGGTGGGAAATCACAATAAACCACCAAAGCTTTTGACTTTAGATGAGTTTCCCCACTGGAAACAACGTTTTGAGATCTACCTTAATGGAGTAGATCCTAATTTATGGGAAGCCATTGAGATTGGTTATAGTACACCGGTGGGAGCTGATGGAGTTAAGCTAACATTAAGCGGGATGACAGACGCACAGAAAGTAAAGTACAATGCAGAGAAAAGAGTTTATGCATAGATCACTCAGTCTATCCCCAAAGACATATTCCACCAGTATTCAGAGAACAAGCAGTCCAAGAAACTGTGGGACGAGCTAGAGAAGAGATATGATGGGAATGCATCATTGAAGGCAATCAAGGCAAAGGAGTTAAAGAAGGAATTCGATAACTTCTCATCAATTGGTAATGAAAGTTTAGACGAAGTCATAGACAGATTCTACCACTTGATGAGCGAATTGCATACACATGGAGTGGCTACTTCCATGGAAGAGAAAGTAAGCAACTTCGCAGACGGATTGCCTGATAAGTGGGCTACATTTGTGTCTAACCTGAGACAGAATGGAATACTGTAAAGCTGGATATAAATGACTTCATTCTTAAGTTGCGAGAAGAAGCACTAAGGATGAAGTATAGAGCTCAGAAGTCTTCGTACACACAAAATCCAGCTTTATACAATGCCACGCCTCAAGCTAAGACATCTGGAGCACCACTTCAGACTGCTTTCGTGTCTAGCTCGTTAGGTCCTTCACATGCTTCTCCTTCTGGATCAGACACGTCTGGGTCATCATGTACCAATTATATTGGATCAGAAGCAAACGCTACCAAACTGAAGATCGAGATCCTCGGTAATGTGACCGTGGAAGTAGCTCGAGAGCATATGGATCTTTTAGAAGCAGTGGTTCATTCATATGATGGACTTGTTGCCGGGAAGATTGGAAACTGCCATCTGGCAGATGAGACTACGAGCAGGTGGATGAGATGGAGCTTGAGAGAATGGATATAATGTGGGCCTTAGCAAGTGCGGTCCGGAGGGCGAAGAAATTTGTGAAAAAGACTGGACAGAACTTGGTTGCTACTAAGGATACCACCTTTGGCTTCGACAAGTCCATCATGGCAGTTTCCAATCTTCCTGTCATGTGCCTGGATGCTCCGTTGTCTACAATCCACGTGTTAGTCTCAGCACTGTATCGAACACCCTGAGTTGGTTCAGAAGAGTTAGCCATCAGTGCAGCATCAGATGTTTCTGGTTCTGGTGATTCTGACTTTTCTGTCTCTGACGTGGAAACTTCCTCAATTGGTTGTAACTGACCTCGGCTGCAGTTGTTTCTTCACTATGTGATATGCTATCTCAACTGCTAGATCACCTTCACTCGCAAAATCATCATCAATATCCTCAACACTGGCAATGTAGATTCTCCTGGTGAGACAAACCTAAAACTCCAATCCTGTCCTTCATCATCATGAGCAGTTAAGGCTTTTGGATCCTTGGTTGATGAAGTAGAACTAGAGGCTTGCTTGTCTTGGCGAGTAAAGGATGAGAACGGGTTCCCATTCCCCGTCTTCTTTGGCTTGACACATTCTCTTTTGAAGTGCCCCTTCTCCACAGTTAAAGCAGGTCACTTTACTCTTGTCGAAGCCAAAGGTGGTATCCTTAGTAGCAAACAAGTTCTGTCCAGTCTTTTTCACAAATTTCTTCGCCCTCCGGACCGCACTTGCTAAGGCCCACATTATATCCATTATCTCAAGCTCCATCTCATCCACCTGCTCGTAGTCTCATCTGCCAGATGGCAGTTTCCAATCTTCCCGGCAACAAGTCCATCATGTGCCTAGAAATAGAGCCCTGTTATCTAACATCAAACATAAAAGGAGGGCATGTTTCC
This sequence comes from Flaveria trinervia, assembly GCA_025506515.1. Lineage (NCBI taxonomy): Eukaryota > Viridiplantae > Streptophyta > Magnoliopsida > Asterales > Asteraceae > Flaveria > Flaveria trinervia. The sequence goes on along the minus strand of CM046444.1, from coordinate 50,204,480 downwards.
TTTGCAGGAAACAAAGGAGGCTATATCACAGCTCAAGGAGAAGTGGGAAATCAAAAAGTTAAGTTTGATAAGGTGAACTACGTTCAACAACTTCAGAACAATTACTGTCTATTTCCAAATCTGTGATAAAGGATTTAAAGTCATCTTGATAACCAGAAGTGTTACATGCTGAAGAAAGAATATATGATCCCAGAGGAGCAAGTTCTGATGACTGCTTCAAGATATAAAGACCTTTATGTCTTGGATCTGTCAACAGCTGCCACAACGGATCATGAGGTTCAGTGTTTTTATCTAAAGCTACTGAGAAGGATTCAATCTCCTGGCATCGGAGAATGGGACATATTAGTCAAAGGAAGATGAATCATCTGATTCAGAAGGATTTAGTGAGAGGAGTAAATGTCAAGAACTTCCAACTTCCTGACTTTTGTGTAGCTTGCAAGAAAGGCAAACGGAAAAGAAGTCTCATAAGGAAAAGAAAGTTCTTTCAATAGAACTTCCTCTTGAGCTTCTTCATATGGATCTGTTTGGTCCAGTTAGTACAAGGAGCATTGCAGGCGACGTGTACTGTTATGTGGTCATGATGACTACTCAAGGTTCACTTGGGTAATGTTTCTGAAATCAAAATCAGAAACTTTGGAGACATTCAAGGAATTAGTAACCACACTGGAATCCCTCTACAAGCTAAAAGTTCGACAAATACGCTCAGACAACGGGACAGAATTCAAGAATCAAGGGATGGAGGCATACTGCAAGGAAAAGGAAATTGTGCATCAATTCACTTCTGCTACACACCTCAGATGAATGGCGTTGCTGAGAGAAAGAACAGGAGTTGAGTTTGAGAGACAGCACAGACTATGTGGCAGACTCGAAATGCCTATCCAATTCTGGAATGAGGCAGTGGCAAATGCGTGTTATACACTGAATCGAGTCCTAATAGTCAAGCGCCACGGAAAGACATGTTATGAGCTACTACAAAGACGAAAACCGAATTTGGAGTATCTTGAACCTTTTGGCGCACCGTGTACACTTCTGAAGAAGACACAAGAAGGAAAATTCAGCGAGAAGGCAGTTGAAGGAATTTTTCTAGGATACAAATACCGAACAAGCGAGTTTACAATAACTCAACGGGTCTTGTAGAAGTGTGGTGTAATGTCGACGTTCAGAGATATACCACACCACCTACAGGCAAAGGACCTGCATACTTCTTCGATTATGATGGATTCTTCAAATCCTTCAACATCCCTCTCTCTCCCTCGGATGATGAGTTAGCTACTAGGATGATGTATGATATTCTAAATACACCATCTAGCACACAGGGAGAATCATCTAGTCAGTCAGAAGGGGTAGTCAATGAAAGTGACTCCTCCTCTGAAGATGAAACTGAAGCAGATGACCAAAACAGTCAGGAGGAACAGGTTCCAGTTCCTGAAAGTCCACAAGCATCTATAAGTGATGCACCCTCGACTTCGGAACCTCAAACTCCACCTTCCTCAGATGCAGAACAAAATGTTCACAACCTTGGTTTGGAGGTGACTGTGACGACTACTCCAGGATCACGACTAAACGTCTATCATCCCCTTGACAATGTTATTGGAGATGTCCAATCAGCAGTACAAACCCGAAATCAGCTATACTCAGCTGATTACGCCTCAGTTATGGAGAAGGGTTACATTCATGATGGTGCTTATCGATGTTTTTTTTCGCAGGTTGAGCCAAAATATGTCAGTGAAGCACTAAATGATGAGGCGTGGGTGAGTGCCATGCAAGAAGAACTTCTGCAGTTTAAGAAGTTAGGTGTATGGACTCTGGTTGATAGACCTCAAGGTGCTAAAGTCATTGGCACCAAATGGGTACTAAAATGCAAGAAGGATGACCAAGGAGTCATTATCAGGAACAAAGCTCGACTGGTGGTTCAAGGTTTTCGCCAAGTCGAGGGGATTGACTATAATGAGGTGTTGCACCCGTGGCAAGGATGGAAGCTATTCGTATCTTCCTTGCCTATGCATCGTACATGAAGATTAAATTCTACCAATTAGATGTGAAGAGTGCATTCCTTCATGGGGAAATCAGGGAAACAGTCTATGTAAGTCAACCCGAGGGATTTGAAGACCCTTATCATCGAGATAGAGTTTACAAACTCGACAAAGCTTTATATGGGCTTCATCAAGCTCCTCGAGCTTGGTATGAGAAACTCTCGACTCATCTTGTGAAACACGGCTTTCGCAGGGGAGTCATTGACTGTACACTGTTTATTAAGAAAAAGGATGGTGACCTACTGCTTGTACAGATATATGTTGATGACATAATCTTCGGGTCAAAGAACGAAGAGTTATGCAAAGAGTTTGAAGCAGTAGGATGATGAAGAAAGAGTTTGAGATGAGTGCTATGGGGGAGATGAAGTCTTTCTCGGGTTACAGGTGGATCAAACACCTAATGGGATCTTTCTACATCAGACCAAGTATGTAGGAGACATTCTCAGTCGCTTTGACATGGAGAATGCTTCTGCTGCTGGGACTCCACTTGCTACGAATCATGATATATCACCTGATGAGAATGGAGATCTTGTAGATGCTACTATGGTACCGAGGAATGATTGGATCCCTCATGTATCTCACTGCCTCAAGACCTATATCAGGTATGCTACATGTTTATGTCCAGATATCAGGCTAAACCTAAGGTCAATCATCTGATCGGGTCAAAAGGATTTTTCGCTATCTAAAGGGTACACCCACACTGGGGTTGTGGTATCCTCTGATGATGATTTTGAGCTCACGGCGTATAGTGAATCGGACTATGGAGGCTGCAAAATGAACTACAAGTCTACATCAGCGGGGTGTCAATTCTTTGGGAGAAGATTAGTTACATGGCAGTGTACGAAGCAGACATCGGTTGCATTGTCAACCTGTGAAGCCGAATATGTTGCTGCTGAAGTTGCTGTTCACAAATCATTGGATTCAACAGCAAATGCGGGATTACGGTTTCAAATTCTCATATCTCTCCTATTTTTGTTGATAACTCGCTGCAATTGCAGTAAACCAAAAATCCGGTTCAACATCCTAAGACCAAACACATCGGTATTAAATACCACTTCATAAGAGACTGTTTGAAAAGAACTTAATTGATGTGGTTAAAATCAATACTGATTTTTAACGTGCTGACCTCTATACTAAAGCCTTTGATAAACCACGTTTTCAATATTTGCTAGAGGTCAACGGCGTTAAAAAGAAAAGTGAGGTAATCCTGATGAGAATAATGTGTAGTCCGATGTAGTTTCGTTAAAGTTTATTTTATTTTATGTTATCTGGTTTTTTTCTTTTTGTCTGTTTATTTTAAACTCATGTTCTTTTGCTGTTTATTAAAATCCTAAAATAATTAAATCCGAAATGATTTTAGTATTTTAGGGGGAGAATATGTCAGCAAGTTAACATTATAAATAAAAAAAAAAAATAAAAGAATGAGGGAGAAGGGGTAACTAGCTGAAATATGGTAGATTATGTCTGTGATACCGATTCAATACCTTTGGAACATGATAGTACACAGGAACAAATCAAAGGGACTTTAAAATTTAAGGGTTGAAAAGATGCAAAAGTTCAAAGTATAAGTCTGTGTAGTCTAAGCATATAAAAAGGGAAGATGATAGAAAACTGGCAACTCCTAAGGGGACACAAAGAAAGTAGACTTAGGGGTTGCTAGACCACAATGATATGTTGGTAGATTCAACACAATAGACAATTAGACCTGATTGGTGATCTCAAGATCAAACTAAGTTGTTCAACGACTGTGGGCTTCAATCTTATCACTGGTTAACACAATCAAATATATTCCATAAGGGGGGTAATGAGCATTTAAATGCCACAAAAGTGTGCGGATGACATAATTAGAGCAAAGCAAGAAAAAAAATGAAAGACAAATGCGATAAAGCTAATGACTTATGTTGTTGTGCACATTGTGTCAAATAAAATAAGCTGCTCTAACAAGGAGATAGATTGTGTGCCTCTCTGCTGTCGATGGCACTGACCTGAGGATAAGCATAACTAGATATTCTAGAATTCATTGTGTTTGCGGCCTCTCTGCTGTGCGATGGCACTGACCTGAGGACAGGCTTCTCTTTGAAAGCTCTAAGAATAGTTTCTTCTTGTAATAATACCCGTAGACCACTCAAAAACCTCTGAGGAATGTTGATTACCATATAAGTGTGGGATCCACAAATGTTAGCTGAAATAATTAAATCTAAATCAGTCACCAGTCTACGTCAAAAGTCTGTGTATGGATTTAAGTGGACAAACATACTGACAATCTTAGTGGCTACATTCTCAAGAGTTCAAATCAATGTGAAAATCTAAGGATTTCAGTATGATTTCCTTAAGTTGCTAACGACTCGGATGAACACAGAGAATTTAAGCATCAAAAATTTTAATAACAAGTCCCAAATGATTTGATGTTCCTGTATGATTCCAAAATTGAATTGGTCCAGATATGATCAATCTAAGTTGAAGTGTCTACTCCCTAACCAAATCCCTTAGATTTCCATCTTAGGGTTTTATCTCTCACAAAAAGTCCAAAATAAACTTTAGTTGTGTAGTTAGTTTAAGTTTCTATGTTTATCTTTTATTTTGTGTCTGTCGGACTACATCAGGGAAATCAAAAAGGGAATTACTTACCTAAAAGGGTCATGTTGAGATGGCCACATGCTTTTCAAAGTTTAAAAAGTCACGTCTGAAGTGACTGAATTGGTTAAGAGCTTATAATGTTATTTTCAAAAGTGAAAAGGGTCTTAATAGTAAAATGTTCAAATGACTGTAACTCACTAAGTGTGACCCATTCGCACGAGTGGATCATGGTTATCGACCAACTATGCGAATGGCTTCCAATCGGCCGAATGGACATAAATGACCATTCGCCCGAATAGAAGGGGGAGAAGAAACAGTAGACCGACTGAGGCTCAGTCGGTCAACTAAGAGGCGAATGAAGGAGACCGAATGAGTCAGTCGACCGATTGAGACTCAGTCGGCCGACTGAAAGCGACCGACTGGACCAATCGCACGACTGAACCTCAGTCGCCCGAATGAACTAAGCGAATGAGGCTAGTCGGCCGATTGAAATTAGGGTCAGTATTTAAAGGGCTTCAGTCGATCGCATCTCACTCGTCATTAGTGACGAGATGGCGAGTCCAATGAACTAGATATAGAGGTGTAAAACAAACAATCGGTGAAACTGGAAATGTGAATCGCACAGTTGGTCTTCATGCGAATGGACAGCCAGATGAGCTTCAGTCGCACGACTGAAGGGCTCAAACTGCCCATACGCATGGCTGAACCATGCGTATGAAGTTCAGTCGCATGACTGAGGTAACCGCATGAAGGTATATGCGTAGGAGCCCAATCGCACACTCTGAGATACGTATGGGGTCAATCGCACGACTGAACCCCATTTGTACCATTCATCGTACGATTGAACCCCTTTCGCACGGTTCAATCACACTGTTGAACTCAGTCGCACAATTTCAATCGCATGACAGAAAGATGTTCTTCAAGCTTAATGAGTTCATTGCTTTCTAGTAAATGGTACTAATGTTTACTATCTTTGTGTAACAGATGGCAAGTAGATGGACTATGAGCACAAAGCATAATATATGTGCCCATCTGGACTTAACATCCAGAAATGCTGCAGAATTCTCTGGCATTATCACGTTTCTATTGAGATCACGGATTGCACATGCAATCTAACCCCTTGCACCCCATACCGATCCATTCAACAAGCCTTCTGGGAAGGCGCTATAGTTGATAGATCATCAGAATCTCACTGCATAAGAAGTACCATATTTGGCGAGGATATTACCGTTTCTGAGGAAGATTTAAGGATTGTACTTCAATTGGGGGATGACGGTGACTGCCAAACCGTCTACACCCCCTCACTGTCAGAGGATGTTTTCTCAGAGCCAAATACTCTGGGGACATCAATTCAGGGGTACTCAACAAGAGTAACCTCTGTCCTCAGTTTAAATACCTTGCACACGTGCTGCTCAAGTGCATGGCTTCAAGAAAAGGTGGGTTTGATGAGCTGTCGGATCAGATGCAAAACGCATACGTTGCGTTGGTGCTGAACCATCCGTTCAGCTTCTCTAAGATGATCTTCACCTATCTGGTGGAGAACATCGAGGGGAAAGGAAAGGAAGCCTTCTGTATGTACCCACGGTTTATGCAAATGATAATAGATCAGAAGCTTCCTTCCCTGCCAAAAGAACAGGAGGATTCGGTGGTATGGAGGTAATGGATGACACCACCCTTGGAAGGAGGAAAGTATACCGGGGAAAGCAAGTGAAGCCTCCGGTCAGGAGGTTGTTCGGTCATCTTGCCAGAGAGGACTATATTGCACCGGAAAAGAGAAAGTGGCGTCACGAGGACAGTGACTCTGAGGTGGAACAGATAGCCCTACCCACTCTTGACTCAGATGAGGATGACAGTGGGGATGATGCTATTCCACCCAGAGGCACTGTGTCTGATTTTGTTCCCCCTGTGTCTGTCTCATCTGCTGAAGTAACTGAGTCAGCGGGATTTCATCAAGATTTTGTTCTTAACGAGGAGGATGAGGATGAATCGGATGAGGAGCCACTTACCCAAACTGTGGGAAGGAAAGTTGTTCCCACAGAACATGGGCTTCGGGTTGTTGGTGAACAACCGAGAGGCTCCGGAGATACAGAAACTGACCCAACCTATGCTCGGGGTCCTCAGGCGGGATTGGAGGGGGAGCATCCACCTCGAAGGGAACGAGGAGAAAACGGATGGCTCAACCCCATGGGCAGCAGAAACTTAAGAAGAAGCGGCGGTTGGCATTCATCACTACTACCTCAGCCACTACCACCACTACCACCTCTTCAGACACACCATCCACCACCATAGCTACCATAGCCCCACAGCAACCGAAGACACCACCAGACCGACCACCAAAAGACAGATCCCAGCCACCACTACATCATTCACCCCACACTCACCACCACTATCATCCCGACCTGACCAGATATTCACCACCACCACCACCACCACTAGCCATCAAACCGAGCCCTCAGCCTATCCCTCACACACCTATAGATCTCCTCTACCTCCAATCGGGGTAGAGGAACAGTTGTCGGCGTTAAACAGAATGGTTTTGCGATTGCTGGCGGCTGATGAGGAAAAGACAACTCAGATCCGCCAGCTTACTGACCTGACTGCTGCACAATCGCATAAAATTGCAGAGCAGGATCGAGTAATTAGGAGCAGCAGCCCAGCAATTGGGCTCAGAGCACCAGGATGAACCAACTCCAAGCTCAAAGTGTCGCAGCAAGTAAGCAAGTAGAGGAGTTGGAAAAAGCTAAGAGGACCATTTTGCTAAAATTGAAAGGATCAAAGGAGGAACCTTTAAAGATAAGGGATGAAGACATAGATAATGAAGATGATGAAGACGATGATGATAAGGAGAGTGACTTATGAAGAGAAAACCGAAGAATGGTTTGAAGATGAAGACACTGACGGAGGAGAAGCAGCTGAATCTGTCTCAGCTCCAGGGAAAGAGAAAAGAACAAAGAACAGACAAGATCAGTCAGCTTCTGCTTCTGCACCGTCACGTGAAGAGCCGAGTATTCAGGATCAAAGTAAATAGTAGAGTTTATGTATTTATTTACTTTTGTATTCTGTATTGAAAAAACCATGTACTAAATGTTTATATTAAGTTAATGCATTTTGTTTGATAAATTACTAATGATTTGAGTGTGAAATGTGTAAATCAAACAGATCCAAAGTACCACAGAGATGAGTTTGATATTGCTCCCCTTCAACAGGTCAAGTTTCAACTCACAATGATTCTTGATCTGCAAGGGATTGTGAGAAGGTCAGTGAGTTATACCTGAAGAAGGTGAAATAATTCACGACCTATCTAACGAGCAACTGGCAGAGATGTTCAGACTCAATCCTGATGAAATTGTCAAGGATGCTCCAACAGTTGATTCAACCAGTGACGAAGAACTAAATGATGTTGATGAAGTTGAGGTTGAAGATATTGCTGCTGAAGAGTACCCTCAGTACGCTGACAACGAGGGTAATGTGGTCCCCAATCTGGGTGAGTCCCTAGTCAGTGATATGTTTGAGGTACTAGACAAGATGGAGCAGGAAACAGGAAAGACCGAAGGAACCGCCAAGCCTCAAATGATGACGTAGACATTCGAAAGGCAGAGTGGGCTGAATTTTTAAAGAAGTCAGAGCCAAACGTGTTGCACCGAAGAGGGATGCCTACACCAAGTTCTACAGCGTCAAGAAACATCTTACGGTGTCAGGCAGGATTATAGCATGGGCATATTTTGATGATCTAACGTTTATGCCGTTAAGAGGGAGAAGGGCATAGAGTACTTTAGATTTCCACATGATCTAAAGACTCTACCAGGTTTTGAACTCAACCAGCTGGCCAAATTGAAGCTGTTGTATGCTGACCCGAGAAAGATGTCAGGCTGGTTAAGGCTGCCCTAAAGAAAGAGTACCACACCAGGTGGATTAACTTCAGACCTCAACAACCTACAAGGTATATTAGAAGGTCTGAGATGGATGCCATTACTGGAAAACCAAAGATTGTGTTGAAGTGGAGTCCTCCGTGCACTATGTCGAGAATCCCTCTTAGGGAAATGCCACAGGACTTCACTCCACACTTCAAATGGTGGTACTATGATTGGAGAACTGCTGAAGCTGTCATAGTTCTGGATAAAGAGGGCCAAATGGATACCATCAGGATATTCGACCCAATGTGGCTAACCAACTTGTCTGCTAATGATGTCTATACATTATACAAGTGGCCACTGTTCTATGACACACAAGACATTGTACAAGCCCTCCTGTTCCAAAACGTTATACGACTTTGCTTCGCGTTTGATATTCACGCGGGAGTCACACAAGAGGACAAGTACAAGAAATATGAGGAGGTAATGAAGAAAACAAGACATTAGAGAGATCTAGGTCCAAGGGGGAGTTTGTTGATACATGTTTGTCCCTAGATCATGATATGTGATGTAATAGATCTTGTTGATGATTTAATGAAATGATATTGATAGGTGTTAGTTATAATGTTTAATAGTTCATTAATGAGTCGTGACTGAATTGATTGGGTGTATGATTATTTGAATGGTTGCATATGATGTTATTTTAATTAAAACATTCAAACTTAACTCAATGAAGTTCTCATGCGAATGGCTCATATGAATGAAGCATACGCATGAATAACTTCACACGATTGACTCAGTCGTACGACTAAACCAGGAGACTGGATCAGTCGTACGATTGTAATATAAGATTGGCTCAGTCGCACGACTGAACACTCAGTCGTACGAATGAATCAACCGCATGGTTCAATCGCACGACTGAACCAGACTAATGGTTCAGTCGCAGGATTGAATAATACCAACCTATAAATACAACTCAATTCGTGAAGACTCTCGATCAATTACGATTCCAGACGTACCCTAGCCGTCCAGAAACTTTCCAATTCGTTCTCCAAGTTCACAGAACACATTAGATCGATTCCCAATCGATTTCTAACGTTAGTTTCAATCCTTGATGGATTCTTCGTGTGTTCTCACTGATTGGATCGCCAATCAAATAGGATTCCGCACTATTTGATCTGGTTACACGTTAATCTCTAGGTATTTCGGTCAAATACCAGGTCCTAACAGTTGACTTCTCTTTCCATAAGCCAATTTGTGCAATGCCTGTTTGTGATAAACAGTCGACTGGCTAAAGGATTGAACTTTCTGTTCACTAGTTCGTCTAGGTGGAGTTAAAGGCTCCTCTTAGAATCCCTAGGTTTTGAGTCCTGAAGTGCAATCTTCTCCTAGGTGTCTGATAATAAGGACAGTAGGAAGCAATGTGTCCACATTCTCCACAGTTGTAGCACGCCCTGCTATCAACTTTATGATTAAACTGTCTTTGTGGAGACGTGTGTGACACTCTAGTAACATCACTCACTTTAGGTTTTGACTCTGGTTCTTTGATGTGTCTACTGGTTTAACAAAATTAACTGATTTAACCTGTTTGACATCCTTTCTTTTGGGTTAATTGGTCTTTGACTTGAAGTATGTGAAAGATTATCCTTAAAAGCCCTTTTAGGTTCTGATTTGACTTTGTTTGAACCTGACTTTAAGTTAACCTTTTCAAATTCCTTTCCAGATTAACACAAGGCAATTTACCCTTTGCCTTTGAAGTGGTCTCCTTTTGTTTGTTTCCAGTGTCAATAGATGAACATAAGAAATCTGGATCACTAACAAGAGGAGTAGACACTACATGATCCTTGATGGGATTACTATTTACAGGTCTAGTTTTAGTGTTCATCAAGGTCTCAGGTGGTGGCGAAACACTTTATAACCCAGTCCCTCCCCGTTGTTCCTTTCTTTCACTAAGTGTTGGACTATGTGCGACGAACTAGTCCAACTATGCAGTTTCTGTTTTAGTGAATTTACTTCTACTTCTAGAACTGCCTTTTGCTTCTTATCTAGGGAGTTTAGATAATACCTAATGTCATTAGCTTGATTAAAGGCAACTACTTCGGTTTCCCTAAGCTGTTTAGTCAAAAGGTCTATCTTTTCTTTATAACTGAGCTCATTTTGTTTTAGTACCCTATTAGCCTCAGTGCATAGATGCAAATTTTATCAAGTTATCATTATGATCTAATAACCTAGCAAATTTAGCATCTATGCTATTCCTAAAGGCTTCACAATCAGAACAAGCATGATATTAAACATTGTCAGTAGTACTTACCTGAGCAGATTCAGAAGCGTTTGCCATCAATGCAGTATCAGATGATTCTGATTCTTTTGCTTCTGTCTTTTCTGTCTCTACATGGTAGTCTCCACTTTTGGCTTGTAACTAACCTCGGTTGCAGTTGCTTCTTCACTATGTGACATTGCTATCTCAACTGCTAGATCTCCTTCATTAGCGGAATCACTGTCAATATCTTCTACATTTGTAATGTTTGATTCCCCTGGTGAGACAAACCTAAAGCTCCAATCCTGTCCATCATCATGAGCAGTCAAGGCTTTTGAGTCCTTGTTTGAGGAAGTAGAACTGGTAGTTTGTTTGTCTAGACGACAGTGAAGGATGAGAACGGGTTCCCGTTCCCAGTCTTCTTTTGGCTTCACACATTCTCTCTGAAGTGCCCTTTTCACCACAGTTAAAGCAGGTCACTTTACTCTTGTCGAAGCCAAAGGTGGTATCCTTAGTAGCAACCAAGTTCTGTCCAGTCTTTTTCACAAACTTCTTCGCCCTCGGACAGCACTTGCTAAGGCCCACATTATATCCATTCTCTCAAGCTCCATTTCGTCCACCTGCTCGTAGTCCTCGTCTGCCAGATGGCAGTTTCCAATCTTTCCAGCAACAAGTTCATCATAGGAATGGACCATTGCTGCCATAGATCCATGTGCTCTCGAGCTACTTCCACAGTCACATTACCGAGGTTCTCGGTCTTCAGTCTAGTAGCATTCCCTTCAGATCCAATGTATTGGGTACAAGAAGACCCTGACGTTTCTGAACCTGGAGCAGGTGCATGTGTAGGACTCGATGAGCTAGACACGAATGCAGTCTGGAGGGGTGCTCCAGATGTCTTAGCTTGAGGAGTGGCATTGTATAAAGCTGGATTTTGATTGTACGTAGACTTCTGAGCTCTGTACTTCATTCTAAGTGATTCTTCTCGCAACTTCAGAATGAAGTCATTAATATCCAGTTTTGACAGCATTCCATTCTGTCTAAGATTAGACACGAATGAAACCCATTTTTCTGGCAATCCGTCTGCAAAATTATTAACTTTCTCTTCCATGGTAGTAACCACTCCATGTGTATGCAGTTCACTCATCAGATGGTAGAATCTATCTATAACATCGTCCAAACTCTCGTTTCCCATCGATGAGAAGTTGTCGAATTCCTTCTTTAACTCCTTAGCCTTGATTGCCTTCAACGAGGCATTCCGTCGTACCTCGTCTCTAGCCATCCCATAGTTTCTTGGACTGCTTATTCTCTGAGTACTGGTGGAATATCTCTTTAGGGATAGACTGTGTAATCAATGCATAGACCCTCTTCTCTGCATTATATTTGACTTTCTGTGCATCTGTCATCCCTCCTAAGGTTAACTTTACTCCATCGGCTCCCACCGGTGTACTATATCCAATCTTGATGGCCTCCCATAGATTCGGATCCACTCCATTGAGGTAGATCTCAAAACGTTGTTTCCAGTGGGGAAACTCATCTAACGTTAAAAGCTTTGGTGGTTTATTATGATTACCCACCTCACTCTCAAGTAACAACAGGTTCTGGATCCTAGAGTCCTTCCCAGCAGTAAAGGCTGACATTTGATCTTCCATTGTAAATAACTTTAAGTCTAATAAGCAATTTTCACTCGGCCGACTGAAGGGTGCGAATGGACTAGGCGTGCGTATGAACACTCAGTCGTGCGTATGAACTCTACGACTGGTTCAATCGTGCGGCTGAACTAAGTGATTAGCTCAGTCGTGCGAATGAATCTGATGCGTATGAACCGTGCGACCGAACGGTTCAATCGTACGAATGGAGATACGACTATGTCCAATCGTGCGACTGAGCAATGCGAATGAGTCCAGTCGTGCGAATGGCTCACTCGTGCGACTGAAGCTGCTGTTATGCGAAAATTTCTAGGTTAAACGTCTTTTAGCCGTAAAAATTCGAACTTTCGCAGGATTGAATTGCCTAAGTCCGTAGAAACCAAACTTTGATAAGCAGGGAACGTCCAAGATCACTTTTGACACAAAAGATTGTGTTTCTAGTGCAAAAACACAAACTTTTTATCAATCTTGATTGAATCACACTTAATCAAGAGCCAAAGCTCTGATACCACTTGTTAGGACCTGGTATTTGACCGAAATACCTAGAGATTAACGTGTAAACCAGATTAAATAGTGCGGAATCCTATTTGATTGGCGATCCAATCAGTGAGAACACACGAAGAATCAATCAAGAATTTAAACTAACATTAGAAATCGATTGGGAATCGATCTAATGTGTTCTATGAACTTGGAGAACGAATTGGGAGGTTTCTGGACGGCTAGGGTACGTCTGGAATCGTAATTGATCGAGAGTCCTCTTTTTCAAGAATTGAGTTGTATTTATAGGTTGGTATTATTCAATCGTGCGACTGAATCATTATTCTGGTTCAGTCGTGCGATTGAACCATGCGGTTGATTCATTCGTACGACTGAGTGTTCAGTCGTGCGACTGAGCCAATCTTATGTTACAATCGTACGACTGATCCAGTATCCTGGTTCAGTCGTGCGACTGAGTCAATCGTGTGAAGTTATTCATGCGTATGGTTCATTCGCATGAGCCATTCGCATGAGAACTTCATTATGTTAAGTTTGAATGAATTAATTAATAAACATTATGTGTAATCATCAAGCAATCACTAACCTAATTAACCAATTCAATGTCGACTCATTAATGAAACATTAAACATTATAACTGACAAACAATCAATATCATTTCATCAATCATACCAAACAAGATCTATTACATCACATATCATGATCTAGGGACATACATGTATTAACATGTGTTCTTAGTGTCACCACTTGGTTAATCTATTTTACTGTTGATCTAAGTTTAGTTTATCTCCTCTTTGTGTTGTTGTGTTGTAACTCTACACCCTTCAACGATCCTACACAACCATATAGTTACTTCGAATTCTAACCCCAAATTGTTCTAATCGTTTCGTGGAGTCGATTCGAACTCATTAAAGGTCATTAATTGGGTTTTATCATCGGATACAAGTGTGTACAACTCGGGTAACGGCCGGGCATCGCATACATAACATACGACTATTAAAACTTGATAATTATCTAATTAATCGAGTAGAAACGTTCGTATAATCACTACTAAACTAAATGTGTAGTTTAATTTGAGTTAATGAATCAATTAATCGTTTCAACATAACCGAAATAGCCAAAGGAACATCAAAACGCATTCGGTACCTTAACGTTCAAATCAAAGCTATTTAACAGAGGGCAAAGGTGCCCTTTGACCCCTTTCAACTCTTTATAAACCTTGTTTTAGAAAACCCCCAATTCCATATGAACCCTAGTTTTGGGTACACATTTAGTTTAGTAGTGATTATACGAACGTTTCTGCTTGATTATTAGATAATTATCAAGTTTTAATAGTCGTATGTTGTGTATGCGATGCTCGGTCGTTACCCGAGTTGTACACACTCATATCCGATGATAGAACCCAATTAATGACCTTTAATGAGTTCGAATCGACTCCACGAAACGATTGGAACAATTTGGGGTTAGAATTCGAAGTAACTATGTGGGTTGGGACTCACCGGACCTCGGCTAAGATGGCCGGAGTGCCCGCCGGAATTGCGGGGAGAGAGAAAGAGGGTGGGAGGTTTGGGTTTAAGAATTTACACAATTGATCCCTGTGGTTTGACACTTAACATTTTATGTTTAAACTTTTCAAATGAAGTTTCAAAAACTACATATTAAACCCTGGACTTTATAAGACTAAAATAAATTAATAAGTTAATTTATTTTATAAAATCTTTATTAATCTTGTAAGTCTTATAAAAATTCAAACTTTATTTTTTATAAAAAAACTCCTAGGTAATATCCCAACTTTATAAATTTATAAACTTTATTTATAACTTATAAAATTTATTATAAATTGTTCAAATGATTAAATAAATAAAAATTAAATAAGACAATAGTCAAGATTGGTTAAATTATGCATTTAACGTATGATTCAATAAAATAAACAAAATATTTTTATTTTTTTTCATCGAATGAAAGTTCAAAATTGGTTCGGGTTTGGGTTCATATTTTGAAAATGGGCGGATGTTACACTCACAGCTGGTCGATCATCGCATATAAAACATATGATTTACATTAACTTACTCAACGTTGCAGTGGAATCATTATAAACAACCATTTCATTTCATATAAATAATCGCTTTTGCAAAATAATACAATATTCATTACAAAATATCGTGTGTTCGCATTACAATGCAAAAACATTATCGCAACATACAATGGATGCCATCCAAAACAAGCCAAGTAGTCACCTCGTGCCATCTGCAGCAACATTTACCTGTCAACTGGAAAACACATAAAATTCAGTGTTGCTGAGTGAGTTCTAGTTTTACAAAAACATTATATTACCTTTCATTCATTTAAGCATTTTATTTACTATCGCACGTGATCACACATGATACGTACATCAAGGTAATAATTATTATCTTCATCATCCTTTGTTTCATACATTTCGCATGTTTCGCACATTTCGTACGTATCGCACTTTTCGTACATTTATTATCTTTTCACTTTTATCTAGGTCTTGTCATATGCTTAACCCACTCTTAAGCACAAAGCCATATCATCTAGGGTTAAGTGACAAGGACCCCATATCGCACGTATGGAGTAGTCACATAGACTAAACCCCTTGAGCTAAGAACTTTGTATGAGTTGTGAACCTCCTTTCATTTGCTTACAAAACTTTCATTTGTTCATTTATTATGTTCCACTATCATTGTCTTAAATCTTTCACTTCGTTAGATAATACTTTACGATCATTATCATAGTCACACCACGTAAAGTCACGTCATCATGCGTAATAAGGAACATAAGGAACACATCATACATAACCTATATAATCATCATACATCATCATGCATAAGCATAGCATCAATCACACATCATTATTAATGCCACATCATACATCACCCATCACATCATCTATGACCTAAAAAAGTCAACTTACATTACCCCCGGGAATCTCCCAAGTCAAAGCCTACACTTTACATTTTCCCCAAAATTCTGAAAAATATTCTAAGTTTTAGGCGCATGGCCTTCTTGGTACATGGGAAACTACTGGGCGCATGGGGCACTATTGGGGCGCATGGGGCACTATTGGGGCGCATGGCCAACACTTAGGTGTTTGGGCATATTTCTAAGCGTATTGGCACTATGCAGGCGCATGAGTACCAAGGTGCATGGGTTTTCTGGGCGTCTGGACACTTAGTAAATTTTAGCCTAAATTTAGGCGCATGGATATTATTTGGGCGCATGGAACACTTAGGCAGTTTAAACCGTTGGGTGCATGGGTAGCCAACATACCTCAAAATCATTCTAATCCAGACCCAAACAACAAACTAACATGTTCTAAGCTTACATCTTACATTCTAAGCAACAGAACATGAGCATAACATCATCATAACATCATAAATACCAAAAATCACACCCCACCCGCAAACATACACACATAACATACGGGTGGAATACCCAAAAAAATAAAAACATTCATACATGTATTCCCATCCCCAAATTAGTTTTAAACAACTAAATATGGGGTTCTAGAACTCACCTTAGCAGCCTTTGGGTATGACTTCCTTCAAACCCGATTGCAAATTGAGTTCTACCACCTAAAACCCACCAATACACGTAAACGAACACATGAACAAACACACCGAGGCATAGGCTGGTTAAGAACATCACAAAACTAAAAATTCTTACCTTGAATTTGATCTTCTTATTCTCTTTCTTCAAAACCGAAGCTTCTATGTTCTTTCTCTCTCTACAACGAAAGATAGTTGATGTAACATGGTTATGGGCGGCCATTTTTATCTTTTGTACAAAATAATAATTAATTTTGTACCTTTTACACATTTGACCCCTCTACTTGGTTTTATTGCATTTCTTCTTTTTCTTCACTTTTATTCTTTCTTTCTCGTCTTATAAAAATATCTAGGTGTTACATGTTAGTTTTATAAATAAATTAAAGGGGTTATTTTGTAATTACTTTTTTATCAAATATTACCAAAATCAAACCAACCCTAGCCCCCCCCCCCCCCAAACCCCCATTCGGCTACAACCTTCATCCCAAACCCCTCAAGTTGCGATTTTGATCAAGAACAAGGCTTGGTATTCGGATTTAATTGAGTTTCAAGTGTTACAAGTTGTTTTCAAGTGTTAATCATCATCTATGCATATCTAAAGGTTAGTTTTGATTGGTTGTTCATAGTTTATGATGTAGATGAACCCTAATCTGAAAATTTGTGATGAAAACATGAAATTGATGATTGTTAGTTGTTGATATGATGTTACTAAGGTTGTATGAATGCTAGATTATGTTGATTATGCAAGAAATCCGTGGATTAATCATCTGGTTCATACGTTGCCATAAGAGGAAACTTTTTGTTCTTGGAATTCATGATTTGATGATGTTATGATGTTAGATACAATGCTTGATTGTTAGTTGATTGAATTGTGCAAGAAAATACATGAATTTGAGGTGTTGATCATGACTTACTAAAAGTAGAAACTTTTGTGAATGATGTTTGAGAATTGGAATGATTGGTGATGCGTAGTATGTTAGAATGAATGTTGTGAACTTGATTAGGTATAATTTTGATGAAATTATGATTGAATTGGATGCTAGATCACTTTTGGGTGTTACTTTCCCAAAAGAGAAACTTTATTATTTTAGAACATTGGATATGATGAATTGGGAATGCTTATGGTGTTAAGATTATGTTAGAATGATTGTTGATGATTTTAATGTGATATATGTGTTAACTGATTTGTATGGATGCTTGGTTAATCATGTAAGGAGTATAGATTGCGGTGATCATACATGATAATGAATTACGGATACTAATTAGGAGATCATGTTTGGGATTGGATGATTGTCACTATGAATGTTGATTGTAATGAACTAAGTGAATGTATGAAATTGTGATTGTCATACACACATGCGAATCTAAGGCCCCTACTTACTAGGATTGGCAGGGTTTAGGATGTAAAGTCGTGGGTAGCTTCACATGGCATGTAGTGCATGATTAAACTTCACGTATGAATTATTGTTGTGACATGTTTATATATATGTGTTAAGCATGTTGGTTTTTTGAGATTTGAATGAGTGTATATGATCCAATGTGGTATGATGACCTAGGTAGAACTTAGGTTGATAATCTGATACACGTGGATAATTTGTATGATACTCGTGTATGTTATGTTGTCATATATGATTAAACTGTATTTTTACTAATATGTCACCAATGGGTCAAATAGGTCAACTAGGTTAACCTAGGATTATTAATTTTTTTTGTGTACACGTACTTATATGCTTGTGTGTTCTAGGTAACCTTTAAAGGGTTGTTGTGACACCCTACACATATCCCACATCGGCCGTGGACATGAGAGATTCCTGATTCATAAGGAATGCCTTGCCTCTAACATCAATAACGCATTTTGGGCGTATTAGCTGTGGATGAGTGGAGAACTCCATAGTTAAGCGTGCTCAGGTGGGAGCAATCCAGGGATGGGTGACCTCTCTGGGAAGTTTTCACCCGGGCAACCAAAAGCAAATCCGTGAGCTCCTCGGGGGCAAAGCGGACAATATTGTTGATGCGAGGGGCCGGGTGTGATAGAATGGTATCAGAGCCACTCCTGTGCCGTTTGGGGTGTGGGACATACCTCACCAAGGATGGTGACTTCTCGGGCTCATCGAGGACGATGAGTCCAAACAGGGGGTGCTTTTGACACCCTACACATATCCCACATCAGCCGTGGACAGGAGAGATTCCTGGTTCATAAGGAATATCTGGCCTCTAACATCAACAACGCGTTTTGTGCGTGTTGGTTGTGGATGAGAGGAGAACTCCACAGTTAAGCGTGCTCAGGTGGGAGCAATCCAGGGATGGGTGACCTCTTTGGGAAGTTTTCACCCGGGCAACCAAAAGCAAATCCGTGAGCTCCTCGGGGGCAAAGCGGACAATATTGTTGATGCGAGGGGCTGGGTGTGACAGTTGTCTTTGCACCTATCACCAGTTCTCTTTAGTCATTATCTTTACATACCAGGTGAGTTCATGCCCCTTTATTTTATAAACCTTTTTTTCTCGGGGAGGTAGCATACTTGTACTCAAACACTATTTTATTATTATAAGTTGTGTATGTTTTAATATAGTGCTTAATACCTTGAAAGTCCTCAAACTTTCGGATCGTTAATAATGGTAACTATAGGAAAATCTTGGGTAGTACTAATGGGTCTAACGAGCCTCACCTATGAGACTCGAGGTCAAACAGGTGCAATATTGTCCTAGACACGACCATTCGTCACAATCTGGTAAGTCATGATGGGAGTCAATAAACGCAACACAGACAGCTTCGATCGTGAAATCACTATTGTTAATACTTGTGAATGTATACCAGCTATCTATTTCAATGCACTCTTATGTTATACAGTTGTTAATATTTTTTATAAAGGCAAACTCATGAACTCACCAACCATTGTGTTGACATTTTAGTATGTTATTCTCATGTCGTTAACTTTGCTTGCCATTAGGAGCACAACACGGGTCCAACATGCATTCTAAGACTCTATTTACAAGACATTACTATCGGTTGTGATTTATGGATTTTAAATTGTTGAGTTGGCGCGTGTTTTTCCAAATTATTCATTTTTATATTTTAGGTTTGTTTTAGTTACTAAACGCTTCTGCATGGTTTTCAAGTTTGAACACTGTTTGGTTTTTTTAAATGTGGTATATAGTGTTGTTCTGAGTAACTAGTGACTGTGATCCTGGTTTGTTCACATGCCTCACAGTAAAACTCCGCACGTGGATTTTGAGGGTGTGACACATGCAATATCAAATACCATATATTTAGTAATAGTACCATAACGAATCGTCAAAGCATGTGTAAATGTCAACTATCAAACGAATCGTCAAAGCATGTGTAAATATCAACTATCAAACGAATAATCAAAGCATATGTAAATATTAACTATCACTGTGACGTTCTTATGTCATTAAAATCACCAAAACTAAAATTGTGGAGTCCTCGTATACGTTCAAAATCAAACCGAGGCAAAGCGTGGGTGTAATCTCATTAATACATATATATGTATATGTATGTAAGTATATATATATATATATATATATATATATATATATATATATATATATATATGTATATGTATATGTATATATGTATATGTATATAAACATATATATATATACATACATATATATATGTATATACATATACACACACACACACACACACACATATATATATATATATATGTGTGTGTGTGTGTGTGTGTGTGTGTGTGTGTGTGTGTATACATATATATATACACACACATATATAATTCGATTTATTTTCGGAACCTGCAGGGTAATCAAATAGGGTAATAGAATGTAATGATTCATTTCATTCTCTTATTCATTCCATTCTTTCATTCATTCCACTCTTTCATTCATTCCACTACCCCATACTAAACAGACCCTTAGTTATTGTGTCGGTTTCTATATCAGCTTTAGAAAGAGCTATCATTTGAGCAAGTAAGTGTATGTGAAAATAAAGAGGGATTTAAGATGGTGAGATTGTGAAATCACGAGTCTGAGAAGCTCTGATACCAATTGTAGAACCTCTATGTTTCAATAGTAGTTTCACACCTAGAGATAATACTCTTACTAGATCAAATAAGAAACTAGACAAGAAAACTGTGAACAAAAGATATCAACACTCAAGAACACAAAGATTGGTTAACACTTAGCTATTTTTTTGTGCATAGTCAAATCTTCCGAAGTACTTCCTTCCTAGTACTTCATTGCATGCTTAGTGGTCTTTGGTTAGCATCACATTTAAGATAATCATCTTGATCTTACATACACGTATACATAAAATAATATATTTTTATATATGTGTAATAACGTTATTACAACAAAAAATTGATGATTTTAAATATTGATCAAAGGGTTAACATTTGATCATTGCCTTTATATATATATATATATATATATATAATATATATATATATATATTATATATATATATATATATATATATATATATATATATATATATATTATATATATATATATATATATATATATAATATATATATATATAATATATATATATATATATATAATTATATATATATATATATAATATATATATATATAAAAGAGTGTGTGTGTGTACACCCACATATACATCTATACATACATGTATGCATCTATATGTATATCTATGTGTATACATATATACATATATGTGTATATTATGAGTTACATATATGTAATTGCTTCATGCTTTTAGAAAAGTTACACATGTTAATTCTAATATGTCAAAACTACATTTCTTACTCATTATGATACATTGAATTATGTTATTCAACCCGATCTCACGTCTAGGGTACTTAACGTATATGTGCCTTACAAGTATCATATGTCTAAGTGTTGGCTAGATTGTTTTGCGAAGTAGATATATCACAAAAATAAAACCATCATAGCAAAAAAGAAAAATACATTTATGATAACAAGGCAATATAATAATATTAACAAATACTATCTTAGTGAGTGAGCTTAGTGAACACATAATTGTTATGATGTCATCTATTAATACTATCATGTTGGGCAAATACCATAAAGAGTTAATATGGTTTCAATTTTTATATAGGCTTGGTGAGCATATAATTGTTATGATGTCATCTATTAATAGCATCACGTTTGACAAATACCATAAAAAGTTAATATAGTTTAAATTTTTTATAATGGTCCATATATTATTTTTACAAGTAAAAATTCAGCATACTTTTAGTTTTGTTTTATAAATGTCCTTCAATTTTTTGTATGTAAAAACCAATATAGTTAATGTTTTTTCTCATAAAAATAGCTCAATAACATTTTATATAATAAAATCGCTTCACATGTTTAATTTTGAAGGAAACCATGAAAAAATATATTAAAAACAACTTCCGTAGCTTTTTTTACTTTTTTTTCCTTGTGTGGCTTATTAAATTATGGGAGCTCGTGCTTTGTTCGTTCAACGGTGCTGGAGCTAGAATTCGGCACGTTGCAAGCTTTATTTTTATAGTACTTAGATCTTGAGTTTTAAAATAGGACTTAAAACGAGTTGAGCTCGATCTAAAATTACTGAAACGATATGAATTGAAACTCCCATAAGTTACACGTAGGGATAAAAATGCACCCAACCAAAACAATTAATGCAAATGTTGGTTTGATTTTTTTGCATAGTTTGCTTGATGTTAACAAGTAAAGTGATTTAATGCGAAAATAATTGTTGAGTGAATTTTATATGAAAATATAGAATTAGAGTAAATTACAAATTTTATCATTTAAAATTATGGATCTTGTTTTTAAAATTTAATAATTACACTGAGCGTCCTTTATTTAAAAACTTATCATGTTTTATGTCCTTTCTACTAACTGAAGTTAACTTTTTCAGTTAGTTTTTTGTAAAAGACTATTTTACCCTTATTCCTTAAATGACGAAATCTGTAATTTTCACTAATATGTTATATTTTTTTCTTTTTTTATTTTATTTACTTTATTTCTCTCTAATTTTTTTTTCTCTTTTCTAACCACTTTTATTTTAATAAACTTATCTTCTTAATGGTCATTTTACCCTTGACTCTTAAAATGACAACTAAAGAAATAATCATAAATATTAGTTATTTTTATACCCTTTTGTTTAAAGAAATAATCATAAATATTAGTAGTAATTTAATCTTCATTTTTTATAAAATGTAATTTTATTTATAGATTTATATTTTCTTATAGTTTTTTTATTTGTTCAATTTGTTTATTACCTTTGTAATAAAATTAAAAGAAATTAGACAACTAAATTTTTAATTTTTTTGATACAAGATTTTTTAACCATTTCAAGTTATTTGGTTTAGGGTTTATATTCGAAACCGGTTGAAGAAAGTAAGATTTTGGTTTATGATATGAATTTTTATTTTTTTGTATTCAATCAAATGGTTTGTTTTTAAATATATATATAATGTGATAGCACGTTATTTTAATTTAAAATAAAATATACTAAAAAGTTACTAAAGAACTACTAGGAGTTTTTAAATAAAAAATCAGTCAATTGTTTTTATTAAATGTACTTTATTCTTGGTTTTATTTAAACTGTTAATAATATTTTTTATCAACAGAAATCAAAGCCAAACCACTTAAAAATTAAAACGAAACCGAAGCAAACAATTACTAAGGGTTTGCTTTGGTTTGGTTTTACGATTAAGTTTATTGAACCTTTTTCAGTAAAAACGCTTAAATACTCCATATATCTATTTTAATTATACATATAGCTCAATTTAGAATACTTATAACAAAGTAAAATATAAAAAAAGTCATATACTAAAATCATACGGTCTCTAATATGTTTCTAATATAAACCGTAAGTCAAACTATTTAAAATAATTGAAAATTGTTATACCAAAAAGGTAATAGAAAAACGATGATGAAACAAAATCGATTACTAGTTTAAATTATAACATAAAAAATATTGTAAGCTCTTCATCTTGTTCTCGTATGATTAGAAAGGTAGATAACTAATTTTTAAAAATAAAAAAATATAATAAATAAAAAACTATAGATAAAATTATGTTTTATAAAAAATATTTAAGTAATAATATTTCAGATAAGTTTATAAAATAAAAATTGATTGAAAAAGATAAAGTAAATAAAATAAAAACAAAATAGAAATAGTAAAAGATCAAGGAAAATTGTATATTTCATCATTTAAGGGATAAGGGCAAAATGGTATATTCACACAAAACTAACTAAAAAGTTAACTTTAGTTAGTAGAAATGACATAAAATGTGATAATTTTTTAAATAAAGGACGCTCAGTGTAATTATCAAAGTTTAAGAACAAGATTCATAATTATAAACATACGTAAATGACAAAACTTGTAATTCAGAATTACGTTGGTTTTATATGTGCAAAAATTGTTTAATGAATCTTACGAGATAAAAACTTAGGGTCAGTTGGTATGTGGTAATGGAATGAACGAAGGAATGTAATGAATAAGGGAATGAAATGGATAAGGGAATGAAATGAATCATTACATTCCATTGTCCTGTTTTGTTGCCCTTTGTTAACAAATTAAGCATACATTTGTTTTATTTGTTAGGTATAAAAAACGAAACAATGAAATGTAGAAGTAGTTATGATGGTGATGGCGAGCGGGGGTGGTGGTCGGAGGTGGTTTCCGGTGGCGGTGGTGGCGGCGGCGGTTTCGGTGGCGGTGGTGGCGGCGGCGGTTTCGGTGGCGGTGGTGGGGCCGGCGGCGGTTTCCGGTGGCGGTGGTGGCCGGCGGCGGTTTCGGTGGCGGTGGTGGCCGGCGGCGGTTTCGGTGGCGGTGGTGGTGGCGGCGGCGGTTTCCGGTGGCGGTTTCCGGTGGCGGTGGTGGCCGCGGCGGTTTCCGGTGGCGGTGGTGGTGGCGGCGGCGGTTTCCGGTGGCGGTGGTGGCCGGCGGCGGTTCCGGTGGCGGTGGTGGCCGGCGGCGGTTTCCGGTGGCGGTGGTGGCCGGCGGCGGTTTCCGGTGGCGGTGGTGGCCGGCGGCGGTTTCCGGTGGCGGTGGTGGCGGCGGCGGTTTCCGGTGGCGGTGGTGGCGGCGGCGGTTTCCGGTGGCGGTTTCCGGTGGCGGTGGTGGCGGCGGCGGTTTCCGGTGGCGGTGGTGGCGGCGGCGGTTTCGGTGGCGGTGGTGGCCGGCGGCGGTTTCCGGTGGCGGTGGTGGCGGCGGCGGTTTCCGGTGGCGGGTGGTGGCCGGCGGCGGTTTCCGGTGGCGGGGGTGGCCGGCGGCGGTTTCGGTGGCGGTGGTGCCGGCGGCGGTTTCCGGTGGCGGTGGTGGCCGGCGGCGGTTTCGGTGGCGGTGGTGGCGGCGGCGGTTTCCGGTGGCGGTGGGGCCGGCGGCGGTTTCCGGTGGCGGTGGTGGTGGCGGCGGCGGTTTCGGTGGCGGTGGTGGCCGGCGGTGGTTTCCGGTGGCGGTGGTGGCCGGCGGCGGTTTCCGGTGGCGGTGGTGGCCGGCGGTGGTTTCCGGTGGCGGTGGTGGCTGGCGGTGATTTTCGTCGGCGGTTTCAGCAGTAGTGGTGATAGACGTCGGCGGTTTCCAGCTGCAGTGGTGATAGACGTCGGCGGTTTCCAGCAGCAGTGGTGATAGACGACGGCGGTTTATGGCGACGGTGGTGGCCGGAGGTGATTTCCGGAGGCAGCGGTGGTTTCCGGAGGCAGCAGTGGTCTTAGGTGGTTTCTTGCGATGTCGGTGGTGGCCTTCGGAGGTGGGTTCTTTCGATGACAGTGGTGGCCTTCGGAGGTGGTTTCTTGCGGTGGTGGTTCCCAGCGGCGGCGGTGGCCTTCGGAGGTGGTTTCCGGCGGTGGTTTCCAGCGGTGGTTTCCGGCGCCGGCAGTGGTCGATGGTGGTGCCCTTAAGTGGTTTCCAGCGGCGGCGGTGGCGGTGTCCGGCGATAGTGTTCCCAGGGTAATGGTGGTCGGCCGCGGTGGTGGCCGGTGGTGGTTGTTGTGGAGGATGGTGTTGGTGACTAATGATGGAAGAAGGTATGGAATGAAAAAAAGAAGGGGGAGTGGATGGAATCCCACTTGATTGATTTCATCATTAAGATTATGTTGCTATGTGGTAATGGAATGAACGAAGGATTGAATGAATAAAAGAATGGAATGGATAAAAGAATGAAATGAATCATTACATTCTATTGTTCCGTTTGGTTGCCATTTAGTAATAAATGAATCATATCTTTGTTTTATTGTTAGGTATAAAAATCGAAACAATGAAGTGTAAAAGTAGTTATGATGGTGATGGCGAGCGTGGGTGGTGGCCGGAGGTGGTTTCCGACGGCGGTTTCTAGTGGTGGTGGTGCTGGCTGGCGGTGGTTTTCGTTGGCGGCAGTTTCCAGCAGCAATGGTGGCCGACAACGGTGTTGGTGACTAATGATAGAAGAATGTATGAAATGAAAAAAAAGAAGGGGGAGCGGATGGAATGGATTTGAGGGAATTGAATCAACTACGTAATGATTTATTCTATCACATCTACCAACCAAACATGTCTTTATTCATTCACCATCAATGGTTCATTCCATTCCGTCCCTCATTCATACATACCAAACGCTACCTAATAACTTTTACACATGCTTTCTATATATACATATAGTACATTTATAAAACCTTTAAAACCCATAACAATTGGGTCAGGCCACAAAATTATTTGCATTGTAACATATATTTCAATTTTTTGAATATTAAAAATTGAAAAAATAATACAATAATACTTTTTTAGTTGGTGGATACAATTGGTTGTTTGTATCACCGACTAGAGATACAATGATATAGTGATATTCATTAATTTTTCTAAAACATGGCGATACACACTTGATGCATCACCTTGAAGTTGATACCTGGTCTTTTTTTATTTTTGACAGTTTCAAATATATCAGTATTGCTAGTCAGAGATACTTGATGCGATATATGAACATGTGTAAATGCTTGGTTGATAAAATTTTTGCAAAACTTCAAAGTTAATTGCTATATTGTAAACAAGATTAGCCAAATGTTTAAACAGGTCATTTTAACAAATATTTTTGTTGACATAATTAAACATCAAAATCTACAAAGTTTAGAGTTTTGGGTCATTTCTGGATTTGTTTACATGAAGTTACAATGGCTCTTGTAAGCAGAGATTAGAGAATATGTGATGAACAGCAAGGGCAATGAGGGAGAAGAGAATAGAGAATATGTGATGGTTATGGCAAAGGAAGAAATAAGATTTGATGAAGATATGCACTACATTAATTTTTTAAACTTGGAAGTTGTCTAACATAGCAAAAGATCGTTTAAAGATTACACCAAGGATGTTGCAGGTCTCATGACTATCACCGATGTTTAGTAGCATTGGTACCCACTCGTGTCATGCATCAAGCTCAAAAACCACCCATCGGTCATTGTTTATGAATGAAAAACAAAAAGGTTTTCATTATGGTAAATGTTGGTCAAAATGTTTATTTTGGTGATTTTAACAAGGATAACATTAACTCAAGCCTTCACATAGGCTATAAGATATTCTCTGGAACTACAACAAAACAACAGAAATCAAGATCTGTGTAAGCAATTCGTTCAATCAAAAGAACCAATTGACATTCAACTTTCTCATAGAAGGTAAAATATGGGATTCCCTTGCTACTTCAACTGCAAAGAAACGAGATATCTTTGTGTGGATTTAGAGTGATGTGACGTTTACATGTCACACAGGGATAAACAGGGGAAACAGGGGACGACCATCAGCAGTCTGTGGGTGGAAACCAGGAACTCTACCATAATCCACCAACCTAAGAAACATAACATATTTACTTCTAAATGACAGCAAAATCACAATTTTTTTTGACATACTTTAGATTCAGAAACTACCAAAAACAAACAGCAGTAAATTAGAGGCAGACTACAATAAGCTGTTGTTACTTGTTAAAGAAAGAGCTTCAGATGTTGGCAAGAAAGCCATAATCCAAAACCAAATGTTTACAAATCATGTCTTCGGATGCAAAGAAACATCAAAGATAATAGACATTAACAATAATAATAATAACAATAAGATCACCACATATTCACATTGCATCAAAGAAGAAGAACACCAGCCTTGTTAGCATATCTCAACTCCAAAAGCCAAAGTGAAACGCAATAACATCTTATTTCTACATCATACTATCACTTTCCATAATAACATATAAGAATCAAACTATCAAAGCAGTCAGGAACAACAAAACCCTCATACCCAAAAACACAAAACTTTCAATTCAAGTATAATCAAGCTCAAATTTACTTGAATTCAAAAGTCGGTGGCATAGGGGACTCAAAACTCTCCAGAACCTCACTCTTGGCCTTCGGCTTCACTTCATCCTGCTTCCCCCAAACAAGCCCCCAAACCACGACGAAGAAGAAGAAGAAGAAAAAGAAGAAGACGACGGATCGGGCGTCGGGTCGGGTTGCTGGAACCCGGGAGGCATATTGATATTACTCCCTTGTTGAGGCACGTCTTCAATCATGACAGGCATGGGCTGCTGGGCGCTAAGGAACTTATTAAGCATGATCCCGGCGCCTTCGATGAGGGCTAGCAAAACGCCCCCAAAAGCGGCGGATCTGGCGGCTGGGCCCAGCCCCTGGCGCATCTGGAGGAAGCCTCCGGTGGCGGCGCCGGCGATGATGGAGTTCCAGGGGTCCTCCTTCTGGCGGAGGTAGACCATGGAGCAGTCGAAGGTGGAGAAGAGGCCGCCCCAGACGGCGAAGCTGCCCCCGACGCGGGGGGCGTTCATGCGGACGGCGTCGATGCCGCCGTTGAGGCGGTGGCCTTTTGGGGAGTTGAAGGTGCCCTTGAGGTAGTGGAAGGCGGAGCCCCCCACGGCGCCCATGCCGAAGGCGCCACCGATGTCGTCCAGTATGCGATCGGGGCATGGCTCTCGGGAGGTTTCAGGGGTGCCCATGGCTGTGATTGATCAATCAACGAATGGCCGATCTATCTCAAAGGGACAATTTAGGGTTTATGTATGATACCAGGGTTTATACTTTATTATTTATTTATAGGCTTTCTTTGTTGAACACCAAAGTCGAAAGCGTAGTGGTCTCGGGAGGGTTCTCGAGGCGCCCCTAGGATATTGACTGATGAGCAAAAAGATCCCTCATGTTTTTTAGATTTACTCAAAATAATCCATTAGATTTGTGTAAATGTCTCGCTATTATTGGGTATCATCCTATCTTCAGCACTTGCTGAAGTAGTATAATGATTAGAAGACCGCAGTCTCTTACTTCTATAACAAAATAATTACAAGAGTCAAAGGGCTGATCTGAAAGTTGCTAAGCTTAAGGGAGCGTATTGTTAGATCTATGAACAATTGGTCTAGATTCTTTTGTACAGGCTAAGCACTTTAATCAGTGCTTGTAATAAACTCTTGTTATTCATTACTTTGATGTATGCATTATGTATATAGGTTAACTCATATATGTGTTGGTTTATGTGTATGATTGCAGGTTCAAACATCATACTTGGTCAATTTTAGAAATTGACTAGTGTGAGAAACATCTACGGATGAACATTTATGTTCTTCCGTAGATAATCATCTCACAAGAAATACATCTGAGGATCCTTTACAAAAGAACACTTCGGTGCAAATGAAGTCAAGGGAGTGTTATGAAACCAAAGACCCACATATGAACAACTTGCACTCCAATGAAGAATACCATGTGAAGACTCCTACGAAATGGTAAAATCCTGTGAAAGACAAAGTTCCCGCAGAAGACCAAACACTTGTACTTGCATCATCAAGAGAATATAATCAACAATCAACTCCTGACATGAGAAAAAATCAACAACATCAGTCTAATCAACATCAATCTCATCAACCAATAACATCTCAAAGATCTTTCAAACAACTTAGATAACCAACTCATCCCCACAAGCCACAAATGCAGTAGAAGGGCCTAGTAATTCAAAAGAAACTGGGTAGATCATTTTACAAGATGGAACTTATGACTAGAGCATGTATGAGAGGGAAGTGTTGGAAGAGCATCAAGATCTAATGGCCAACATGGAGAATAAAGTTCCACCTATGGCTAGAGAGGTAAGAGATAGACTATGTTCATCATTATGTGTTTAAGAAAGTTGAAAGATATAGAGTCCATGCTCAACAACCGGCTAAAAAAGTTAAAGAAACATTGATTTGAAATGAATCTCATGTAAGAGAGCATAAACTATATCAAATCAAAATTAACTCTTCACAGAAAGATTAGGGGCTATTTGTTTTTGGGCTGACCCGGCTGACTCGGTCAGCGGGTCAGCCCATTTGATTTCGGCTTCAAACCTGGCTGACGGGTCTTTAGTGCTGACCCGGTCTCTAGTGCTGACCCAGACCTTGAAAAAAAAGTGTTGACCGGTTGACTCGCAGGCCGCCACCCCCTCCAACCCGCAGGCCGCCGCCCCCTTGCGATGGTGGTTTCGACCGGTGGTGTGACTCCGGTGGGTTTTGTTACTTAAATAATGAATCATTTCGGTCCCAGTCAGATACTAAATCAAACAACCAAGTTTTAGTCAGATGCATACCAGTCAGAACTTCTAACTGGGTCAGCTTCTAACTCAGTCAGATCTTACCCAGTCAGTGTAATCAAACAGCCCCTTAGATAAACTTGTTTTTTAAAATTATAGTTTAAAAGCCCAAGTTGAGAATCTAACCACTTCTTTAAAAAAATCCATGGCTGATCATGCATCAACCCAAGTGAAACTTCAAAAGTTTCAACTTTCATCTCAACAATATGAGAGATTATTAAATTCTTATATTATACAACTTTCATCTCAACAAAGAACAGGTACGGGTTGGGATACAATGTTGTTGCACTCCCTCTGAATGATAATTATACAACTTTACCTAAAACAATGACAAGCAGTTTGTCAAATCATTTGGTGTCATACACCAAGTTTGAATCAAATCTAATCAACTGGTAATTAACAATGATTTTGAGGTGAGTGAAACTAAGTCTTTTGAATCAAAACAGTCAAACAAAATAACTCAAAATTTGAATTTGATGAATGTGATGACTTGGATGATTCTAATAAACATGATGATAAATGTGCAGATGAACTGGATATTGGTAAGAATGTTTCATTTGAACCAATCATTCCCAAAGTCCTTAAAGAAACCAAGCTGCCTTATCCTCCTAAGCAAAGAAACATGTTGAAAACTATTTGCAAGAGAATAGCTCAGTTGAATAAAGGACTTAAAAAACTTCACAAGCACCAAAAACCTTCAACAGAAGTTAATAAGAAGTGCACATCTACAGAAGAAGTAAACACATCATCCATAGAAAAAGAAAGCAACCACAATCCGTAGAACTTTTCTAGAAGAAGAAAATTTCTTCATCAGTAGCAGATCTGCAAAAGAACAAATCTATTGAGTCAGTAGAAGATCTGCGAAAGCTAAAGGCAGCAACCAACAAGAAAAGATAATAGAAAGTTGTGAATCCTAAGCAACCAAATTCAGCTAATAAAAAAGAACTCTTAGATATTATGTCAGGAAAGGGGAAGGTGTCGTCTACTTCAAAAGTTTGAAAAAAGGGTTGAAGACTCAAAAGGTAGCAAAAGAAGAAGAAGTGCTTGATTCTGAAAATGAGTCAGAGGAAAAGTAATACAAATGGCGTGACATGAAAAATCACAACATTGAAGACTGTTACTTCAGTAGTTAT
This sequence comes from Flaveria trinervia, assembly GCA_025506515.1. Taxonomy (NCBI): domain Eukaryota; kingdom Viridiplantae; phylum Streptophyta; class Magnoliopsida; order Asterales; family Asteraceae; genus Flaveria; species Flaveria trinervia. The sequence continues at coordinate 50,173,397 of CM046444.1, read as the reverse complement.
TGCTCTGTTTGCAATATGAAAATATCACATGACTTCTGACTGCTACTTCAATAAACATTATGCAATTTGAAAAATAACCATTCCATTTAGGAATGTTATTTTAACAAAAAGAACAAGACAAAGAGAACAAAGAAGCAACAATCTGAGATGGCTAAATCAGACTCTCAATCCAGTGATTGTCAAGAAGATTCTAAATCAAAGAACCAGCAGGAAAAACAAAAGTTGCCAAAACCAAAGAAGAAAACATCTGCTGATGGTAAACATTTGAAGAAAGAGAAACCACATTCAAAAAAATTTGGATTTGACATATAAGAAAGCAAATACTAATGATACTTTCTTTGATCATTTTGAAAAGGGTACTCACATACCACACTCAAAATCAAAAGATGGTGAAACTTTCTACAGTCAAGGTTCATCATTAAAATCAAGGTAACAAATAAACAAAGAAAAGATGAATGAAGAAGAGATAAGAAACAAGAACAAAGTTCCACAAGCTCATCTGCAACAGAATCATCCTCACCACAAACAACACATAAGGAATTAATTAAGTCTAAAATTAATACTGAAACATCAAGACTCATTCATGAGGAGTTACAATTTTAGTCACGACTGGAAAACCCAAGATCATTAAGGCTTGGGTTCCCAATTCTAATTGATTTCTTTATGTGTGCAAGAACAAACATGGAGAGCTGACAATAAGTGGTATATTGACAGTGGTTCTTCCAAGCATATGATAGGAAATTATTCTCTTCTCCATGACTTCAAATATAAAAATGCCTCTTATGTGGCATTTGGTGGGGATAAGAAGGGAGGTAAAATTGTTGGTGAAGGAATAGTAACTAATGGTATGCTCAAATTTGAGAAAGTAAATTACTGTGAAAATTTACAATATAATTTACTGTTACATTCTTAAGCCAGGTTTTTTAAATTTGTGATCAAAATTATACCACATTATTAAATAACATTAACTGTTATATTCTTAAGCCAGGTTTTTCAATTTCAGAAGACTAGATCCTTCTTAAAGCATCAAGAAAAAGAAAACACATATGTTTTGGATATGAACAATACTGCACTCACAAGCAATGAAACATGCCTACTGTCTAAGTTATCAGAAGATGAATCTCAGGAAGGCTTGTTCATTCCAACATGAAGAATATGAATAAATCAGATTAAAGGCATTGCAAGGCAATCTAGTGCACCAAGAACTCCACAACAAAATAGAGTTGCTGAAAGAAGAAACAAAACTCTTATAGAAGCAGCAAGGACAATGCTAGCCGATTCACAATTGCGAATCACCTTTTAGGCTGAAGCAGTGAACATAACATGCAATGTTCAAAACAAGACATTAATTGTCAAAGAACATAATAAAACACCATATGAGGTTTTATTTAAAAGAAATCCTTATGTATGATATCTTAGAGCTTTTGGGTGTCATGTGTCTATTTTAAACACAAAAGAACAACTGGCAATGTTTTTAAAAAAAACCCTATTATGGTTTCTTTGTTGGATATTCGTCAACATCTAAATCATATAGGATTTACATTTCACAACAAAACATTAAGGAAGAAACACCTAATGTGTCATTTGATGAATCCTTATTTCTGAAATCTGTTAAATCATGGTTGTTTGATATAGATGCACTCACAAACTAATTTTAACTCTAGTATATAAATACCGCAGGTTCTATGAATACATAGTATCGTTTGTGCCTCCAAACATGATTGAAGTGTCATTATCTGCTGATCCTCCAAGAACTCAAACTTCATGTGTTATTGAACAATAAACTACAAGACATGCAAATAATACAACACAAGACCAACCAAATAGATCTACATCCTCGGATGAAAACACTACATTAGTAGTTGCTAACTCTACATCCACAGATTAGTATTCTACATCCAGAGATATGGTCATCAACAGATGTTCCATCCACATCAGTAGATATTCCACACATCGGAGATTGTCTATCACATTCTAAAGAATTAATATTAGCAGGTAATAAATACCATCTGTCGATGTTCCTTTAGAAGGCGTTCACAA
>CM046444.1:50137902-50171257 GCA_025506515.1 Flaveria trinervia | reverse complement strand
ATGTTGTGTCAGGTATGTTTCTAGTAAACCAAACTTGTGCCTCTGTATGTTTGATTCCGGTGCTAGTAGCAGTTTTATTTCAACTACATCATGTGCCAAGTTACTTTTAGTAGTAGAAAGGTTAGTGCATCATTTGATGTAGAAACTGCTATTGGTAAGTCCACTAGAATTACTAATGTGATAGAGGACTAGGCTATAGAACTAGAAGGTCATAGGTTTGCTGCTAGGTTACACGTGATGCCCTTAGGTGGATTTGATGTAGTACTAGGGATGGACTGGTTAGCAACCTATGAAGCAAACATCGTATGTCGCAAGAAGATGATTCGATTAGTTGCGTCCAATGGGAGTTTGGTTACGATTTATGGATATCGCGTTACTACGATCCCGAAGATGATTTCGATGGCGGTGGCGGGGAAGTGCATGAAACGTGGATGTAGTGCCTACTTGGCTATGTAAAAGATGTAGATGCGTCGTACCACAATTATCCGAGGTACCAGTGGTGTGCGACTTCCAGGACGTATTCCCGGAAGATTTACCCGGCGTGCCACCAGATCACGAGATTGAGTTCTAAATTATTTGATACCGATGCTCAACCCGTTGGCAAAGCACCAAATCGATTAGCCCCTACTGAGATGAAGGAACTCAAGAGCCAGTTATAGGAGTTGATGGATAAGGGATTCATTCGACCGAGTATCTCTACATGGGGTGCTCCGGTATTGTTTGTAATGAAAAAGGACGGAAGTATGCGAATGTGCATTGACTAGCGAGAGCTGAACAAGTTGACGGTGAAGAATCTGTACCCCTTACCAAGGATTGACGACTTGTTTGACCAGCTCCAGGTGCCAGTTGGTTCTCGAGAATAGATTTACGATCTGGCTACCATCAATTAAAGGTGAAGGAACAAGACATTTCTAAGACAGCTTTCCATACGCGTTAAGGACACTACGAGTTCCTCATTATGTCTTTTGGTCTAACTAACCCGTAAGATGCCTTTAAGGATTTGATGAATCAAGTATGTCGGCCGATGTTGGATAAATCAGTGATTGTGTTCATTGATGATATTCCGATCTACTCAAAGAGCGAAGAAGAGCATGCCGGTCACATTCGAGAGGTGTTGGATACATTAAGAAGGGAGAAGTTGTATGCAAAATTCTCCAAGTGTGCGTTCCGTTGCACGAAGTTCAATTCTTGGGTCATGTGGTGAATCCTGACGGGATTATGGTAGACCCCGCAAATGTGGAGGCAGTGATGCAATGGAAGTCTCCGAAAACGCCATCCAAGATTCGTAGTTTCTTGGGGTTGGCGGGATATTATCGATGGTTCATTCAAGACTTTTCCAAGATTGCTTCTCCACTAACCAAGTTGACCTGAAAGGATGTGAAGTTTATATCGGGTCAAGCTGAAGAGCAAGCATTCAAGGAGTTAAAGGCAAGGTTTACTCAAGCTCCTATTCTGTCATTACCCGAGGGAAGCGAGGATTTGGTGGTTTATTCAGATGCTTTCTACTCAAGGTTAGGGTGTGTGTTAATGCAGAAAGGGAAGGTTATAGCCTATGCATCCCGACAGTTGAATGTTCATGAGGTCAATTATCCTACGCATGACTTGGAGCTAGCAGTCGTGGTCTTTGCATTGAAGATTTGGAGGCACTATCTGTACGGGACGAAGTGCACCATTTTCACTGACCACAAGAGCTTGAAGTACTTCTTCGAGTAGAAGGATCTGAACATGAGGCATAGATGATGGTTGGAGCTTATAAAAGATTAGGATTATGAGATCCATTACCATCTGGGCAAAGCCAACGTGGTGGATGATGCTCTTAGCCGAATGGAGAGGCCCGAGCCAATTCAGGTGAAAGCATATCATCTAATCATGACCTTTGATGTAATGAAGCAAGTCAAGGAGTTTCAAAATAAGGTATTAAAAGAAGATCATCTAAACTCTAAAAGAATGAGAGGTCTGGTTGGGGAATTGGGTGAAAACACACTTGGTGTTAAAACCGATCTGGACGGGTTTGGATTCCTCGTTAGGGATCTAGTGTGAGGATTATGGATGAAGCTCACAAGACTCGATACTCCATTTATCCTGGTGCCACAAAAATGTATCAAGATATGAAGAAAGATTATTGGTGGCCGGGTATGAAGCGTGACGTGGTGGAGTATGTGAGTAAGTGCCTTACTTTTTGCAAGTGAAGGCCGAACATCAAAAGCCGTATGGGAAGATCCAACCTTTGGATATACCGGAATGGAAGTGGGAGCACATCACCATGGATTTCATTACGAAGCTGCCACGTACTCCGAAGGGGTACGATGCCATATGGGTGATTGTCGATGTTTGACGAAGAGTGCCCACTTCCTACCGATCTGCAAGACATATTCATCCAAGAGGTTGGCCGACCTGTTCATCAAGGAAATTGTAACTCGTCATGTGTGCCGGTTTCCGTTATTTCTGATCGTGACACCTGGTTTACCTTTAAATTATGGAGAGAAATTCCACGATGCCATGGGGACGAGGTTACAGATTAGCACGACTTATCATCCCAAAACTTGGTCAGTGAGAAACGACTATTTAGATACTGTGATTGATTTTGGGGGAAGTTGGGATGACCACTTACCGTTAGCTAAATTCTCATACAACAACAACTATCATGCCAACATTGGTACGCCCCATACGAGATGTTATACGGTAGGAGATGCAGAACACCCGTTTGTTGGGGTGATATTTGTCAGAAGGAATTGGGGAGCGTCGAGGTCATCGAGGCTATGACTGAGAAGCTTGAGAAGATTAAACCCTTCATGAAGGCAGCTAAAGATAGGCAGAAGTCGTATGCCATAAACAACGCAGACCGATTCAATTCCAGGTGGGTCACCGGGTTATGTTGAAGGTCTCACCTTGGAAGGGTATTATCTGATTCAGGAAGCGGGGCAAGTTGAGCCCAAGGTATATAGGCCCTTTTCGAATCATTGCTCGAGAGGACGTGGCCTACAGATTGGAGTTACCAGATTAGTTAAGTGGAATTCACCCGACATTCCATGTATCTCACCTGAGCAAGTGCTTAGCTGATGAAGACAAAATCATTAGTAATTTATCAAACGAAATGCATTAACTTAATATAAACATTTAATACATGGTTTTTCAATACAGAATACAAAAGTAAATAAATACATAAACATCTACTATTTACTTTTATCCTGAATACTCGGCTCATCACATGGAGGTGCAGAAGTAGAAGCTGGCAGATCTTGTCTGTTCTTTGATCTTTTCTCTTGCCCTGGAGCTGAGACAGATTCAGCTGCTTCTCCTCCGTCAGTGTCATCATCTTCGTGCCATTCTTCAGTTTTCTCTTCGTCAGTTTCACTCTCATCATCATCATCATTGTCTTCATCATCATCATCATTTCTGTCCCCATCCTTATTTTAATGGCTCCTCCTTCGATCCTTTCAGCTTTAGCAAAATGGTCTTTTTAGCCTTTTCCAACTCTCTATTTTCTTCCCTGAGGTGACGCTTTGAGCTTGGAGAAGGGCTATCTCATTGCTCTGGGCAGTCATCTACGGGCCTGCCTTTCTATCACTTGAGCCTGCTCTGCAATTTGGTGAGTTTGAGCACAGTCAGGTCAGTGAGCTGGCGGATTTGGGAGGCCTTTTCCTCATCGGCAGCCAGCAAACGCATTACCATTCTGTTTAGTGCTGACAACTATTCTTCTACCGCAACTGTAGGTAGAGGTGATCTGTAAGTGAATGAGGGATAGACTGAGGGCTCGGTTTGGTGGCTAGTAGTGGTGGTGGTGGTTGTGGTGAATATGGGGTCAGGTCGGGATGATAGTGGTGGTGAGTGAGGGGTGAATGATGTAGTGGTGGCTGGGATCTGTATTGTGGTGGTCGGTCTGGTGGTGTCTGTGGTTGCTGTGGGGGCTGTGGTGGCTATGGTGGTGGATGGTGTGTGTTGAAGAGGTGGTAGTGGTGGTGGTGGTGGCTGTAGTGGCTGAGGTAGTAGTGATGAAGGTCAAACGACGCTTCTTCTTGGTTTCTGCCCATGGGGTTGAGCCATCCGTTTTCTCCTCGTTCCCTTCGAGGTGGATGCTCCCCCTCCTACCCTGCCGATTGACCCTGGAGGAGAATAGGTCGTCGGTCTCTGTCTCTCCAGAGTCTCTGGGTGCTCACCAACCACCCGAAGCCTATATACTGTGGGAACCACTTTTCTTCCCACAGTCTGTGTGAGGGCTCCTCATCAGACTCTTCTTCTTCTACTTCTGTCTCAAGGACAAAATCATGATGAAACCCAGCTGATTCGGTAACTTCTGCAGCCGGGGCGGATGCTGGAGGCACGACATCAGACGTAGTGCCTCTCTGTGGAACAGGCATATTGTCTCCGCACCCCCACTATCATCATCATCTGAATCATCAGTGGGTAGGACAATTGGCTCCACGTCGGAGTCACTGTCCTCGTGACGCCATTGGCGTCTCCCTGGTGCCACATAACTTTCATCTGCTAAATGGCCAATCAGCCTCTTTGCCTGGGGCTTCACTTGCTTGCCCCGGTACACCACCATCCACCCAAAGTAGTGTCATCCATAAGTTCCAAGTCACTGCATCGTGACTTTCCTTGGGGAGCAGAGGCAGCTTCTCATTGAATATCATCTGAAGAAACCTTGGATACATACAAAAACTTCTTTCCTTTTGCTTCAATGTTCTCTACCAATAAGCAAAGATCATATTCGAGAAGCTGAAAGGGTGGTTCAGCACCAGAGCCACGAAGGCATTTTGTATTGATCTGATAGGTCATCGAAACCACCCCTTCTCGAAGAAATGCGCTTAAGAATCACATGTGCCAGATATTTGTATTGTGGGCACAGGTTGCTCTTATTTAGCACCCTTGAGTTAATGTCCCCCGCATACTTGATTCGGAGGAAACACCCTCTCACTGTCAAAGGATGTAACTTAGTGGGGTGAGTGGAGTCATCCCCAAACTCAAGGATTCTTGGATGTCAGTAGCGGTAATGTCGATAGCTTGACACATAATGGTGCTTCGGATGTTGTATGGCTCACGAGAGCGATCCATGAGGCATTCTCCCAGAATGCCTGGTGTAGTGATTTGTAAGGCGTGCACGGTGTAGATATAGCCTTATGTATCCGTGAGCGTTTGAGGAAGGCTATAATCTCGGAGAACTTGGCCCCGTTCCGAGTTGTGTGGTCCAAATGGGCACATATGTTGTGCTTTGGATTAAGAGACCATCTGTCAGCCATTTTTCCTGAAACACAAAACACATGATCATTAGTACATAATACATCAGAATTCAGTTCTAAGTGTAGTGTTCACTTCCATTCTGATTCATTCATGTGAATGAATCATGCGACTGGAGTCATTCGTTGTTCTTAAGTACGACTGAGTCATTCGGTTGAATGAGACATGCGATTGAGTTCAATCTGGCGACTGAGTCTTCGATTGGTTTAGTCGGCCAACTGAACTCATTCGGGTGGTTCATTCGGCCGAATGAACCAATCGCAAGGTTCAATCGTGCGACTGGAGTTCATTCGAACGACCAGTTGCTTGCCCCACTGTTCGATCGCCTGTGGGGGTCGAACTTGACCAATTTAAGTCATTTAACAGTGTTTAATGGTCTATTAGACTCGCCTACTGGTCACTAATAACCTATTAAACTTAATTGTAACACTTGCTTAGTTTACGGAGGTGATTAGGTCATTTCACAGTTTGGTTCTTGATTCAATCGAGTGTCTCTTATGTAGGTTCTTTAATCTTCTGATTTTGGTAAGATTCACGAGTAATGTACCTATAAAATCGTCACTCGAATGTAAGAAACTCAACAACAATGTAAATCAGGATCTATAGCATTTTTGGCAGAGTAACGGGAAGAATGCGATTTGGGTGCGATTTTGGTGTGATGAGGAACATGCGATCGACGGAGGCCCTTAAATACTAAACCTAAGTTCAATCGGCCGACTGGCCTCATTCGCTCAGTTCATTCGGGTGACTGAGTCTCAGTCGTACGATTAGCCTAGTCAATCGCATTCAGTCGGCCGACTAAGTCTCAGTCGGTCGACTTCCTCATTCGATCTCTTTCATTCGCATCTCAGTTGACCGACTGAGCCTCAGTTGGTCGACTGCTTCATTCTCCCCCTTCTATTCGGTCGAATGGAACATTCTCATGTCCATTCGGCCGATTGGGAGCCATTCGCATGTTGGTCCATAACCATGATCCAATCGTGCGAATGGGTCACACTTAGTGAGTTTACAGTCATTTTGAACATTTTACTTTTAAGACCCTTTTAACTTTTGACAATAACATTATAAGCTCTTAACCAATTCAGTCACCTCAGACGTGACTCTTTTAAAACACGTTGTCACCTCTGACGTGACTCTTTTAAACACGTTGTCACCTCTGACGTGACTCTTTAAACTTTGAAAAACATGTGGCCATCTCAGACATGACCCTTTTTGGTGAGTTAATTCCATTCTGATTTTCCTGATGTAGTTCGACAGACACACACACTTAAAGATTAAACTAGAAACTTAAACTAAATACACAAATAAAATTGTTTTGGACTTTTTGTGAGAGATAAAACCCTAAGATGGAAATCTACGGGATTTGGTTCCGGAATCGAAAGCTTCAACTTAGATTGACCACACCTGGACCAATCCAATTTTGGAATCATACAGGAACATCAAATCATTTGGGACTTGTTATCAAACTCTTTCGATGCTCAATTCTTGGGTTCATCCAGAGTCATCAGCAGCTTTAGGGAATCATACTGGAACTCTTAGATTACCACATTGATTTGAACTTTCAAGAATTGTAGCCATAATGATTGTCAATATGTTTGTCCACTTAAATCTATACACAGACTCTTGACTCAAACCGGTGATTGTTTTTGGTTTATTTAATTCAACGAACATTTGTGGATCCCACACTTATATGGTAATCAACATCCCTCAGGAGCTTTTGAGCGGTCTAGGGTATTGTTACAAGAAGAGACTATTCTTAGATCTTTCATAGAGAAACCAGCCCTCAGGTCAGTGCCATCGCACAGCAAAGAGGCGGCAAACAACAATGAATTCTAGAATATCTCGGTTATGCTTATCCTCAGGTCAGTGCCATCGCACAGCAGAGAGGCACACAACCTATCTCCTTGTTAGAGCAGCTTTTATTTTGCACCAAATGCACCAACAACATAGGTCATTAGCTTGATAGCATTTTTCTTTCATTTTTTTTCGTGCTTTGCTCTATTTATGGTCAACCGCACACATTTGTGGCGTTTACATGCTCATTACCCCTTATTGGAATATTATTGATTGTGTTAACCAGTGATAAGATGGAAGCCCACAGTCAGTTGAACAGTTTAGTTTGATCTTGAGATCACCAGTCCGGTCTAATCATCTATTGTGTTGAATCTACCGACATATCAATTATGGTCTAGCAACCTCTAGGTCTACTCTCATTGTGTTACCTTAGGAGTTACCAGTTTTTCTATCATCTTCCATTTTATATTGCTTAGACTACACAGACTTATACTTTGAATTTTTTGTCATCTTTTCTAAATTAGGATTTTAAAGTCCCTCTTGACTTGTTCCTGTGTACTATCTTATTCCAAAGGGTTTGAATCGGTATCACAGATACGATCTACTTGTATCAGCTTTCCACTCCTTCTCCCTCGGTTTCCTTTTCTTTTCTTTTGTTTTTAATGTTGCTTGCTGACTTATTCTCCCCCTAAAATACTAAAATCAAACCTGGTTTAATTATTTTAGGATTTTAATAAAACAGCAAAATAACATGAGTTTAATTTAAACAGACTAAAATAAACAACTAAAATAAAATAAAAAAGAAAAATTAACTAAACTACATCGGACTACACATGATCATCATCAGGAATAACATCACTTATCTTTTTAACGCCGTTGACCTCTAGCAGATATTGAAAACGTGGTTATCAAAGGCTTTAGTATAGAGGTCAGCGCGTTGAAAATCAGTATTAATTTTTACCACATCAATTAAGTTCTTTTCGAAACAATCTTGTATGAAGTGATATTTAATACCGATATGTTTGGTCTTAGGATGTTGGACCGGATTTTTAGTTACTACAATTGCAGCAGAGTTATCTACAAAAATAGGAGTAGAATGGAACGTTAAACCGTAATCCCGCATTTGCTGTTGAATCCAGATGATTTGTGAACAGCAACTTGCAGCAGCAACATATTCGGCTTCACATGTTGACAATGCAACCGATGTCTGCTTCTTACACTGCCAGGTAATTAATCTTCTCCCAAAGAATTGAACCCTGCTGATGTAGACTTGTAGTTCATCTTGCAGCCTCCGTAGTCCGAGTCACTATACGCCGTGAGCTCAAAATCATCATCATGAGGATACCACAACCCCAGTGTGGGTGTACCCTTTAGATAGCGAAAAATCCTTTTGACCCCGATCAGATGATTGACCTTAGGTTTAGCCTGATATCTAGACATAAACATGTCGCATACATGATATCAGGTCTAGAGGCAGTGAGATACATGAGGGATCCAATCATTCCTCGGTACATCGTGGCATCCACCAGATCTCCATTTTCATCAGGGGCTATGTCGTGATTCGTAGCCAGTGTAGTACCTGCAGCAGATGCATTCTCCATGTCAAAGCGATTGAGAATGTCTCTTACGTACTTGGTTTGATGTAGAAAGATCCCATTTGGTGTTTGATCCAACTGTAGCCCGAGAAAGAACTTCATCTCCCTCATAGCACTCATCTCAAACTCTTTATGCATAACTGCTTCAAATTCTTTGTATAACTCTTCGTTCTTTGAACCAAAAATTATGTCATCAACATAGATTTGTACGAGCAGTAGGTCGCCATCTTTTTCTTTAATGAACAGTGTGCAGTCAATGACTCCCCTGCGAAAGCCGTGTTTCACAAGATGAGTCGAGAGTTTCTCATACCAAGCTCTTGGAGCTTGATGAAGCCCGTATAAAGCCTTGTCGAGCTTGTAGACTCTATCCCGATGATAAGGATCTTCAAATCCCTCGGGTTGACTTACATAAACTGTTTCTCTAATTTCCCCATGAAGAAATGCACTCTTCACATCTAATTGATAGACTTTAATCTTCATGTACGATGCATAGGCAAGGAAGATACGAATGGCTTCCATCCTTGCCACGGGTGCAAATACCTCATTGTAATCAATTCCCTCGACTTGGCGAAATCCTTGAACAACCAGTCGAGCCTTGTTCCTGATAATGACCCCTTGGTCATCTTTCTTGCATTTTAAAACCCATTTGGTGCCAATGACCTTAGCACCTTTAGGTCTATCAACCAGAGACCATACACCTAACTGCTTGAACTGAAGAAGTTCTTCTTGCATTGCACTCACCCACGCCTCATCATTTAGTGCTTCACTGACATATTTTGGCTCAACCTGTGAGAAAAAACACCGATAGGCACCATCATGGATATATCCCTTTTCCATAACAGAGGCATAATCAGCTGAGTACAGCTGATTTTGGGTTTGTACTCCTGATCGGACATCCCCAATGACATTGTCTAAGGGATGATAAACGTTTAGACGTGATCCTGGAGTAGTAGGAACAACTACCTCAGAGCCAAGATGATGAACATTTGGTTCTTCATCTGCAGGTAGTTGGAGTTTGAGGCTCTAACGTCGAAGGTGCACCACTGGTAGATGCTTGTGGACTTTCAGGAACTGGAACCTGTTCCTCCTGACTGTTCTGGGAATCTTCTTCAGCTTCATTTTCAGAGGAGGTGTCACTGTCGTCGATTACTCCCCCTGAATGAGTAGATGATTCTCCCTGTGAGCTAGATGTTGGTGGATTCAAGCTATCATACATCATTCTTGTAGCTAATTCGTCATCCGAGGGAAAGAGAGGAATGTTGAATGACTTGAAGAATCCATCATAGTCAAAGAAGTAGGCGGGTCCTTTGCCAGTAGGTGGTGTGGTGAATCGTTGAACATCAACATTACACCAAACTTCTAATAGACCTGTTGAGTTATTGTAAACTCATTTGTTAGGAATGTTGTATCCTAGAAAGATGCCTTCATCTGCCTTCTTGTTGAATTTACCTTCTTGTGTCTTCTTCAGAAGTGTGCACGGCGCCCCAAATGGTTCAAGATACTCCAAGTTCGGTTTGCGTCTTTGTAGTAGCTCGTAACATGTTTTTCCATGGCGCTTGACTATCAGGTTTCGATTCAGTGTATAACATGCATTCGCCACTACCTCATTCCAAAATTGGATAGGCAGTTTCGAGTCTGCCAGCATAGTCCGTGTTGTCTCTATCAAGCTCATGTTCTTTCTCTCAGCAACCCCATTCATCTGAGGTGTGTAAGCAGAAGTGAATTGATGCACAATCCCCTTTTCCTTGCGATATTCCTCCATCCAATGGTTCTTGAATTCCGTTCCGTTGTCTGAGCGTACTTGTCTAACTTCAGCTTGTATAGAGATTCCAGTGTGGTTACTAACTCCTTGAATGATTCAAATGTTTCTGATTTGGATTTCAGAAACATTACCCAAGTGAACCTTGAGTAGTCATCGGTGACCACAAAACAGTACAAGTCGCCTATAATGCTCTTTGTACTGACTGGACCGAACAGATCCATGTGTAGAAGTTCAAGAGGAAGTTCTATTGAATTAACTTTCTTTTCCTTATGAGACTTCTTTGTCTGTTTACCTTTCTTGCAAGCTATACAGAAATCAAAAAGCTGAAAGTTCTTGACATTTACACCTCTCACTAGATCCTTCTGAATCAAGTGATTCATCTTCCTTTGACTGATGTGTCCCATTCTCCTATGCCAGGAGATGGAGTCTTTTTCAGTAGCTTTGGATAGAAAACACTGAACCTCATGATCCATTGTAGAAGTTGTTGACAGATCCAAGACATAAAGATCTTTATATCTTGAAGCAGTCATCAAAACTTGGTCCTCTGGGATCACGTAGTCTTTCTTCAGTACGTAACACTCTTGTTGTCGAAGATGACTTTAAATTCCTTATCACATATTTGAGAAACAGAGAGTAAGTTGTTTTGAAGTTGCTGAACATAGTTCACCCTATCAAACTTAACTTTCTGATTTCCAACTTCTCCCTGAGCTGTGATATATCATCCCTTGTTTCCAGCAAACGAAACATGCCCTCCTTTTATTTGTTTGACATTTGATAAAAGAGCTATGTTTCCTGTCATGTGCCTGGATGCTCCGCTGTCTACTATCCACGTGTTAGTTTCAGCACTGTATTAAACAACCTGCACATACAAGGTAAAGGATTAGTTTAGGTTAGGAACCCAAGCCTTTACTGGCTTGGGTTTCCCAAAGGCATCACACATCAGAAATTCAACCCATTGACCCTTAGAAGGTGAGGGTAGCTCAGGTCCCTTCTTGTCATCATTATCAGCCACAGAGGTTGATGTTGATACATGTTTGTCCCTAGATCATGATATGTGATGTAATAGATCTTGTTTGGTATGATTAATGAAATGATATTGATAGTCTGTAAGTTATAATGTTTAATAGTTCATTAATGAGTCGTGACTGAATTGATTGGGTGTATGATTATTTGAAGGGTTGCACATTATGTTATTTTAATTAAAACATTCAAACTTAACTTAATGAAGTTCTCATGCGAATGGCTCATGCGAATGAAGCATACGCATGAATAATTTCACACGATTGACTCAGTCGCACAACTGAACCAGGAGACTGGATCAGTCGTACGATTGTAATATAAGATTGGCTCAGTCGCACGACTGAACACTCAGTCGTACGAATGAATCAACTGCATGGTTCAATCGCACGACTGAACCAGACTAATGGTTCAGTCGCACGATTGAATAATACCAACCTATAAATACAACTCAATTCGTGAAAAAAGAGACTCTCGATGAATTACGATTCCAGACGTACCCTAGCCATCCAGAAACTTTCCAATTCGTTCTCCAAGTTCACAGAACACATTAGATCGATTCCCAATCGATTTCTAACATTAGTTTCAATCCTTGATTGATTCTTCGTGTGTTCTCACTGATTGGATCGCCAATCAAATAGGATTCTGCACTATTTGATCTGGTTTACACGTTAATCTCTAGGTATTTCGGTCAAATACCAGGTCCTAACAAGTGGTATCAGAGCTATTGGCTCTTGATTATGTGTTGATTCAATCAAGATTGCATAAAAGTTTGTGTTTTTGCACTAAAAATGCAATCTTTGGCATCAAAAGTGATCTTGGAAGTACCCTGCTCATCAAAGTTTGGTTTCTACGGACTTAGGCGATTAGAACTTGTGAAATTTCGAATCTTTACGGCTGAAACCGTCAAACCTAGAAATTTTCGCAAAACAGCAGCTTCAGTCGCACGAGTGACTCATTCGCACGACTGGACTCCATTCGCATTGCCCATACGCACGATTGGACATAGTCGCACCCTCATTCGTATGACTGAACCGTTCGTTCGCATAGCTCATACGCACCAGATTCATTCGCACGACTGAACCAATCGCCCAGTTCAGCCGCACGATTGAACCAATCGCAGAGTTTATACGCACGATTAGCTCATTCGCATCCTTCAATTGCACAGTGAAAGTTTGTTTGATTAGATTATAAGTTTATTAGTCATGGAAGATCAGATGTCAGCCTTTACTGCTGGGAAGGACTCAAGGATACAGAACCTGCTGTTGCTTGAGAGTGAGGTGGGAAATCACAATAAACCACCAAAGCTTTTGACTTTAGATGAGTTTCCCCACTGGAAACAACGTTTTGAGATCTACCTTAATGGAGTAGATCCTAATTTATGGGAAGCCATTGAGATTGGTTATAGTACACCGGTGGGAGCTGATGGAGTTAAGCTAACATTAAGCGGGATGACAGACGCACAGAAAGTAAAGTACAATGCAGAGAAAAGAGTTTATGCATAGATCACTCAGTCTATCCCCAAAGACATATTCCACCAGTATTCAGAGAACAAGCAGTCCAAGAAACTGTGGGACGAGCTAGAGAAGAGATATGATGGGAATGCATCATTGAAGGCAATCAAGGCAAAGGAGTTAAAGAAGGAATTCGATAACTTCTCATCAATTGGTAATGAAAGTTTAGACGAAGTCATAGACAGATTCTACCACTTGATGAGCGAATTGCATACACATGGAGTGGCTACTTCCATGGAAGAGAAAGTAAGCAACTTCGCAGACGGATTGCCTGATAAGTGGGCTACATTTGTGTCTAACCTGAGACAGAATGGAATACTGTAAAGCTGGATATAAATGACTTCATTCTTAAGTTGCGAGAAGAAGCACTAAGGATGAAGTATAGAGCTCAGAAGTCTTCGTACACACAAAATCCAGCTTTATACAATGCCACGCCTCAAGCTAAGACATCTGGAGCACCACTTCAGACTGCTTTCGTGTCTAGCTCGTTAGGTCCTTCACATGCTTCTCCTTCTGGATCAGACACGTCTGGGTCATCATGTACCAATTATATTGGATCAGAAGCAAACGCTACCAAACTGAAGATCGAGATCCTCGGTAATGTGACCGTGGAAGTAGCTCGAGAGCATATGGATCTTTTAGAAGCAGTGGTTCATTCATATGATGGACTTGTTGCCGGGAAGATTGGAAACTGCCATCTGGCAGATGAGACTACGAGCAGGTGGATGAGATGGAGCTTGAGAGAATGGATATAATGTGGGCCTTAGCAAGTGCGGTCCGGAGGGCGAAGAAATTTGTGAAAAAGACTGGACAGAACTTGGTTGCTACTAAGGATACCACCTTTGGCTTCGACAAGTCCATCATGGCAGTTTCCAATCTTCCTGTCATGTGCCTGGATGCTCCGTTGTCTACAATCCACGTGTTAGTCTCAGCACTGTATCGAACACCCTGAGTTGGTTCAGAAGAGTTAGCCATCAGTGCAGCATCAGATGTTTCTGGTTCTGGTGATTCTGACTTTTCTGTCTCTGACGTGGAAACTTCCTCAATTGGTTGTAACTGACCTCGGCTGCAGTTGTTTCTTCACTATGTGATATGCTATCTCAACTGCTAGATCACCTTCACTCGCAAAATCATCATCAATATCCTCAACACTGGCAATGTAGATTCTCCTGGTGAGACAAACCTAAAACTCCAATCCTGTCCTTCATCATCATGAGCAGTTAAGGCTTTTGGATCCTTGGTTGATGAAGTAGAACTAGAGGCTTGCTTGTCTTGGCGAGTAAAGGATGAGAACGGGTTCCCATTCCCCGTCTTCTTTGGCTTGACACATTCTCTTTTGAAGTGCCCCTTCTCCACAGTTAAAGCAGGTCACTTTACTCTTGTCGAAGCCAAAGGTGGTATCCTTAGTAGCAAACAAGTTCTGTCCAGTCTTTTTCACAAATTTCTTCGCCCTCCGGACCGCACTTGCTAAGGCCCACATTATATCCATTATCTCAAGCTCCATCTCATCCACCTGCTCGTAGTCTCATCTGCCAGATGGCAGTTTCCAATCTTCCCGGCAACAAGTCCATCATGTGCCTAGAAATAGAGCCCTGTTATCTAACATCAAACATAAAAGGAGGGCATGTTTCCTTTGCAGGAAACAAAGGAGGCTATATCACAGCTCAAGGAGAAGTGGGAAATCAAAAAGTTAAGTTTGATAAGGTGAACTACGTTCAACAACTTCAGAACAATTACTGTCTATTTCCAAATCTGTGATAAAGGATTTAAAGTCATCTTGATAACCAGAAGTGTTACATGCTGAAGAAAGAATATATGATCCCAGAGGAGCAAGTTCTGATGACTGCTTCAAGATATAAAGACCTTTATGTCTTGGATCTGTCAACAGCTGCCACAACGGATCATGAGGTTCAGTGTTTTTATCTAAAGCTACTGAGAAGGATTCAATCTCCTGGCATCGGAGAATGGGACATATTAGTCAAAGGAAGATGAATCATCTGATTCAGAAGGATTTAGTGAGAGGAGTAAATGTCAAGAACTTCCAACTTCCTGACTTTTGTGTAGCTTGCAAGAAAGGCAAACGGAAAAGAAGTCTCATAAGGAAAAGAAAGTTCTTTCAATAGAACTTCCTCTTGAGCTTCTTCATATGGATCTGTTTGGTCCAGTTAGTACAAGGAGCATTGCAGGCGACGTGTACTGTTATGTGGTCATGATGACTACTCAAGGTTCACTTGGGTAATGTTTCTGAAATCAAAATCAGAAACTTTGGAGACATTCAAGGAATTAGTAACCACACTGGAATCCCTCTACAAGCTAAAAGTTCGACAAATACGCTCAGACAACGGGACAGAATTCAAGAATCAAGGGATGGAGGCATACTGCAAGGAAAAGGAAATTGTGCATCAATTCACTTCTGCTACACACCTCAGATGAATGGCGTTGCTGAGAGAAAGAACAGGAGTTGAGTTTGAGAGACAGCACAGACTATGTGGCAGACTCGAAATGCCTATCCAATTCTGGAATGAGGCAGTGGCAAATGCGTGTTATACACTGAATCGAGTCCTAATAGTCAAGCGCCACGGAAAGACATGTTATGAGCTACTACAAAGACGAAAACCGAATTTGGAGTATCTTGAACCTTTTGGCGCACCGTGTACACTTCTGAAGAAGACACAAGAAGGAAAATTCAGCGAGAAGGCAGTTGAAGGAATTTTTCTAGGATACAAATACCGAACAAGCGAGTTTACAATAACTCAACGGGTCTTGTAGAAGTGTGGTGTAATGTCGACGTTCAGAGATATACCACACCACCTACAGGCAAAGGACCTGCATACTTCTTCGATTATGATGGATTCTTCAAATCCTTCAACATCCCTCTCTCTCCCTCGGATGATGAGTTAGCTACTAGGATGATGTATGATATTCTAAATACACCATCTAGCACACAGGGAGAATCATCTAGTCAGTCAGAAGGGGTAGTCAATGAAAGTGACTCCTCCTCTGAAGATGAAACTGAAGCAGATGACCAAAACAGTCAGGAGGAACAGGTTCCAGTTCCTGAAAGTCCACAAGCATCTATAAGTGATGCACCCTCGACTTCGGAACCTCAAACTCCACCTTCCTCAGATGCAGAACAAAATGTTCACAACCTTGGTTTGGAGGTGACTGTGACGACTACTCCAGGATCACGACTAAACGTCTATCATCCCCTTGACAATGTTATTGGAGATGTCCAATCAGCAGTACAAACCCGAAATCAGCTATACTCAGCTGATTACGCCTCAGTTATGGAGAAGGGTTACATTCATGATGGTGCTTATCGATGTTTTTTTTCGCAGGTTGAGCCAAAATATGTCAGTGAAGCACTAAATGATGAGGCGTGGGTGAGTGCCATGCAAGAAGAACTTCTGCAGTTTAAGAAGTTAGGTGTATGGACTCTGGTTGATAGACCTCAAGGTGCTAAAGTCATTGGCACCAAATGGGTACTAAAATGCAAGAAGGATGACCAAGGAGTCATTATCAGGAACAAAGCTCGACTGGTGGTTCAAGGTTTTCGCCAAGTCGAGGGGATTGACTATAATGAGGTGTTGCACCCGTGGCAAGGATGGAAGCTATTCGTATCTTCCTTGCCTATGCATCGTACATGAAGATTAAATTCTACCAATTAGATGTGAAGAGTGCATTCCTTCATGGGGAAATCAGGGAAACAGTCTATGTAAGTCAACCCGAGGGATTTGAAGACCCTTATCATCGAGATAGAGTTTACAAACTCGACAAAGCTTTATATGGGCTTCATCAAGCTCCTCGAGCTTGGTATGAGAAACTCTCGACTCATCTTGTGAAACACGGCTTTCGCAGGGGAGTCATTGACTGTACACTGTTTATTAAGAAAAAGGATGGTGACCTACTGCTTGTACAGATATATGTTGATGACATAATCTTCGGGTCAAAGAACGAAGAGTTATGCAAAGAGTTTGAAGCAGTAGGATGATGAAGAAAGAGTTTGAGATGAGTGCTATGGGGGAGATGAAGTCTTTCTCGGGTTACAGGTGGATCAAACACCTAATGGGATCTTTCTACATCAGACCAAGTATGTAGGAGACATTCTCAGTCGCTTTGACATGGAGAATGCTTCTGCTGCTGGGACTCCACTTGCTACGAATCATGATATATCACCTGATGAGAATGGAGATCTTGTAGATGCTACTATGGTACCGAGGAATGATTGGATCCCTCATGTATCTCACTGCCTCAAGACCTATATCAGGTATGCTACATGTTTATGTCCAGATATCAGGCTAAACCTAAGGTCAATCATCTGATCGGGTCAAAAGGATTTTTCGCTATCTAAAGGGTACACCCACACTGGGGTTGTGGTATCCTCTGATGATGATTTTGAGCTCACGGCGTATAGTGAATCGGACTATGGAGGCTGCAAAATGAACTACAAGTCTACATCAGCGGGGTGTCAATTCTTTGGGAGAAGATTAGTTACATGGCAGTGTACGAAGCAGACATCGGTTGCATTGTCAACCTGTGAAGCCGAATATGTTGCTGCTGAAGTTGCTGTTCACAAATCATTGGATTCAACAGCAAATGCGGGATTACGGTTTCAAATTCTCATATCTCTCCTATTTTTGTTGATAACTCGCTGCAATTGCAGTAAACCAAAAATCCGGTTCAACATCCTAAGACCAAACACATCGGTATTAAATACCACTTCATAAGAGACTGTTTGAAAAGAACTTAATTGATGTGGTTAAAATCAATACTGATTTTTAACGTGCTGACCTCTATACTAAAGCCTTTGATAAACCACGTTTTCAATATTTGCTAGAGGTCAACGGCGTTAAAAAGAAAAGTGAGGTAATCCTGATGAGAATAATGTGTAGTCCGATGTAGTTTCGTTAAAGTTTATTTTATTTTATGTTATCTGGTTTTTTTCTTTTTGTCTGTTTATTTTAAACTCATGTTCTTTTGCTGTTTATTAAAATCCTAAAATAATTAAATCCGAAATGATTTTAGTATTTTAGGGGGAGAATATGTCAGCAAGTTAACATTATAAATAAAAAAAAAAAATAAAAGAATGAGGGAGAAGGGGTAACTAGCTGAAATATGGTAGATTATGTCTGTGATACCGATTCAATACCTTTGGAACATGATAGTACACAGGAACAAATCAAAGGGACTTTAAAATTTAAGGGTTGAAAAGATGCAAAAGTTCAAAGTATAAGTCTGTGTAGTCTAAGCATATAAAAAGGGAAGATGATAGAAAACTGGCAACTCCTAAGGGGACACAAAGAAAGTAGACTTAGGGGTTGCTAGACCACAATGATATGTTGGTAGATTCAACACAATAGACAATTAGACCTGATTGGTGATCTCAAGATCAAACTAAGTTGTTCAACGACTGTGGGCTTCAATCTTATCACTGGTTAACACAATCAAATATATTCCATAAGGGGGGTAATGAGCATTTAAATGCCACAAAAGTGTGCGGATGACATAATTAGAGCAAAGCAAGAAAAAAAATGAAAGACAAATGCGATAAAGCTAATGACTTATGTTGTTGTGCACATTGTGTCAAATAAAATAAGCTGCTCTAACAAGGAGATAGATTGTGTGCCTCTCTGCTGTCGATGGCACTGACCTGAGGATAAGCATAACTAGATATTCTAGAATTCATTGTGTTTGCGGCCTCTCTGCTGTGCGATGGCACTGACCTGAGGACAGGCTTCTCTTTGAAAGCTCTAAGAATAGTTTCTTCTTGTAATAATACCCGTAGACCACTCAAAAACCTCTGAGGAATGTTGATTACCATATAAGTGTGGGATCCACAAATGTTAGCTGAAATAATTAAATCTAAATCAGTCACCAGTCTACGTCAAAAGTCTGTGTATGGATTTAAGTGGACAAACATACTGACAATCTTAGTGGCTACATTCTCAAGAGTTCAAATCAATGTGAAAATCTAAGGATTTCAGTATGATTTCCTTAAGTTGCTAACGACTCGGATGAACACAGAGAATTTAAGCATCAAAAATTTTAATAACAAGTCCCAAATGATTTGATGTTCCTGTATGATTCCAAAATTGAATTGGTCCAGATATGATCAATCTAAGTTGAAGTGTCTACTCCCTAACCAAATCCCTTAGATTTCCATCTTAGGGTTTTATCTCTCACAAAAAGTCCAAAATAAACTTTAGTTGTGTAGTTAGTTTAAGTTTCTATGTTTATCTTTTATTTTGTGTCTGTCGGACTACATCAGGGAAATCAAAAAGGGAATTACTTACCTAAAAGGGTCATGTTGAGATGGCCACATGCTTTTCAAAGTTTAAAAAGTCACGTCTGAAGTGACTGAATTGGTTAAGAGCTTATAATGTTATTTTCAAAAGTGAAAAGGGTCTTAATAGTAAAATGTTCAAATGACTGTAACTCACTAAGTGTGACCCATTCGCACGAGTGGATCATGGTTATCGACCAACTATGCGAATGGCTTCCAATCGGCCGAATGGACATAAATGACCATTCGCCCGAATAGAAGGGGGAGAAGAAACAGTAGACCGACTGAGGCTCAGTCGGTCAACTAAGAGGCGAATGAAGGAGACCGAATGAGTCAGTCGACCGATTGAGACTCAGTCGGCCGACTGAAAGCGACCGACTGGACCAATCGCACGACTGAACCTCAGTCGCCCGAATGAACTAAGCGAATGAGGCTAGTCGGCCGATTGAAATTAGGGTCAGTATTTAAAGGGCTTCAGTCGATCGCATCTCACTCGTCATTAGTGACGAGATGGCGAGTCCAATGAACTAGATATAGAGGTGTAAAACAAACAATCGGTGAAACTGGAAATGTGAATCGCACAGTTGGTCTTCATGCGAATGGACAGCCAGATGAGCTTCAGTCGCACGACTGAAGGGCTCAAACTGCCCATACGCATGGCTGAACCATGCGTATGAAGTTCAGTCGCATGACTGAGGTAACCGCATGAAGGTATATGCGTAGGAGCCCAATCGCACACTCTGAGATACGTATGGGGTCAATCGCACGACTGAACCCCATTTGTACCATTCATCGTACGATTGAACCCCTTTCGCACGGTTCAATCACACTGTTGAACTCAGTCGCACAATTTCAATCGCATGACAGAAAGATGTTCTTCAAGCTTAATGAGTTCATTGCTTTCTAGTAAATGGTACTAATGTTTACTATCTTTGTGTAACAGATGGCAAGTAGATGGACTATGAGCACAAAGCATAATATATGTGCCCATCTGGACTTAACATCCAGAAATGCTGCAGAATTCTCTGGCATTATCACGTTTCTATTGAGATCACGGATTGCACATGCAATCTAACCCCTTGCACCCCATACCGATCCATTCAACAAGCCTTCTGGGAAGGCGCTATAGTTGATAGATCATCAGAATCTCACTGCATAAGAAGTACCATATTTGGCGAGGATATTACCGTTTCTGAGGAAGATTTAAGGATTGTACTTCAATTGGGGGATGACGGTGACTGCCAAACCGTCTACACCCCCTCACTGTCAGAGGATGTTTTCTCAGAGCCAAATACTCTGGGGACATCAATTCAGGGGTACTCAACAAGAGTAACCTCTGTCCTCAGTTTAAATACCTTGCACACGTGCTGCTCAAGTGCATGGCTTCAAGAAAAGGTGGGTTTGATGAGCTGTCGGATCAGATGCAAAACGCATACGTTGCGTTGGTGCTGAACCATCCGTTCAGCTTCTCTAAGATGATCTTCACCTATCTGGTGGAGAACATCGAGGGGAAAGGAAAGGAAGCCTTCTGTATGTACCCACGGTTTATGCAAATGATAATAGATCAGAAGCTTCCTTCCCTGCCAAAAGAACAGGAGGATTCGGTGGTATGGAGGTAATGGATGACACCACCCTTGGAAGGAGGAAAGTATACCGGGGAAAGCAAGTGAAGCCTCCGGTCAGGAGGTTGTTCGGTCATCTTGCCAGAGAGGACTATATTGCACCGGAAAAGAGAAAGTGGCGTCACGAGGACAGTGACTCTGAGGTGGAACAGATAGCCCTACCCACTCTTGACTCAGATGAGGATGACAGTGGGGATGATGCTATTCCACCCAGAGGCACTGTGTCTGATTTTGTTCCCCCTGTGTCTGTCTCATCTGCTGAAGTAACTGAGTCAGCGGGATTTCATCAAGATTTTGTTCTTAACGAGGAGGATGAGGATGAATCGGATGAGGAGCCACTTACCCAAACTGTGGGAAGGAAAGTTGTTCCCACAGAACATGGGCTTCGGGTTGTTGGTGAACAACCGAGAGGCTCCGGAGATACAGAAACTGACCCAACCTATGCTCGGGGTCCTCAGGCGGGATTGGAGGGGGAGCATCCACCTCGAAGGGAACGAGGAGAAAACGGATGGCTCAACCCCATGGGCAGCAGAAACTTAAGAAGAAGCGGCGGTTGGCATTCATCACTACTACCTCAGCCACTACCACCACTACCACCTCTTCAGACACACCATCCACCACCATAGCTACCATAGCCCCACAGCAACCGAAGACACCACCAGACCGACCACCAAAAGACAGATCCCAGCCACCACTACATCATTCACCCCACACTCACCACCACTATCATCCCGACCTGACCAGATATTCACCACCACCACCACCACCACTAGCCATCAAACCGAGCCCTCAGCCTATCCCTCACACACCTATAGATCTCCTCTACCTCCAATCGGGGTAGAGGAACAGTTGTCGGCGTTAAACAGAATGGTTTTGCGATTGCTGGCGGCTGATGAGGAAAAGACAACTCAGATCCGCCAGCTTACTGACCTGACTGCTGCACAATCGCATAAAATTGCAGAGCAGGATCGAGTAATTAGGAGCAGCAGCCCAGCAATTGGGCTCAGAGCACCAGGATGAACCAACTCCAAGCTCAAAGTGTCGCAGCAAGTAAGCAAGTAGAGGAGTTGGAAAAAGCTAAGAGGACCATTTTGCTAAAATTGAAAGGATCAAAGGAGGAACCTTTAAAGATAAGGGATGAAGACATAGATAATGAAGATGATGAAGACGATGATGATAAGGAGAGTGACTTATGAAGAGAAAACCGAAGAATGGTTTGAAGATGAAGACACTGACGGAGGAGAAGCAGCTGAATCTGTCTCAGCTCCAGGGAAAGAGAAAAGAACAAAGAACAGACAAGATCAGTCAGCTTCTGCTTCTGCACCGTCACGTGAAGAGCCGAGTATTCAGGATCAAAGTAAATAGTAGAGTTTATGTATTTATTTACTTTTGTATTCTGTATTGAAAAAACCATGTACTAAATGTTTATATTAAGTTAATGCATTTTGTTTGATAAATTACTAATGATTTGAGTGTGAAATGTGTAAATCAAACAGATCCAAAGTACCACAGAGATGAGTTTGATATTGCTCCCCTTCAACAGGTCAAGTTTCAACTCACAATGATTCTTGATCTGCAAGGGATTGTGAGAAGGTCAGTGAGTTATACCTGAAGAAGGTGAAATAATTCACGACCTATCTAACGAGCAACTGGCAGAGATGTTCAGACTCAATCCTGATGAAATTGTCAAGGATGCTCCAACAGTTGATTCAACCAGTGACGAAGAACTAAATGATGTTGATGAAGTTGAGGTTGAAGATATTGCTGCTGAAGAGTACCCTCAGTACGCTGACAACGAGGGTAATGTGGTCCCCAATCTGGGTGAGTCCCTAGTCAG
This sequence comes from Flaveria trinervia, assembly GCA_025506515.1. Taxonomy (NCBI): domain Eukaryota; kingdom Viridiplantae; phylum Streptophyta; class Magnoliopsida; order Asterales; family Asteraceae; genus Flaveria; species Flaveria trinervia. Next base: position 50,148,595 of record CM046444.1, on the reverse strand, counting down.
TGATATGTTTGAGGTACTAGACAAGATGGAGCAGGAAACAGGAAAGACCGAAGGAACCGCCAAGCCTCAAATGATGACGTAGACATTCGAAAGGCAGAGTGGGCTGAATTTTTAAAGAAGTCAGAGCCAAACGTGTTGCACCGAAGAGGGATGCCTACACCAAGTTCTACAGCGTCAAGAAACATCTTACGGTGTCAGGCAGGATTATAGCATGGGCATATTTTGATGATCTAACGTTTATGCCGTTAAGAGGGAGAAGGGCATAGAGTACTTTAGATTTCCACATGATCTAAAGACTCTACCAGGTTTTGAACTCAACCAGCTGGCCAAATTGAAGCTGTTGTATGCTGACCCGAGAAAGATGTCAGGCTGGTTAAGGCTGCCCTAAAGAAAGAGTACCACACCAGGTGGATTAACTTCAGACCTCAACAACCTACAAGGTATATTAGAAGGTCTGAGATGGATGCCATTACTGGAAAACCAAAGATTGTGTTGAAGTGGAGTCCTCCGTGCACTATGTCGAGAATCCCTCTTAGGGAAATGCCACAGGACTTCACTCCACACTTCAAATGGTGGTACTATGATTGGAGAACTGCTGAAGCTGTCATAGTTCTGGATAAAGAGGGCCAAATGGATACCATCAGGATATTCGACCCAATGTGGCTAACCAACTTGTCTGCTAATGATGTCTATACATTATACAAGTGGCCACTGTTCTATGACACACAAGACATTGTACAAGCCCTCCTGTTCCAAAACGTTATACGACTTTGCTTCGCGTTTGATATTCACGCGGGAGTCACACAAGAGGACAAGTACAAGAAATATGAGGAGGTAATGAAGAAAACAAGACATTAGAGAGATCTAGGTCCAAGGGGGAGTTTGTTGATACATGTTTGTCCCTAGATCATGATATGTGATGTAATAGATCTTGTTGATGATTTAATGAAATGATATTGATAGGTGTTAGTTATAATGTTTAATAGTTCATTAATGAGTCGTGACTGAATTGATTGGGTGTATGATTATTTGAATGGTTGCATATGATGTTATTTTAATTAAAACATTCAAACTTAACTCAATGAAGTTCTCATGCGAATGGCTCATATGAATGAAGCATACGCATGAATAACTTCACACGATTGACTCAGTCGTACGACTAAACCAGGAGACTGGATCAGTCGTACGATTGTAATATAAGATTGGCTCAGTCGCACGACTGAACACTCAGTCGTACGAATGAATCAACCGCATGGTTCAATCGCACGACTGAACCAGACTAATGGTTCAGTCGCAGGATTGAATAATACCAACCTATAAATACAACTCAATTCGTGAAGACTCTCGATCAATTACGATTCCAGACGTACCCTAGCCGTCCAGAACTTTCCAATTCGTTCTCCAAGTTCACAGAACACATTAGATCGATTCCCAATCGATTTCTAACGTTAGTTTCAATCCTTGATGGATTCTTCGTGTGTTCTCACTGATTGGATCGCCAATCAAATAGGATTCCGCACTATTTGATCTGGTTACACGTTAATCTCTAGGTATTTCGGTCAAATACCAGGTCCTAACAGTTGACTTCTCTTTCCATAAGCCAATTTGTGCAATGCCTGTTTGTGATAAACAGTCGACTGGCTAAAGGATTGAACTTTCTGTTCACTAGTTCGTCTAGGTGGAGTTAAAGGCTCCTCTTAGAATCCCTAGGTTTTGAGTCCTGAAGTGCAATCTTCTCCTAGGTGTCTGATAATAAGGACAGTAGGAAGCAATGTGTCCACATTCTCCACAGTTGTAGCACGCCCTGCTATCAACTTTATGATTAAACTGTCTTTGTGGAGACGTGTGTGACACTCTAGTAACATCACTCACTTTAGGTTTTGACTCTGGTTCTTTGATGTGTCTACTGGTTTAACAAAATTAACTGATTTAACCTGTTTGACATCCTTTCTTTTGGGTTAATTGGTCTTTGACTTGAAGTATGTGAAAGATTATCCTTAAAAGCCCTTTTAGGTTCTGATTTGACTTTGTTTGAACCTGACTTTAAGTTAACCTTTTCAAATTCCTTTCCAGATTAACACAAGGCAATTTACCCTTTGCCTTTGAAGTGGTCTCCTTTTGTTTGTTTCCAGTGTCAATAGATGAACATAAGAAATCTGGATCACTAACAAGAGGAGTAGACACTACATGATCCTTGATGGGATTACTATTTACAGGTCTAGTTTTAGTGTTCATCAAGGTCTCAGGTGGTGGCGAAACACTTTATAACCCAGTCCCTCCCCGTTGTTCCTTTCTTTCACTAAGTGTTGGACTATGTGCGACGAACTAGTCCAACTATGCAGTTTCTGTTTTAGTGAATTTACTTCTACTTCTAGAACTGCCTTTTGCTTCTTATCTAGGGAGTTTAGATAATACCTAATGTCATTAGCTTGATTAAAGGCAACTACTTCGGTTTCCCTAAGCTGTTTAGTCAAAAGGTCTATCTTTTCTTTATAACTGAGCTCATTTTGTTTTAGTACCCTATTAGCCTCAGTGCATAGATGCAAATTTTATCAAGTTATCATTATGATCTAATAACCTAGCAAATTTAGCATCTATGCTATTCCTAAAGGCTTCACAATCAGAACAAGCATGATATTAAACATTGTCAGTAGTACTTACCTGAGCAGATTCAGAAGCGTTTGCCATCAATGCAGTATCAGATGATTCTGATTCTTTTGCTTCTGTCTTTTCTGTCTCTACATGGTAGTCTCCACTTTTGGCTTGTAACTAACCTCGGTTGCAGTTGCTTCTTCACTATGTGACATTGCTATCTCAACTGCTAGATCTCCTTCATTAGCGGAATCACTGTCAATATCTTCTACATTTGTAATGTTTGATTCCCCTGGTGAGACAAACCTAAAGCTCCAATCCTGTCCATCATCATGAGCAGTCAAGGCTTTTGAGTCCTTGTTTGAGGAAGTAGAACTGGTAGTTTGTTTGTCTAGACGACAGTGAAGGATGAGAACGGGTTCCCGTTCCCAGTCTTCTTTTGGCTTCACACATTCTCTCTGAAGTGCCCTTTTCACCACAGTTAAAGCAGGTCACTTTACTCTTGTCGAAGCCAAAGGTGGTATCCTTAGTAGCAACCAAGTTCTGTCCAGTCTTTTTCACAAACTTCTTCGCCCTCGGACAGCACTTGCTAAGGCCCACATTATATCCATTCTCTCAAGCTCCATTTCGTCCACCTGCTCGTAGTCCTCGTCTGCCAGATGGCAGTTTCCAATCTTTCCAGCAACAAGTTCATCATAGGAATGGACCATTGCTGCCATAGATCCATGTGCTCTCGAGCTACTTCCACAGTCACATTACCGAGGTTCTCGGTCTTCAGTCTAGTAGCATTCCCTTCAGATCCAATGTATTGGGTACAAGAAGACCCTGACGTTTCTGAACCTGGAGCAGGTGCATGTGTAGGACTCGATGAGCTAGACACGAATGCAGTCTGGAGGGGTGCTCCAGATGTCTTAGCTTGAGGAGTGGCATTGTATAAAGCTGGATTTTGATTGTACGTAGACTTCTGAGCTCTGTACTTCATTCTAAGTGATTCTTCTCGCAACTTCAGAATGAAGTCATTAATATCCAGTTTTGACAGCATTCCATTCTGTCTAAGATTAGACACGAATGAAACCCATTTTTCTGGCAATCCGTCTGCAAAATTATTAACTTTCTCTTCCATGGTAGTAACCACTCCATGTGTATGCAGTTCACTCATCAGATGGTAGAATCTATCTATAACATCGTCCAAACTCTCGTTTCCCATCGATGAGAAGTTGTCGAATTCCTTCTTTAACTCCTTAGCCTTGATTGCCTTCAACGAGGCATTCCGTCGTACCTCGTCTCTAGCCATCCCATAGTTTCTTGGACTGCTTATTCTCTGAGTACTGGTGGAATATCTCTTTAGGGATAGACTGTGTAATCAATGCATAGACCCTCTTCTCTGCATTATATTTGACTTTCTGTGCATCTGTCATCCCTCCTAAGGTTAACTTTACTCCATCGGCTCCCACCGGTGTACTATATCCAATCTTGATGGCCTCCCATAGATTCGGATCCACTCCATTGAGGTAGATCTCAAAACGTTGTTTCCAGTGGGGAAACTCATCTAACGTTAAAAGCTTTGGTGGTTTATTATGATTACCCACCTCACTCTCAAGTAACAACAGGTTCTGGATCCTAGAGTCCTTCCCAGCAGTAAAGGCTGACATTTGATCTTCCATTGTAAATAACTTTAAGTCTAATAAGCAATTTTCACTCGGCCGACTGAAGGGTGCGAATGGACTAGGCGTGCGTATGAACACTCAGTCGTGCGTATGAACTCTACGACTGGTTCAATCGTGCGGCTGAACTAAGTGATTAGCTCAGTCGTGCGAATGAATCTGATGCGTATGAACCGTGCGACCGAACGGTTCAATCGTACGAATGGAGATACGACTATGTCCAATCGTGCGACTGAGCAATGCGAATGAGTCCAGTCGTGCGAATGGCTCACTCGTGCGACTGAAGCTGCTGTTATGCGAAAATTTCTAGGTTAAACGTCTTTTAGCCGTAAAAATTCGAACTTTCGCAGGATTGAATGCCTAAGTCCGTAGAAACCAAACTTTGATAAGCAGGGAACGTCCAAGATCACTTTTGACACAAAAGATTGTGTTTCTAGTGCAAAAACACAAACTTTTTATCAATCTTGATTGAATCACACTTAATCAAGAGCCAAAGCTCTGATACCACTTGTTAGGACCTGGTATTTGACCGAAATACCTAGAGATTAACGTGTAAACCAGATTAAATAGTGCGGAATCCTATTTGATTGGCGATCCAATCAGTGAGAACACACGAAGAATCAATCAAGAATTTAAACTAACATTAGAAATCGATTGGGAATCGATCTAATGTGTTCTATGAACTTGGAGAACGAATTGGGAGGTTTCTGGACGGCTAGGGTACGTCTGGAATCGTAATTGATCGAGAGTCCTCTTTTTCAAGAATTGAGTTGTATTTATAGGTTGGTATTATTCAATCGTGCGACTGAATCATTATTCTGGTTCAGTCGTGCGATTGAACCATGCGGTTGATTCATTCGTACGACTGAGTGTTCAGTCGTGCGACTGAGCCAATCTTATGTTACAATCGTACGACTGATCCAGTATCCTGGTTCAGTCGTGCGACTGAGTCAATCGTGTGAAGTTATTCATGCGTATGGTTCATTCGCATGAGCCATTCGCATGAGAACTTCATTATGTTAAGTTTGAATGAATTAATTAATAAACATTATGTGTAATCATCAAGCAATCACTAACCTAATTAACCAATTCAATGTCGACTCATTAATGAAACATTAAACATTATAACTGACAAACAATCAATATCATTTCATCAATCATACCAAACAAGATCTATTACATCACATATCATGATCTAGGGACATACATGTATTAACATGTGTTCTTAGTGTCACCACTTGGTTAATCTATTTTACTGTTGATCTAAGTTTAGTTTATCTCCTCTTTGTGTTGTTGTGTTGTAACTCTACACCCTTCAACGATCCTACACAACCATATAGTTACTTCGAATTCTAACCCCAAATTGTTCTAATCGTTTCGTGGAGTCGATTCGAACTCATTAAAGGTCATTAATTGGGTTTTATCATCGGATACAAGTGTGTACAACTCGGGTAACGGCCGGGCATCGCATACATAACATACGACTATTAAAACTTGATAATTATCTAATTAATCGAGTAGAAACGTTCGTATAATCACTACTAAACTAAATGTGTAGTTTAATTTGAGTTAATGAATCAATTAATCGTTTCAACATAACCGAAATAGCCAAAGGAACATCAAAACGCATTCGGTACCTTAACGTTCAAATCAAAGCTATTTAACAGAGGGCAAAGGTGCCCTTTGACCCCTTTCAACTCTTTATAAACCTTGTTTTAGAAAACCCCCAATTCCATATGAACCCTAGTTTTGGGTACACATTTAGTTTAGTAGTGATTATACGAACGTTTCTGCTTGATTAATTAGATAATTATCAAGTTTTAATAGTCGTATGTTGTGTATGCGATGCTCGGTCGTTACCCGAGTTGTACACACTCATATCCGATGATAGAACCCAATTAATGACCTTTAATGAGTTCGAATCGACTCCACGAAACGATTGGAACAATTTGGGGTTAGAATTCGAAGTAACTATGTGGGTTGGGACTCACCGGACCTCGGCTAAGATGGCCGGAGTGCCCGCCGGAATTGCGGGGAGAGAGAAAGAGGGTGGGAGGTTTGGGTTTAAGAATTTACACAATTGATCCCTGTGGTTTGACACTTAACATTTTATGTTTAAACTTTTCAAATGAAGTTTCAAAAACTACATATTAAACCCTGGACTTTATAAGACTAAAATAAATTAATAAGTTAATTTATTTTATAAAATCTTTATTAATCTTGTAAGTCTTATAAAAATTCAAACTTTATTTTTTATAAAAAAACTCCTAGGTAATATCCCAACTTTATAAATTTATAAACTTTATTTATAACTTATAAAATTTATTATAAATTGTTCAAATGATTAAATAAATAAAAATTAAATAAGACAATAGTCAAGATTGGTTAAATTATGCATTTAACGTATGATTCAATAAAATAAACAAAATATTTTTATTTTTTTTCATCGAATGAAAGTTCAAAATTGGTTCGGGTTTGGGTTCATATTTTGAAAATGGGCGGATGTTACACTCACAGCTGGTCGATCATCGCATATAAAACATATGATTTACATTAACTTACTCAACGTTGCAGTGGAATCATTATAAACAACCATTTCATTTCATATAAATAATCGCTTTTGCAAAATAATACAATATTCATTACAAAATATCGTGTGTTCGCATTACAATGCAAAAACATTATCGCAACATACAATGGATGCCATCCAAAACAAGCCAAGTAGTCACCTCGTGCCATCTGCAGCAACATTTACCTGTCAACTGGAAAACACATAAAATTCAGTGTTGCTGAGTGAGTTCTAGTTTTACAAAAACATTATATTACCTTTCATTCATTTAAGCATTTTATTTACTATCGCACGTGATCACACATGATACGTACATCAAGGTAATAATTATTATCTTCATCATCCTTTGTTTCATACATTTCGCATGTTTCGCACATTTCGTACGTATCGCACTTTTCGTACATTTATTATCTTTTCACTTTTATCTAGGTCTTGTCATATGCTTAACCCACTCTTAAGCACAAAGCCATATCATCTAGGGTTAAGTGACAAGGACCCCATATCGCACGTATGGAGTAGTCACATAGACTAAACCCCTTGAGCTAAGAACTTTGTATGAGTTGTGAACCTCCTTTCATTTGCTTACAAAACTTTCATTTGTTCATTTATTATGTTCCACTATCATTGTCTTAAATCTTTCACTTCGTTAGATAATACTTTACGATCATTATCATAGTCACACCACGTAAAGTCACGTCATCATGCGTAATAAGGAACATAAGGAACACATCATACATAACCTATATAATCATCATACATCATCATGCATAAGCATAGCATCAATCACACATCATTATTAATGCCACATCATACATCACCCATCACATCATCTATGACCTAAAAAAGTCAACTTACATTACCCCCGGGAATCTCCCAAGTCAAAGCCTACACTTTACATTTTCCCCAAAATTCTGAAAAATATTCTAAGTTTTAGGCGCATGGCCTTCTTGGTACATGGGAAACTACTGGGCGCATGGGGCACTATTGGGGCGCATGGGGCACTATTGGGGCGCATGGCCAACACTTAGGTGTTTGGGCATATTTCTAAGCGTATTGGCACTATGCAGGCGCATGAGTACCAAGGTGCATGGGTTTTCTGGGCGTCTGGACACTTAGTAAATTTTAGCCTAAATTTAGGCGCATGGATATTATTTGGGCGCATGGAACACTTAGGCAGTTTAAACCGTTGGGTGCATGGGTAGCCAACATACCTCAAAATCATTCTAATCCAGACCCAAACAACAAACTAACATGTTCTAAGCTTACATCTTACATTCTAAGCAACAGAACATGAGCATAACATCATCATAACATCATAAATACCAAAAATCACACCCCACCCGCAAACATACACACATAACATACGGGTGGAATACCCAAAAAAATAAAAACATTCATACATGTATTCCCATCCCCAAATTAGTTTTAAACAACTAAATATGGGGTTCTAGAACTCACCTTAGCAGCCTTTGGGTATGACTTCCTTCAAACCCGATTGCAAATTGAGTTCTACCACCTAAAACCCACCAATACACGTAAACGAACACATGAACAAACACACCGAGGCATAGGCTGGTTAAGAACATCACAAAACTAAAAATTCTTACCTTGAATTTGATCTTCTTATTCTCTTTCTTCAAAACCGAAGCTTCTATGTTCTTTCTCTCTCTACAACGAAAGATAGTTGATGTAACATGGTTATGGGCGGCCATTTTTATCTTTTGTACAAAATAATAATTAATTTTGTACCTTTTACACATTTGACCCCTCTACTTGGTTTTTATTGCATTTCTTCTTTTTCTTCACTTTTATTCTTTCTTTCTCGTCTTATAAAAATATCTAGGTGTTACATGTTAGTTTTATAAATAAATTAAAGGGGTTATTTTGTAATTACTTTTTTATCAAATATTACCAAAATCAAACCAACCCTAGCCCCCCCCCCCCCCAAACCCCCATTCGGCTACAACCTTCATCCCAAACCCCTCAAGTTGCGATTTTGATCAAGAACAAGGCTTGGTATTCGGATTTAATTGAGTTTCAAGTGTTACAAGTTGTTTTCAAGTGTTAATCATCATCTATGCATATCTAAAGGTTAGTTTTGATTGGTTGTTCATAGTTTATGATGTAGATGAACCCTAATCTGAAAATTTGTGATGAAAACATGAAATTGATGATTGTTAGTTGTTGATATGATGTTACTAAGGTTGTATGAATGCTAGATTATGTTGATTATGCAAGAAATCCGTGGATTAATCATCTGGTTCATACGTTGCCATAAGAGGAAACTTTTTGTTCTTGGAATTCATGATTTGATGATGTTATGATGTTAGATACAATGCTTGATTGTTAGTTGATTGAATTGTGCAAGAAAATACATGAATTTGAGGTGTTGATCATGACTTACTAAAAGTAGAAACTTTTGTGAATGATGTTTGAGAATTGGAATGATTGGTGATGCGTAGTATGTTAGAATGAATGTTGTGAACTTGATTAGGTATAATTTTGATGAAATTATGATTGAATTGGATGCTAGATCACTTTTGGGTGTTACTTTCCCAAAAGAGAAACTTTATTATTTTAGAACATTGGATATGATGAATTGGGAATGCTTATGGTGTTAAGATTATGTTAGAATGATTGTTGATGATTTTAATGTGATATATGTGTTAACTGATTTGTATGGATGCTTGGTTAATCATGTAAGGAGTATAGATTGCGGTGATCATACATGATAATGAATTACGGATACTAATTAGGAGATCATGTTTGGGATTGGATGATTGTCACTATGAATGTTGATTGTAATGAACTAAGTGAATGTATGAAATTGTGATTGTCATACACACATGCGAATCTAAGGCCCCTACTTACTAGGATTGGCAGGGTTTAGGATGTAAAGTCGTGGGTAGCTTCACATGGCATGTAGTGCATGATTAAACTTCACGTATGAATTATTGTTGTGACATGTTTATATATATGTGTTAAGCATGTTGGTTTTTTGAGATTTGAATGAGTGTATATGATCCAATGTGGTATGATGACCTAGGTAGAACTTAGGTTGATAATCTGATACACGTGGATAATTTGTATGATACTCGTGTATGTTATGTTGTCATATATGATTAAACTGTATTTTTACTAATATGTCACCAATGGGTCAAATAGGTCAACTAGGTTAACCTAGGATTATTAATTTTTTTTGTGTACACGTACTTATATGCTTGTGTGTTCTAGGTAACCTTTAAAGGGTTGTTGTGACACCCTACACATATCCCACATCGGCCGTGGACATGAGAGATTCCTGATTCATAAGGAATGCCTTGCCTCTAACATCAATAACGCATTTTGGGCGTATTAGCTGTGGATGAGTGGAGAACTCCATAGTTAAGCGTGCTCAGGTGGGAGCAATCCAGGGATGGGTGACCTCTCTGGGAAGTTTTCACCCGGGCAACCAAAAGCAAATCCGTGAGCTCCTCGGGGGCAAAGCGGACAATATTGTTGATGCGAGGGGCCGGGTGTGATAGAATGGTATCAGAGCCACTCCTGTGCCGTTTGGGGTGTGGGACATACCTCACCAAGGATGGTGACTTCTCGGGCTCATCGAGGACGATGAGTCCAAACAGGGGGTGCTTTTGACACCCTACACATATCCCACATCAGCCGTGGACAGGAGAGATTCCTGGTTCATAAGGAATATCTGGCCTCTAACATCAACAACGCGTTTTGTGCGTGTTGGTTGTGGATGAGAGGAGAACTCCACAGTTAAGCGTGCTCAGGTGGGAGCAATCCAGGGATGGGTGACCTCTTTGGGAAGTTTTCACCCGGGCAACCAAAAGCAAATCCGTGAGCTCCTCGGGGGCAAAGCGGA